>JARHVA010002188.1:550000-617500 GCA_037957365.1 Torreya grandis
ACCCTATCTCAATCTGCCCTCTGTGTAAGACTGGTAATCAAATTGTAATTAGTTCCTTTTGGAGATGAATTACTAAATATGCCTTTTATTTTATTAAAATGCTTCCCAAAGAAGAAAGGTGGTTCCTTTCACAAAACCATCTTACATCTCAAGTGACAAAGTGTTGTGTTCTTTATTTGTGTTGATCCTGCAAGGCTACTAGTTCTAGAATCTTAGTTGTCAGAAGCTTGTCTTCTTCCAGTGAATTGAAACACCTTCCAATTTCCCTTTATACTAGTGTTCTTACATGGTCAACTCAACATAAGAATCAAAACCAAAATCTTGATATTTAAAAACTCCAAATAGAAGTATAGCAAAACTAAAGGAAGGTCATGCAATCACTTGCTCTAATACCAAATTTGATATGTAAACTAGAAAAATAGTTCATAAATGGATACTGAAATATCTCAATTCCTTAGTTAAATAGAATTGGTGCAAAAATCTAAGATTGAGTGAAATTAATCAGATAATTTTATAAACTCATTTCCTACATATAACTTCTAATTTGTTGTTAGATTAAACTTTCCTATAATTTAATCTTAGTTCCTCATTAATTCATTTTCTGACTAAATTAAAACCAAAACATATAATAATTGAAAGGAAAAGTGACACTAGAAGTGGTAACAAAGTTCACCCATCATTTGGGCTATGTCTCTGGGATTGCTTAACTGTGATCTATTCTATTATAAAAATGATGCAGATCTACACTTATCAACTTACATCATAAATGGAAATAAGAAACCTTTAATAGTGTTATAAACCCAACTATGTAAAGAATCTGCAATTGCTCAACAAACCATCTTCTTCCAGTCTGTAGCACATTTTTATGCTTCTCCATACATTCAAGCAATTCTTATCCAATAATAATATCTATAAAAACTCTTAAAAAAGCCACAATATTAAATGCAAGTGCCTCTGGTTACTAGAGACTTGCATCTCCCAATAACAACCCTGTAAGTATATAACTATATACTCCTTGGCCATAGGCCACAAATAGAGGCAATAAAAATTATAGTCATCAGTGATGTCAATACAAAGTCATAAACATACATGTCTTCCTTGTCTACCACATAAAAGGGAATAACTAGACTTGGTTTCTGTCAATACCATCTTGGTCAGATATTTATTTTACATCCCTTCCTTGATGAAAGGTAAATAAGTAGAAGGATATATAATCTCATTTATCCAATAATCATTTCCTGATACATATGGCTCTATATATACATTCTTTGAGGCCTCAAAAGGTTTTTCATAATATAAGAATATGTGTGTGTGTACACACACACACACACACACACACACACACACATTCCCAGATTATAACTATCTTCTCATAATTCAAAATAGAAGATAAATAAATCCATTCAGGACTATATAAAAAAACATATGTATACATAAAAACTTTACCAATTATCAATAGATATATGTCACTAATATGTCTTGGGTCTGAGTGCTATAAGATTTCACCATTCATTCATAGCTTAAAAATCTTATAAATAGATGAAAATTTCCTTATAACTATGGATCAATGGCTTTATTACATACCCATTTCTTGATTGTCTCCACAAAAAACACCTTACCTCCTTGTATTATAGGCCATTGAACTATCTTATCCATGCCTTAAAAGATAGACAAAGATTTTATTTTACTCAGGTAGCATATATATATATATATATATATATATATATATATATATATATATATATATATATATATATATATATATATATATATATATATTTTACTATAATAAAAAGACTCATTCATCCATATAGACTCAGTGTGGGAATCTTTATTGGCTATGAGTTTTTCATCAAAGAGCTTCCCTCCAATGTCCTTCTGAATTGTTTCCATTGGGCTTTCAAAATGAATCCCATAACTACATGGTCTATCTCAAGAAATGCATCATATGTCAAACTCTGATCTATATCTAATAGAACGATTTCATATATCTATGTTCTATGGATAAAAAAACCATGAAAAGAAAACAAAGGATGGATTCCTCTCACTCAGCTCTACTATGAGAAATAAGTTCTTCTAATAGTTCTATTAAATGGTGAGATCCTCCAAGACTATCCTATCCTATGTCCTCTAGAAAACCAACACCTAGTCCTTGTGGCTGAGACTCAAAGTCTACTAGTCATGGAATAAGACCAACCCATGGTCACATCATCCCTTTGAAACTCTCCTTTAATACCCTAGCCTCATAAACCTTTTCAAAACCATCTCCCCTTCAAGTTTGGACTTGATCTTGATGCCATTACTTTATTGAATAGGTGCTTAAACCATGATGATAGTATATTCTTTCATTTAATAGTTATATTTCTATCTTTTATGGTTGAGGACATAAAATATAATAAGAAGCCATTGAAACACAACTTAGTTGTGTCCATTTGGACCAAGCACATTGCTCAACTCCCACAGCTCAGCACTTTCAAAAATAGCCTCCCCTTTACTCATCTTTATTCTCTTTTAAAACCTCTACTTGATTCCATAATAATCTCCCTCTATATTAACAATGGAGTTGCTCCTTCCGCAATTCATGGCAAGTATATTCTCAAATCTTGGTGTATTCTTTTTAGGGAAGGAATATCCTACATCCACAACATTTTGAATAGGTGGACTCTTTTTATAGAGTTTCATATCTTTCGAATGTGTGGCTTAGGCCATGAACTTTGAACCTTTTATTTGGCTCATATTCTTGAATCTAAGTTTGGTTATATAATTAGCAAGTTATTTTAGAAGCTTCAACTTGAGTTAGCTATGAGTTAGGTTGCCATGCAAGTTAGTTACCATGTGAGTTAGGTTGGCATGCGAGTTGAATTTGTATTCACATCAGGTTAGCATGTGAGTTGGGTTGGCATGCAAGTTTGTTTTCATTGTGGCTTGGAAAAAATAGTAAAGATGTGGTGACAAGCCATGTGGTGGCCTGAGGACCCACCACATGGGCCTCTCCAATTGCTTCTCATCCTACCATGTGTCATAACCAAAAGCATAGACATAATTTTATGGTAAAAATAGTGTAATTACATAATTAATAATACACATTACCATACATGGTAGAGTCCCCCTCCATCATAAAAGTGGGCTCCACCAGCTACAGTCTCTGTTGCTAGCCCTTTTTAAAATTACTAACAAAAATAGTGACCATAGTCCTCTAGATCAATAGGGGAGTAGCCAGTGTCTAGGGTGTGTGTCCCCCTAGTACTTGTCCTAGTGGTGGTCTTCCAATGCCTCCAAACATTAGGCCAAGCATTAGTCCCATGGTTACCATTGGCACTGCATAAGATGATGGTGATATACTATTGACTAGTGGTGTGGATCCACTTCCTCTAGGCTACTGCCTTGGCTATACAACTAAAATTGGTTAGAATTGGGTGTTTGCACTCATGTTCTATTTGGTTGGGATAATGCCTTGAGGTATATAGGTATCCTCACTTACCTTCTCGTAAGGAACAACTTGTTCAATCAGAAAATTTTGGTCTAAGTTTATAAAATGGTCAAAGTATAAGTTGATAATGGGGTCAGTTATCAATCTTTTATCTTCCTATGGGGGATCCAGTGCATGTTCTTGTATTGCATGTCTAAAAGGGGTAGGTACATCCAACTCATCTCTAATGGTTAATTTCTATAGGGACCCCAAGCACTCACCTATCAACTATGGAGCTTATTTTATGGCTTCAAGGTTTCCTTCCTCTAGGCACTACTACCATTCAAGAGATATTTCCCCATGCCCTTCGCACTCGCTATGGGTCCTCTAAGAACTTTCAATTTTTATATATTACATCAAATCATGCTTCTTCTTATTATAAGCTTCTCTCCTAAGCTCTCAGGTGTCAAATTACTCATCCCCTTCCATTATGCCTCACCTACATGTTTCATTCTCCCCTATTGCATTGTTCATATGTGAGAGGACTTCAACCTTCCATCCTCGTGATCTAAAAGCCATAATCCACCATCATCTTCTTGAGTTTAGTGCCAAATTATTTCATAAACACACCTCTGGGTTCATGTAAGAACTAATATTCTTCTTCTTCAGGGTAGGAGTATGTCAATACTATGAATTAAAGCATGTAGCTACTTAGCACCCCTTTCCACCATTTGTCTATAGGCCTAGTCCAAGTGGCATCTAATTTTTCAATCCTTTCTAGGTACTCTTTCATCCACTCAAGGCATTTTTCATAGCTTTGAATTCTATGTGTTGCATAAGTAGCTAACCATCGGTACCTACTCTGGTAGTTCACAAAATAAGACCTTATATAGGGCATCATACAAGTGGTTTTAGAACCACTTCCTTGGTTTCTATCCTCTACAAGTTGGATGCCTCAACATAAAGCTATCTTTCACTCATTCCATCTAGTGCTTGATGTTCTTGAGGGAGAGTCAGAGTATTTTTTTGGTGCACCATTACAGCAACAAAATCAACATATCATGACAATAGAACCAAAATGTTGTAGAAAAGTAGGTGTCTTCAATCATGGGCCTTGTCAGATGCTTACCTAGTTATCCAAGTTAGAATTATACTTGTTATAACATGGTGTAGGCTTTGAATAATCCTATAACACTCAACATTTTACACTCAACTATGTTGGCATCACTTCACACAAGGTTCAATCCTTATGCACTCACCCAAAGCACAAAAAAGAAGGGATCAAGGCCCATGTTGAGCTACTTATGCCATGGCAAAACTCTATTCTCTAGGAATTTTGTTTAGTGCAATGTCAGTGGTGCATTCATGGATGCAAGTAATCTTGGGGGGGAATTAACTATCTACTAGGTGAAAGTGGATATGATGTAGGTCTATAGCTTCATGGGTGTAAGCCTTTAGTTACCTTGGCTTAACATCATTTAGGTGCTTGAAGGGTTATTGGGGTACCTAGTTGAGGGACTTAGGCTTAAGTTAATTCTTAGACATAGGTATCATTGCATGGCATAGGGTCTTACCCATACTTAGAGCATTTTATATATCAGGTGTTGGTGTCCTCATGAGTTATAGGAATGCCATAAATGAGTTAGGTCAAAAGCTCACAAGAGCTCAACATACATTACATATATTTAAGCATTTAATCTATTAAACATTTTGTAAATCCCTTCATCATTAAAAAAAGTCAACTACAATATATATATATATATATATATAAGAAATAAGAAAATACTCATCTTAAGCTATTAAAGTCCCAGAGGCTCACAGGTAAGCTTGAGCATTATAATGGGGAGCATCAAAGGCATCCTAAACTAAGCTCTAAGTTATAATGGAGAACATAGTATCTAGAACCAATCCTCTAGGGCTTCACTACTCTAATCTTTTCTTCCTCCTCACTTGAATTAGCCTTGATTTATAGTTTTTTGAGGCACCTTAGTGCCATGGGGAACAGAGCACGATGGTTGTTGGGTTGGCACTTGGTGAAATCATTCCACTGGCTCCACTATCTTGCCTCTAATGATCCATGATTGTCTCATGTGCCCACTTCCTAATGATAATTGAGCCAAAAGGGAGTTAGTTAGACACCTGTCAGTTGCCACCATAAGATGACAAAACTAGTAATCAAAAAAAGTGATTGCCTCACACCCAAGTGTTTATTGTGTTAGTATTTATCTTATAATTAGATGGATTTAAGGCCCAATACAATTCATGTGTGTTAAATGTTTTTCAATCTTTCCATTGTTAAGTACTAAAGACCTAATTTTAATATATACATGATAAAATAGTGGAACTAGATAAGGGTATATCACATAAGATTATTAGTTGTAGTCCCTAGAATATCCTATCATGACATGTTATGTGTTGTAGTCTAAGAATGATATAACAAGACTCTAAATAATTATAGGAAATTATAAACCAATTTAAAGATAAACTTAATGCAATGTCATGTGCATAACTTTCTTATTAATAATAACCAATGTTAAGCATGGTATATACTGAGAGGGGGGTGAATCAGTATATCATATATCTTATAAATATTTTACTTAATCAAACTCCACTTAACCATAAATTTAGTATATGTAATAAAACTAAAATAATATGCACCACACAAGAGAGTGAGAGAGAAACTAGATTTTTACATGGAAACCCAAAGTGGGAAAAACCACAAAGAACAATCTCAAGTATATGAAAGAGCCCCAACTCAAATTACAAAGTTCATAGGCACTAACTTGTAGGAGCACCAACTCATTTTCCAAGCACCAACATGGAAACTATTGTGAGCACCAACCCACTGGAGCACCAACCCATCTTGTGTATAAAACACAACTATCTCTCAATGTTGCTTTCTCAACAAATGATAGAACTCTATAATATCTCTTTCCATTCTCTCCTCTTTTCTTATATAAAACAATTAAAAACCATGCACTCTCTTTCATATTACAAATGACTTCTCAAGCCTTTATTTATAGCTTTCTAAATGACCTTTAGCATTCACCCTTTGTGACCCTTCATTCCTCATGGAAAATGGTGCCAAACTTGCATGACCCTTCGAATCCTTGTATTTGAAAATTCATATGGTGACCCTTCATATTCAAATTCATCCTTTCCTCTTTTGTCTTTATCTTGGTGACCTTTTGAATTCCTTAAGGTGACTCTTCATGGAAAAATATGCCATAACCCTCTTTTGTCTTCACTTGGTGACTCTTGGAATTCCTCAAGATGACTCTTCATGGAAAAATGCATCCCATTCCTCTTTTGTCTTTACCCTATGACTCTTTGACTTCTCCATGGACCCTATTTTGACTTTTATGCAACCAAAAATATATTCATTAATATTAAATAAATATCAACACATTTTAGCCAAAATATGAACATTAAAAAAAACTTTAGATAATAAATGATATGGGGCCTTTATCACCAATGCTAGACCTATGACATAAATGAAAATATTTCCAACAATCTCCCTCTTTTTCATTGATGAAAACTTCAAACTAAAATTTCCACATCTTGAAACCTATACTGCACATGTCAACCTGCATCTAAAAAACATACAATAACTCCCCCTTATTATAGCATCCTATACCTATTTTTGTAATTGTTCCTTGTACCTATTTTTGTTCTTCTCCCCCTTTTACATCAATGACAAAGGGCCTATCCTAGAGCTTAACATTTATCTTCCCCTCAACTGACATTGATCCTCAATGGAAGGAAGTAAAAAAAATTACTCCCAAGTTCTCCTGTAGATACTCAAATGTGTCTTTTGGTAGTGCCTTTGTCAAAATATTTGCAATCTATTCTATAGTACTAATATATTCCATCTTAACCTAATTATTTTCAACCTACTCTCTCAAGAAGTGATATCTGATAGGAATATGTTTTGTTCTTGAATGCATCACTAGATTCTTAGAAATATTAATAACACTTATGTTGTCATAAAAAATATAAATAGGTTCATCATATTTTACCTTGATATATTCCAAAGTTCGCTTCATACAAAGCACTTGAGTACAACATAATATCATTTTAATTTATTACGCTTCATCTGTCGAAAGTGATACTAAATTTTGCTTTTTGCTTAGCCATGATACTAAGCTATCACTGAGAAAAAAAACTCCTCCACTTGTACTCTTTCTATCATCCAAGAAACCTGCCTAATCTAAAATTGTATAAGCAACCAAAATGAAATCTCTGTCTATGGGATACCACAATCCATAATCCAATGTCTGCTTGACACATCTAAATATTCTCTTCACCAACTGAACATGACTCTCCTTTGAGGTTGCTTGATATTTTACAACCAACCTACTACATGCATGATATCTGGCCTTGATGTTGTTAAATATAAAATACTACCAATCATAGATCTATATAAATATTGATATGTAACAAGTGAATCTTCATCCTTAGTCACCTTATTCCCTATACTCATTAGTGTGCCAACTAGTGCACAATCTTCAAAACCAAAAAAATTTAATATTTCCTTGGCATACTTACTTTGAGATATGAAAATTCCTTTATCTGACTAAAATATTTGCAACCCTAAAAAAATGACAATTATCGAAGCATAGACATCTCAAATTCTTTTTTCATATTATCAAAAAATTCTTTTATCATCTTTTCAATGTTTCCTCTAAAAATTATGTCATCAACATATACCACAACAATTAATTAATGCTCACCTTTTATTTCGATGTAGAGATTATTATTAACAAAACCTCTCTTGAAACCTTGATCTTGCAAGTACTTATCAAGTCTTGCATACCAAGCTTTGAGAGCTTGTTTCAATTCATATAGTTCTTTCTTCAATCTACATTCATGGCTACTATCATTTGAGATAATAAATCCCTTAGGTTACTTAATGTAGACCTTTTCTTCTAAATTCCCATATAGGAAGGTAGACTTGACATCCATCAAAAACACTTTGAAATTTTTAAACACTGCATATGTAAGAAACTTTCGAATAGCCTCTAGCCTTTCCACTGGTGCAAAAGTTTCTTCAAAATCTATTCTCTCAATCTGAGCATATCCTTTACATACTAACCTTGTTTTATTCCTAATAACTTTACCATTTTCATTTAACTTATTTTGTATACCCATTTTATTCCTATCACATTGTGATCTTTTGGTCTAGGCACTAATTTCTATGTATCATTCTTTTATATATGATTTAATTCTTCATATATTGCCTTAACCCAATGCTCATCATGTCTAGCTTCTGAAAAAGTTCTAGGCTAAATTTTGGATAACAAAGAGAAATTAACTTGCTTAGATTCACTTACCATCATTCTTCTTATGTGAACTCCTTCATTTATGTTTCTAATAATGTCACTTTCATTATGATTTCTCTAGAAATATCTGGATGGGGTTTTGGTTCCCTTTTTCTCCTTCATCTCATCTTCATCTAATTCTTCAAAATCTTCTTCTTCAATGATTTTTGGAGTGTCTAATAGATCATTGTCTCTTTGCACTACATCATCTATCCTAACACTTGAACTTTCAACAATATTCCTGGTTCTTTTGTTATAATATTTATAATATTTAATTTTACAATAATATCCAAGAAATATACCTTTATCTGCTCTAGATTCAAACTTACCAAGTTTTTTATTAGTTCCCTTTATGAAGCATTTGCTACCAAAATTTTTGAAATAATCAATTTTAGCTGGTTTGTCTTTCTATAGATCATAGGAAGCCTTATCACTATTGACTCTCAACAATTCTCTATTCTGGATATGAACTATTATACCTACTACCTCTCTCTAATATTTATCTAGTATCTTAGATTCATTTAGCATTATCTTCACCATTTCCTAAACTATTTTATTTTTCCACTCAACTACTTCATTTTGCTGTGGAGTTTTGGTTGTTGAATAATGTCTCTTTATCCCATGGTCTTCACAATACTCAATAAACTAATTTGACAGGAATTATCCTCCTTGATCTGATCTCAGGCACTTAATTTTTAAGCTAGTTCATTCTCAACTAAAGCTTTGAATGCTTTGAAATGTCTTAAAGCTTCTAATGTTTTCTTCAAAAATATCACTCAAGTCAGATGTGTAAAATCATCAATAAGTAGCATGAAATATTTCTCACCTTGAGTACATTGAGTTATCATATGTTCATATAGATCAATGTGAACAACCTCTAACATATAAGTAGTCGAGTATTCTTTTGTGTTGAACCATCTTCTGGCTTGCTTCCAATGCTGACAAGGTTCACAAAGCGTGTTGGAGGGCTTTGTAATATTTGGAAGATCTCTAACTACTTGATTTTTATTGATGTTGATAAGATTGTCAAAATTTATGTGTCCCATTCTTCTGTGCCATATACAACTTCCTCAACTTGACCCAAACAGCATTTTTGACCTTTGATATCTGATAACATATACAAATTGTTGCCTATCCTCTGAGCATCTACAATCAATAGATATGAATCTTTTCTCCTAATTTCACAACCTTATACATAAAACTTGAGTGTGTTTCTTTGATCACATATTTGAATTACACTCAAAATATTATGCTTAAGACCTTCTACATACAGAGCATTTTTAGTCTTAGTTCTACCATTATCTAAACTTAGTGTACCTTTTTTGGCAATTCTGGTAGTAGTATTGTCTCCAAATTTCACTGTGCCACTATTAATATTCTTTAGGGTTATGAACTTACTCTTATCTCCTATCATGTACTTTGAACATTCTTTGTCAATGAACCATGGATTTTCTTCATTTCTTACATGCAAAGCTATCTATATCAACATAGACTTTTCATGTTGTTTCTTCTGCCATGAACCTATCTAAACTTTATTCTTGATGAATGGAGCCTTGAAACTCTAGTCCTTCTTGACTAAATTGAATACACTTCTATAGTACCATGTTATGTTTCTAAAGTTATTTCACTTGTAACATATTATGTCTTTTTTATTAAATCCTAATAGAGGATCAAAAGAGTTGTGACTTCTACTTGATTTTGCATGAGTTTCCTTCTCCTTGTTTCTGAAATTGTTAGCCCTTTTTTGACATTCTATTTTATTATGACCATATCCATTATAATAAAAATATTAACTATAAAAATAGAATATGTTTGTGTATCTCTGACCAGATTGCCTTTTGTAGCTTTGCTCCTTCTAGCCTTCTTTGTTTGAGATGTCCTTTGTATTCTTAACTTCTTCTCTTTTCATTTCCTCTTTTGTAAGATCTTTAGCATAGCTCTTTCCTTTTTTTGTGATAACCTTGTCTATGAAAGTAGTGGCCTCCCCTTTCTCTTTTTCAAGTTTGATACCTCTCTTATTTGATATTGATCTTTGACTTTTTAATATTTGATTCAACATATTAGTGTTATTCTCAAATTTTGAATCATTGGCTGATCTATCATTGACTGCTTTATTTATTTTCTCCAGGTCTACTTTTAAAGAGGTAATTTCAACAACATACCTTTCACATTATTTACTTACTTTTTGTAACTAATTTGTTAGATCTACTTCAGTATTTTTGGCTTCTTCAATGTGTGCTTGTAGATCTTCAATTATTTATTTTGACTCTTTTTCATTTTTCTCGATCTAGAGCTTCAATCTTTGATTCTTCTTTTCAAGAACTTTTAATTCTTATAAGTCAAAAATGAGTTCTCCTTCCAAATTCACTTCAACTTCATCCTATTCTTCTTCTTGATCATCTATACTTTTGCTTGTGACTACATCTTCATGTATGGCCATGAATAGAATATCTTCTTCTTTTGAATCACTAACTCCACTATCTTTAGTTGATCTAGGATCTTTAAAATATAAACTCTTTTTCTCAAATCCCTTCTTGAATTTTCCTTTGAAATTCTTCTTGTATGTAAACTTTCCTTCTTCATTGTCACCATTACCCTTATCTGGACACTTAACTAAAAAATGTCCAATCTTTTTACAATTAAAATATTTGAAAGGTAATTTTCCTTGATATTTACCTATTCTCTTTTTTGGCTTATGAATGAAAAGATCTCCGTTGTCATCTTCATAATCGTTAGAGTTGTCACTTGATTCTTGAATCTTAGCCTTGTCTTTCTTTGATGTCTTTAAAATAGCTTCCTTTTTTGAGGGTTTTCTTATTTGTTTCTCATCTCATATATCATAAGAATGTCATATAGTTCATCCATATTTATCTTGGCTATATCCTTCATCTCTTCGATTTTAGAAACCTTTGCATCATATCTCATTGATAATGATCTCAAAACCTTTTGCACCACCACTAATTTTTATAACTTTTCTCCAATACCTTGAATATTTACTATTTTATCAACCCACAAAAGATAACTCACTATATTTTCTTCCTCTTACATTTTCAAACTATCTTCTAAAAGTTTGGAGCTTAGCTTGTTGAACCTTTCCATCACCTTTGTAAATATTTTCAAGCTTTACCCAAGTCTCATGAGTAGATTTGCATTGCATAACTTTAACAAATTTTGATTCACATAAACCACATAAAATAGTATTTAAAGCTTTAGCATTATTTTCACTTGCCTTATTTTCTACTAGAGTAATCACAAGTGTTTGTGGCTCTTTGTATTCCTACAATTGCTTACCAAATGTCAAATCCAAGCGACATAAAATAAGTCCTCATACTTATTCTACAAAAAGTATAATTTTTCCCATCAAAAAAAGGTTCCTTGTTTGTATAAAACCCTTCATGTGATCTAGCCATCATGCTTTCCCTAATCTACCTTCAAGTTATAAGATTCTTTCCAAAGGAACCTACTCTAATACCAATTATTAAGCATGGAATATACTGAGAGGGGGGGTGAATTAGTATATCATATATCTTATAAATCTTTTAATTAATCAAACTCCACTTAACCATACATTCAAGATATGTAATAAACTGAAATAATATGCACCATACAAGAGAGAGAGAGAGAGAGAGAGAGAGAGAGAGAGAGAGAGAGAGAGAGAGAGACCCAAAGTGGGAAAAACCATAGAGAACAATCTCAAGTATATGAAAGAGCACCAAATCAAATTATAAAGTTCACAAGCACCAACTTATAGGAGCACAACCCCTTTGTTGAACACCAATACAACAACTATTTATGAGCACCAACCCCTCTTGTGTATAAAACACAACTATCTCTCAATGTTGATTTCTCAATAAATGATAGAACTCTACAATATCTCTTTCTATTCTGTCCTATTTTCTTATATAAAATAATTACAAACCATGAACTCTCTTTCATATTACAAATGAATTTTCAGGCCTTTATTTATAGCTTTCCAAATGACCTTTGGCATTCACCCTTTATGACCCTTCAATCCTCATGAAAAATGGTGCCAAAAATACATGACCCTTTGAATCTTTGTATTTAAAAGTCATATGGTCACCCTTCATAATCAAATGCATCCTTTTCTATTTTATCTTTATCTTGGTGACCTTTCAAATTACTTAAGGTGACTATTCATGGAAAAATGCACCACACCCTCTTTTGTCTTCACTTAGTGACTCTTAGAATTCCCCAAGATGACTCTTCATGGGAAAATGCATCCCATTCCTCTTTTGTCTTTACCTTGTGACTCTTTGACTTCTCCATGGGCCCTCTTTTGAATTTTATGAAACCTAAAATATATTTTATAATATTAAATAAATATCAACACATTTTAGCAAAAATATGAACATTAAAAACACCTTTAGACAATAAATGCTATGGGGCCTTTATCACCAATGTCAGACCTTTTACATCAATGATAATATTTCCAACAACTAATTTATATGTACTTATTATCATTCTTAGTGTTTTATGAATTTAAATATAATCATTATGAAAGATTAAATTCAGTATTAAGGAATAGATACTCAACTCAATATGGATTTATAAATATTATGAGACATTTTACAAATTTAAATTATTTCCCATAATTCTCTATAACTCTAGCTAACATTTCCTTTACAAAAGCAATATATATATATATATATATATATATATGTATATATATATGTATATATATATATGTATATATATATGTATATATATATATGTATATATATATGTATATATATATATGTATATATATATGTATATATATATATGTATATATATATGTATATATATATATGTATATATATATGTATATATATATCTGTATATATATATGTATATATATATCTGTATATATATATGTATATATATATATGTATATATATATGTATATATATATACATATATATGTATATATATATATACATATATATGTATATATATATATACATATATATGTATATATATATATACATATATATGTATATATATATATATATACATATATATGTATATATATATATATATATATATATATATATATATATATATATAAATTAGGAAGAGATTATGGTTCTTAAATCTTCTTAACCTTTGATTTTTTGTGTTGATCTATTTTAGGTACCCATTAAAACTTCCATGTGTTTCAGAAACCTACATGAAACTATATTTTATAAAAAAAAATATGCTATGGTGTACACTTATTGCATAGTTAACTTAAAAAATTATGTGTGAATTATATTCATACCTTCCTACTAACCCTTTCCTGAACTTAAAAAAATTTATTATCCTAAGACAAAGATGTTGGTGGAGTACATATAATTGGAGATGGTTGGACTTCCCTTGATTTGTGTTGATCTAGTAGTCAAGAAGTAATGGCCATAATTTTTCTTTAAGTTTCATTTACCATTGTTCACTTCTTCCCCACTACTTAGTTGTCTTTTTAAGATTTCAACTAAAAAATTTACCAACCTACCACTCATTGTGGGGTTTTAAAATGTTGGCATAACTAGGAGGATTCCATTTAAAATTTGTAAACCTTCTTGTGCCTACTCTACAAAGCTTGCTTGCCAACAAAATTTGTTGCCAAACCCAAAAATTATAATAATTGTGAAGTATGAAATACTTTTCTGTGGAGGAGGATGCATAGCCTATGAGACTATGGAAGGAGTGATGTGAGAAGATTGGGTAGTTTCTAATGAATTTATAGATGATGATGTTGAATTTATTTTTATGTTAGGTTATTTCTATAGTATAGGTTACATTATCTGAGGAGCCTTACTCACACAAAGAATCTTTATGAGATTGGTAGGTGGGATGTATTTTGGTTATTTGATGATGTCTTGGACTGAAGTGTCAAGATTGGTAAAAAAATTCATGTAATTCATCTAATCCATTAATACATCCCTAACCATGTTAAATAATTTGTGAAGGATATCTCAGCTTTGCATGATGCCCTAGAAATCATCATCACCCATGACTACAATGTTTGGTTAGTGTTGAAAAACTTTTTGTTTTGTCTTTCATGATCTAATCAATTATATCGACATATCATTTTGTTTGTGATCCTAAAAATGTATTGCACAACATATCTATCTCCTAACTATGAATGTGTTTCATGGTGTTATCTCTAAATTCCAGTGAATCTAGTAGATCATTATCCATTTCAACTCCTAATTCTTGGATTTATATGATCACCTTTAAATTATCTACTTGGGATAGATCCAACATGATTTCCTTTCATGCATATTAGTGTTGGTTTTCCCAGTTGAGAGTCTTCCTTGAAATTTTCCTAGCTTTAATCATAGTTGCATCTAGGATGTACCCATATTCCTCCAAAAAATCAAACATTTCCTTATTTTTTATACAGAGTTTATGATCTTGAGCTTCAACTTCCTATAGTCATTTCACTGTGACCAAATATTGTGTTAACCTAGTGATAATAGTAGTGAACTAATTTTATACCAACACGAATTAGTCACCAAGAATGTGTTGTATGAATGTCATCCATGTATCATTTATCATATTTTTGGATTTTACAAAACACTCATGTAGTTTAGCATTCTCCTTACATAACAAAGTGTTCTCTTACTCAATATTGGTTTCCTTCTGTGTGATGGAGGTTTGGAATGTAGTATCACCCTCTATTTGCTTTGTAAAGGATAGTTTTAAAGCATCTAGAGTGGCTTCTTAGGCTAATGAAGGTAGGGAAATTTAAGTAAAGGATGTTTAATATATTATTGGTGGTTTTCATATGTGTGTGACCAAAAGAGTAAAATTGTTTTATAGCAACACTAAAGCTTGGATGTCCATCCACCAGATATTATGGACTCGTCATTTCCTTAGCAAGATTCCTCTTATGTTTATCCTTGTGATGAACCCAAACATATAGAATTTATATATGGATTACCTTGTAATTCAATCATTTCAACCTATGTTTCTCCAACTCTTTAGTATTGCCCATGTGTTGTAATTTATTGGCCTACCATTTTTTGAGCTTGGCTCATGGATAGCTAGCTAAATTTTACATCATCCCATTGCTTCATTTATTATTCCTCCTTATCCTAAAAAGATTTATTGGTTTAATATTTTACTGCTTATTCCTCTTATCATTGTTATTTTTCTCATCCTACTTGTATAGGTCTTCCTTATGTATCTTGTCAACTTATTTAGCTTCTCTAGCTACCTTGACCTTATTTTGTTTTTATTTTTCTAGTATATTTTTTATTATTCCTAGTTTTTCTATTAGACTAATTCATACTTGTATTTTTAACCTTATCCCCATCTATTTTATCTTTCTTAGTATTTATCTGATTACTTTATTGTGTTGGATTATTTTCTACTTGATCCTACGATTATGGTTGATCTAGATGATCTTCCCTAAGAGTATGATCATGTTTTTTCTTCTAATATAACACACCTCAATCCAAGGACTCAATTTTTTTGGAATTAAGATGAGTTCCTTACATAAGGGTGGGGGAATGGGATGAATATGGTGTTATGAATGGATGATAATATGATGAAGTGCCTATGGTATAAGGTGTAACTTGGTTCTTAGGAATGGAAGAATTTTTTAGTGTAAATGGACTCACCAATATTTTATTTTGGCATTTCATGGCATGGGTCTCTACTCCTGATGGGAATATACAAATTCTACACAAGACTAAACTAATAACATATTAGAATAATGGATCCAATACACAGAGATAATATTTTAACACACTAAAAATATATAATTATTCACTCTATTAAAAATCCACATGGGTGTTGAAATTATATAGGAAAAGCCTTCCCTATAAATAGGGTGAATCATATCACCATGAATCTCTCCAATAATATCTCCTCACACCTTATTATTACTCAAAAACCTATAAATGTAATATATAACAACCGACTGTGTATTAAATAACAATTAATCTATAATTGTAATATTGTTGTAACAATATTACATTAACTAATTACTAACAAAATATATCTAACAAAGTAACTATATGTAATAGTGAATTATTACTCCCGTAATTATTCACATTATGATATATAAATTATTGTGAGGGCTAATTATTTCCTAACATTCCCCCCTTAGGCCTTACATGGTAATTTGTGCTTCACAGGACTTAATGAAAGTAAATAAGGAACACATCAACTTCTTATCAACAATTCATTTTTGAGAACACATCAATCAAATCAGTGTGAGAACTTCAAATAGGAACATCTATCAACAACTATTCACTGAGGGGATTGAATCAACCTAAATAGTGTGATAACCATGACAGGAACCATTTGTTCAACTTTCACTCCTATCTCGAAGAACTAGAATGAATAGAATTATATGCCAATGCATACTCTTAGGTCTACATACTACTATCTAGATCTTGTTGAACATGACCACTACAATGAAAAATATTGAATCTCACATTTACTCCATATGATCTCAATGGACATGTCACTAGATGATCATCTCCATAAAGAAGTTAGTTGTGAGATATTTGTATTTAACTTCTCTCCTAACTATTTCCACATTCTTATTTCTCCTAAACACCTTTTTTATGCAGTGCACTATGTGGAAAAATAGGAAATACACCTCTTATTTATCACACAAACAAACAAGTGTTGAAAATAGAAAATATATATATGTGCCACTATAACAAGAATCACCCCTTCATTAGTGGCTAATGAGAGGCATAGAAAGACTCCATCCTGCAGTGTCCTCCAACCTCCAATAGGTTATTACTTACTCAGTTGATGAAATTATGAAGCTCAATTATATGTTGCTTTGAATGGAATGAGGTCCCTCCCACAAGACTGACATATTTGACATTTGACTTAGGACATCACATAAAAGTGATAATGCATCCTTTATAAACAATTTTATTTTATTTTTGACATACTTGACATTGACTCAAAATGACTCTCTAAAAAGACACTAAGATTTTTTGACATATTTTTGACAATGGACCCAAATAATAAACTCAACCAATAAAAATGATTTTGACAAATTGACTCATGTTAAATTTTGACTCTAAATACTAACATAAAAAATAACTATAAACTTGAATTAGACATAACTTAAAAAAAATAAACCAAATGACTCAAATATTAGTTAATACCAAAATGACATATATAACACATATACCTATCATATTATTGACCAAACCTAAAATACCATAGGTTTTAACTAATGACCAAAAATAATACTTTTGATGGCACATAATCTTAAAATGACTCCTCATATCCTTCAACTCATTAACATAAATCTAATAATTTTTTTTAAATCTAATAAAAACATCTAAATTCAAACTTTAAACTATTGACCGATAACTTTGAAAAATAATAAACTAGATAATGGAATAACCAAAAACTTTTTGACTTTAAAAATAATTACTGATTATCTTAGTTGTCAGTGAATTTGAATTAATGCATAGCTAATTAGGGAATCCAAGAGAGTTTCTAAGGTATAGGTAGGTCAATGCTTTGATGAACATGTTGGATGGAAATTTTGAGAAGGTGGTGCAATGTGGATAGTCCCAATAAGCTTGAATGAATTAGAAACTAAATGGAATATATTATCATGCACAATACTATGCGTTGATTCATTTACATTCCATACACCTCTTTAATTGGAGACCTATCACATGAAAAATATTCTACAGGCTAAGTTTTTTGACAACTCATTGTCACCAAATTTGAGCATGGATTCTTTGATCCTGAGAAGAAAGAGTTAAAGTTGTCACTATGAAGTACCAAAGCTAAGTTGAAGGACCATAAATGCAACCAACAGGATGAGGATTGAGTAATGTATTAATACATATCTCACTAGATCTTATAAAATATGTGAGAGACCATTAGTTAATGATAGATATCATGAGAGGTAGTCATTAATTGGTGAATAAATCAAATCTATGTTGAATCTTTTTCTAAATACATGAATGCTATGGACAATCTATTTTTAAATGTCCTCAATTGACCCAGATAAAAAAACTTAACCTATACCAAAATGAAGACATAAAATAACATATCTGAATGGTGTCAGATGTGGAAGAGTGATAAGGAAGATGAAGGACAAACAAGATTGATTATGAGAGTAGTAGTAGGGTGAATAATCATTGTAAGTAAATTATGAATGATAGAATTTCTCAGAAAGAGGACACAACTGTAAAATTTTACATCATTGCCATGGTCAAACATTCTCTGATAATAGCCTGCTCTAATACCAAATAATGGTAATATACAAAGTCTTCACAAGATTAAGCCAATAACATATTGGAATAATGGAGCTAATACACAAACATAATATTTTAACACACTAAAAATATATTATTATTCACTCTATTACAAATCCATACAGGTGTTATTATATAGGAAAAGCCTTTACTATAAATAGCGTGAATCATATCACCATGAATCTCTCTAATAATATCTCCTCGCACCTATTATTACTCACAAACCTATAAACGTAATATATAACAACTGACTATATATTAAATAACAACTAACCTTAATCATAAAATTATTGTAAAAATATTACGTTAACTAATTACTAACAAAACATATCTAACAAAATAACTATACATAATAGTGAATTATTACTCCTATAATTATTCACATTATTATGTACAAATTACTATGAGGGCTAATTATTCCCTAACAACTCCTACCACTTGTTATTGTGATTCCTTAGCTAAAACCTCTATAATTTTGAATGTCTCCATTCATTCTATGAGGCTAGGGTGTGGTTTTTAAACTCTTAGAATGTGAGGTTTTTGTACTAGTGGCTATAAGGGGTTGGCTTATTCTTCATTGATTTCCACAAATATAGGCTCCCCTGAGACTTTTTGTTTATTTTGGGCCCCTTGTGCCCTTTTTCCTCTATGCTTGGATCTTTCATGAATATGGATACTTTTGCCTTTACTATTTATCCCAATGCCTCTTCCTAAAATATATATCTCATGTTACATTTTTCTCATCTTCTTACACTATTATATCCACTACAATGGATTTTTGAGGTAGAGGAATTTCCATGAACAAAACATAAAGGACATTGTTTTGCACCTTGACATGTGTGAACCACTTTCTAGAATAAGAATTTTTTCTTATCTTCCTCATCAAATATTTCATCCTTGATATTCTTAAGAATAACCCTATACACCACTTCTAGTGTAACTCCAAAGATATGCAAATCATATTTCATTGTGATTTTAAGCATCCATCGGTCGCTCAACCATGATGTTGTTCTACAGGTTCATTTTATAAGTTGTGATGGTTGTGGACCTAATGTTTTGTGATTATTTAGAGATGATTATTATGATAAGGCTGATGATTGATCATGTGGTTTGTTTTGATATTTTAATTTTTCTTACAACTTTGGTTGCACTTATATTTCAGTGCATGGTTATGCTTCTGGTTTTTTTGCTCCTAGCGGTATGGATTGAAGTGAGTGGATGTTCCTAAAAAATAAGTTATTTATCAATATTATTTTTTTATATACCACATGGATGTTGATGAATAAGTGAAGATGAAACATGATTATTTTATATAGCTCATATATCTTGATTAACACTCCATTATACAACTTTCTAATAGTTACAATCAACCCAAGATACTTCAAAATGTCCTTAGGCACATGTGGATGTGTTGTGATCTTTTATGAATTTGAAATAACCATGTTGTGAACTTCCCCACTTTGAGATAGTGTTTTCCATCTCAAGGCCATATAATATCAGGGAATACATTATCTAACTAATAATATACATTTATAGTAATTACTCCATTAGGAGATGTTCATTATGTGAAGCAAGGTAGAAGTACCATAAATTGTTATTAAAATGATCAAGTTTTCTAAGACAACAATTTATTTAAATTTTTTATGAGCTATGTTGTAAGGAATTTAGGCCAACTAAATTATTCTCCCAACCTCACCATTCAATTTGCAATATAAAATATGTCCTTTGTGACTTACTTTGCACCTTTTATTATCTACCAATATTGGTGTATGATGTTCCATGTGAGGACTCAAACTAGTGCATTAGTGACTTGATCAATAGGAAATATTATGGATATATGAGTGTGATATTCCCAAAATTATAAGTGGATGGGGGATTATTCATCTTGTAGACCTATGGTGACTTCCCCATTGCCAGTAGTCATGTAACTTGCTTAATGGTGATGGCATTGATGTGGATCATCATTTTTTGATAAATGAATGTATACCTCATTGTATCTATTAAGGAGAGTCATTATTAATTTCTTGTGTTGGTTAAAAATTAGAAATCACACCAAATTATCAACATCTAACCCTCATAACCTATTAGGAATTACAAACAATCCTTGTTTTTATGTAGCTACTTATGGATGAGAAAACCACTCTTTGTTTTCAACATAAATTAAGTTTTATGGATAAACATTGATCCATTAGGATTATTATAATTCCAATTTGATCCCCCATTTCATATTTTTGAGCATTTGATAGAGTAAAAAGAGTTTGTTGCATGGCCATATTATCTTTTACTTATTTGTTCTACTGTGAA
The DNA here is from genome assembly GCA_037957365.1 of Torreya grandis. Taxonomy (NCBI): domain Eukaryota; kingdom Viridiplantae; phylum Streptophyta; class Pinopsida; order Cupressales; family Taxaceae; genus Torreya; species Torreya grandis. The sequence goes on from JARHVA010002188.1 coordinate 571,267, forward strand.
ATGTGTTGTGAAACTTTTTTATTGATCTTTCCACTTAATCCATAAAGTTATTATTGAGTATCATAAATCATTTTCTCAATCACTTCATTTTTTAAAACATGAGTTGTGTTGGTATCCTACCTTTTATATAATTCCAACCATTATCTTTTCCCTTGATTTTATGTATCCATTGATCTACCTTTTATGCCTCCACATGCTTATCTTAAATTAAAATAGTCATTTTAATTTAACCCTTGTCCATTTTATATATGTATTCATCATTTCTTTATTTGACTTCAAAGATGTGACAAGTCATCATTTTAGTTCCCAATACATTCCCTTTGTAAACATTAACTACTTTTAAAAATATCTACTCTTTTTGGGATGTCACAATTATTTTTGTCTTGCCATTAACTATATTGTACAGTTGGTAGTTATTTATCCTCTATCACATTTTATATTTTTTTTTCATATCATTCCCAAACTTAGATATTTTTAAAAACTAACACAAATCTATCTTATTAACCCAATCCTCTATCACTTCAAATAATTGTATCAACACTTTCATTATATTTCAACATGATATTTCCTATGATTTGAATCATATTACATTCTCTTGAGTACATATACTACTACCAAACCTAAAAAAATTAAAAAAAAACATAAAAATAAAATCCTTGTCTAATTTATACCATGCAAAACTTATTTTTGGAATGCCTAGTGTTTGGAGATCATTGGTGATAGGGCTTGAGCCTATAAGCTTTATCCTTCCTAGAAGAGTAATTCCTTAGAGATTTTATAGTATTATAATGACTTGTAATGATACTTTATGAATGATATAAATTCATTTCCATCTAATTCACAAATTTATTAGTTGTATTAAATCTACTATCATATAATAGGAACATTTATTCAGGTTGAAATTATTAATATCACATGTGATTGTGCCATTCCTTCTGACTTTTCTTATGAACCACCTAAGTCCATGTTTCCAATAAAATTATTTATTCCATGTGTATTGGTTCTAAAAAAAAAATTGTAGATATTTTTTGTATCTCCTAACTACATTATCATTGTAATACATAGGCTTGGAACTATGTATTCCATTGAAATCATGGCTTCCATTCTCTGCAATAGTTGAAGTGGTGTATATCCAATCACACATTTATAGTTTATTCTATAAGCCCATAATATCACTTGTATGTGATCTTCCCAATCATCCCATTAGACATTGTATATCTTAGTCAACATATTCCCTATAATCTTGTTAGATGCTTCTACCCATCCATTTTTTTTAGGATGATATGTTGTACTTTTATGATATGAAATTATAAATTCTTCTATTAAGGTTTTGATAGTCTTTTTTAGAAAGTGTATACCCCTACCACTTATCAACATATACATGCATCAAACCTTATTATTGTGTTTTTATACAATACTTGGCATTGTCCTTTGTGTTACAACTTAGAATCATAGTTACCTCAACCCATTTGGTGAAATAGCTTATCATAATGATAATATATCTAGCATTAGATTTATTAAATGCAATATTAATAGGTCTTAGAAATTCAATTCCTTATTTCTCAAATGGTTTGATAGCTAAAATTAGATTTAATGATATTTTATTCCTATGCTTAGGTTTTCCAATATGTTGATAGACATCATAGTGTTTCACATCCTTGTGTGCATTATAAAATAATGTTAGCCACCAAATCCCACTTTGTAATATTTTTCTCATAGAAAATTAAATTGTGAAATGTCCTCCTAATATCCCTTGATGTGATTGTTCTAATACCTACTTTCTTTCATGTTCTAGGGCCACTATATGCATAACATCATCCTTTGATAGCGTATAGAGAAACCCATTGATAATGTTAAATGGTAAAGCTCATGTAACCAACTATTTCTTGTCATGTTCTACATAATGTTCATGAAATATACCATTCTCAAGAAAGGTTGATATATCCTCAAAATATTTTGATATTGTAATCCCTCTATATAGATGTGCATCTTGAGATTCATCCTATAATTCTTCAAGTTCCTCCCATATTTGAATATGCCTAAGGTGGTCTACTACAACATTTTCCTTACCTATATTTACATTGATTTTGAACTAGAATTCTTGGAATATATTTAACCACATAGAAATTATTCCTCCCAACATTGGTTTATTAGCCAAGTATTGTAATGCTTGGTTATTAGTGAAAAATTCAAATGGGGTAGCCAACAAGTAATGTTAGAACTTCTAAAGTGAAAAAAAAAATTAAGATTATCACTCTATTATAGTATATTTTTACTTAGTTTTTTATAACTTGTGGTTTGCAAAGTGGAATGGATGATCTAGACCTCCATCTCCTAGCTGTGTTAGCACAACACCCACTATTATTCTGATGCATCACATGAACATGGAATTTTTTTCCAATCTAGGAAAACCAAAATTGGATTTGTGACTAACATTTTCTTCAACTTTGTAATGGTTTTCTAGAATTTAGGATTCCATTTGAATTTGTTTTATTTGTGTAATAATTTTTCTAGAGGTAATGAAATGGTTGTGTAACCATGAATGAATTTGGGATAATAACTAGTTCATCATAGAAATGATCAAAACATTTATCAAGTTGATGAGTGGTTTTATTCCCACTATGATTATATTTTTTTATTGGTCTACTAGAATTCCATCATTAAAGATAACATTTCAAGCAGTACACCAAATGGTCTGAAAAAATATGTTTCTTTATATTTAGTGTGATTCACAGAGCTCAACAGCATTCTAACATTAATTACATCTTTTTAGGTGTTATTTAAATAAATATAAAAATTCCAAATCATCCAGGTAGACATTTTTAAAATCATGAGTGAAGTCTCTGAATTATTTAACCATTGCACTAGAGAAAATTATTGGTGTGTTTTTTAGTCTAAACAACATTACCTTATAATGAAATGATCCTATTATGTTACAAAAGTTATTTTTGTTTAATCTTCAATTATTATGGGGATCTGATGATATCCACTAAATCCATCTGTGAACATGTAGAATTCATGCCCTATAATGGATTCATGCACCTCATCCATGAAGGGAATTATAAAGGGATCATTGACACAAACATCATTTAATGTTTAATGGTCTCCACAAACTTGTATCTCTCATGTATTTTTAGGTTGTAACACCATGGGATTAATCCAATATAATTTCTCAAATAGATATATAATTCCAACTTCCTTCATCTAATCTATTTCCACTTTGACCTTCATTTTCATATTGGGATTCAGCCTGTAGGGTAAATTTTTAATTGAGCATGTGCACTCCTTTAAGTCAATATGAATTTTCCAAAAGAATGGTATACACCCTTAACTTTTGATAACTTTGTGGTGAACACATATTCATAAGATCATGGTAAGTGAACCTCCTATGAGATCTATTTTTGTGTTCAGTAATCACCAATGGTTACCAATTTTGGTATTGTCTCTATACTAATGTTTTTGGTTATTTTTATCATTGGTACTTGATAAATTTTCCTTGGTTCCACATAAATTAAATCCATTACTTTTATTTGAATTACTTTTTCTGTGATATTTATATTTCATAGTTGATCCTCTTTTATATTATCTACATTCTTCCTCTTAGGTATCTCGGTGTCCCGAGTTCAAAAAATCCTTTCAAATAAGTCTTTTTCACTTTTATTATGATTAGATTCACCTATATTATTCTATATTATATTACAATATTTCAACATAAATTTATTTGTGTCCTTCTTAGTATGGTACTATTTTATAGTTGTGTGAAGAATTGTGCTTGTTTTAGCCAATGATTTTTATTCCTACACAAAAGGTATATCATCTTATCATCCATGACACATTGAAATTTTCAATTTATATAGATCCCTATGCACCATTTTATTTTCATCTTCAAATATAAAACTTTTAATAAAATCATGTTGAATTTATGACCATGTTTGTGTCCTTTGTTTACATCATTGATGCATATCTCAATCCTTGGGCAAAGGAGGATAATTATGTTGAAAAATATGCACCCAATACCTTGGCTCAATTTTTTATGATGTCCATAATTGGATTAATTTATGAACATACATAACTAGACATTGGCCCTCATAGAAAAATGGCCACTTCTCTGAGATAAAAGTTACAATGTGAAATATAGACCACAACATTTCACACACTTCTTCCCATTGAATTTTTTTGGAAATATGAACAACCCACCAACTCATTGTAACCCATTTTAATTCATAAATTAGTGCACTTACTCTCTCTCTCTCTCTCTCTCTCACACACACACACACACACACTCACATATATATATTAGATATTTTATAGCAAAAGATTGAGGTATATATCTTTTTGTGGTAAACACCATTCATATGTGTCTTGCTTGATGATCTCCACATACACAATTTATCATATGATTATCTGAATCACCATTAATTACTAAAGTTGATTCTCATGGTATATTTCCTTCCGTAGTGGGTTCAATATAATCTCTATCAATAGGAGTTAGCTGATAGATGTGATCATTATTTGATCTTGTAACTGAATGCACATAAGGAGACTTACATTATTCTATTTGGAACTACCAATATGTACTGGTGAGTCCCATGTTTGTTCTATTTTATACAACCTTAGTGCTCTTTTATAGGGTAAGAAAATTAAGGAAACTCTCTACTCTATAGAACTTCTGATTTTGGCTTTGTATTAACTTTGAACCAACTATCATCATTGTATGCATAAAGTGGTGATGATTAGTTTGGTTTCATTAATGGCTTTCACTCAAATTTATTCAAACATATGATAATAAAAACATCCTCCTAGTGTTATTTCAATTGGTTTCCTAGTGTGTTGATGGTATGTGATCATCATAGGCCCATTTTTTCTAATTGGAGTAGGATAATGAGTCTCATATGTCTTCATGTCAATCACTTCAAAAAAATAATGCATACTTAAGTCTACTACCTTTATCTTTACATTTTTAAGTCTCATAATAGGTTTGACTCAACCATACTCTTCAAAAATAAGAATAACAAGATTTCATATTAGGTTTGACATTTAAATAACTTCCCAAGTCAATATGTGAATAATATTTATGGTGTTGTCAAAATCAAAAAAACCATTAGGAATTTCATATCTTGTGAGATCAATGTCCATTATGGCATCCACATCCCATGGAATTTTAGGTTTGACATACCAAACCACTAAATGTGTTTTATGTAGTCTTATTTATGTACAATACAATAAATTATACAATAAGTTTTTAATGTTTTGGGACATATCCTCATTTCACATATTACTTATCAAATTTATCAGGTTTTTTAGAGTTGTGACTAATCCCTCTTGTTGTAGGATCCATATGATCTATCCATACATTTGGGCATTAACTATCACATTATAGCCCTCACTGGCATTATGATTTTGGATTGGTTTTCATAGGTAGGTCACTTCATTCATTATAAACTTCTCTCATACAAGGTTTGGATACATTTCCTCTCACACTTTTTTATTTCATTTTCTTCATGCATCTTTACAGGTGCAATACCTTGTTCTTTGTGTTGATTCCTAGTAAAAACTTGGAAAAAATAATGGTTCTTAACATGATAATGTACCATGTTCACATTTTTCATTATATTCTCCTTCATACACTTATCTAAAATAGGGAAATCCTTAGTATTATCTTGTCTTGCAATTCTACAATATGTACAAAAATTTTCTCATTATAGGGATGATTTTGTGTGATATGATTCATTTCCTCACATAAGTAATAAATATTAGGTTTTTATGGTTGTTTATTCCATTGCCTTTAGTTTTTATTACCTCCCTAATAACCTCCCTATTTTTTAGGTGATCCTCACTATTTTTATTGACTAGAATTTCCTTTATATTACTTTTGTAGTGATGAAGGTTCCCAATTTGGATGTGTTTTGGTGATGCAAAGGCCCATCCCTATTAGTATTGTAGATAAGGAGGTGTTCACTCTAGGTTATATTAAGGAGAAGAAGGATTCCACCCTAGTTATTATTGAGAAGACTATGGATTCCACCCTAATTAGTACTAAGAATACATAGGAATCCACCTTGGTATAGATTATGATGCTAAGGATCCTATCCACCTTTTGTTACAACCTCAACATCTTAAGTTGACACTTTTATTTATAGAGCCTAAGATTAATATGTAGTGACTAAAAATACATTTGAATTGATGTTTTAATTTATCTCTTATAGATCCCTATAATATTTTTCATCTTGGTTATGGGATTTACAAAAATTAAAAAATATGATGTGCAACTGTCACACATAGAATTATAATAAATCATAATTCATAGTGGCATGTTATATACTATGACATAATTTTTAGAATTATGTTTTGATCTTTGGGTACACATTCCAATGGTTCCCCTCCTATCTAAACTCAATGCACCATACAGACAATCTTGATTTCTTCCCCTCCTAAATTTTTTCAATCCTACGTAATATTGTATCTAACTTGGAATTAGTTTTTGTAATACTAGGATTGTATTATCCATAGTCCTCTATTTGTTTGACTTTCATCACATCGGATCTTGTCTTATATTTCATGGTAAGCTGAACCTAGGCTATATAAAATCAAATCATGATTTGTAGGGCTTCTACAAACCAAGTAACTTTGTTCAAATCCTAAAATTGAAAGTTCACCTTATTAATCACATCATAAAATTGATGATCATAATCCCATATATATTTTAATAATTTTTTTCTAATTTATTTCAAATATTAACTGGTTTAGCTAGCACACTTTTGCATCTTGAATTATCCTATCAATTTTCATCTAACCTACTCAAGGGTCATAGCTACATGATTACTATTAAAGATGAACTCTAGATCTCGACTAGTCAAAGTTCTTATTAGTTTACACTTATCATCTACATCATTTGTCACACCCCTATATTCCCACTCCATTTCTCAAGTCAATAAATACTACTCTAGGTCAATTGACCCATATATGACATCAAGGTAAAAAAGGCTCCTATAAGTAATGACATGTTTCCTATGCTCGGGATAGTTATGACTAGTTTGTTATGATTGCACTAGTATTTTTAAACTTGTTGTAATGCTGCTTGAAATAGTAAGAGTATTAAAATCGATGGTTGCACTATCTTCACCTACACTTTCCTTATGCATGTCTAATATTTATGTGAACTATTCAAACCACTTCATATTGATTTTTACCTCTTTGAATACTTTTGTCCTACTATTATCACTAATTTAAATAGATATAGGGGACATGTTTCCCCTAGAGTGAATGAACCACACTTGAAGTATGTAACAAGACCACCCCTAAACCTAGTTTTAACTTGTGTTTCATCATTACTTCTTGAAAATAGTGACATTCCCAATCCACATATAAATGATGCCTTTGTAGGTACCCATTAAATATATTGTTGAGTTTTTCTAACTACACTTCAACAATGTATTCATTTTTTATCTATGGTGTTCCTTCGTCTCATTCCTAGATGGTTTTTAAGTCTTGATTAGTCTCCACATTCTCTATGGTTATTTCATTCCCTTAAACCTATTATAATGATTTTATACCTTCATATTTTGTGTTTTATTCTATAGTTATAGTTACTTCCATTATTTTCATAGCTTCCCTTCTACTCCTACTCACAAGGACATGTGTCCCTTATTTTATAGAGTTTTTATAATTCCATATTTTCTATTGTTATAACTCTCTTTGAAGTCCGATAATTATTTTATCATCTTTATTATCTATGTTATCCATTATCTAGGTTTTGGTTCATATTCCTTGGTTAAAATATTCTTCATTCATCTTCCTCTAATACCATAAGTGAATACTCCATGTCAGCTGGAATTGGCACCATGGCCTTTTCCATAGTTAACATTTTCAATAACATGGAGAGTCACTTAAAAAAATTATCTCTAATACCTATAACAAACATTTATGTACCTTTAAATGTAAATTTACCCCTAATCAACAAATTTTACAAACTACCCATAAATTTTAATCTTCACCCAATGGTCAATTACATGGGTTCATTTAATATCTAGGTTACACAACCATTCCAATGTTTTTTCACTCCACACAATATGTTTTATTTCATGAGGTCTAAATCAATAGTATTTGAATATATATAATCATGTTACTAGCAACTATATCAACTCACATGAGAATATTTAATAAATTTATTTGTGCTTATGATTAGAAATAAGGCCTTCAATAGACACTTTTATTCTTACAGCTTCTTCCTCTATGAACTTATGTATCCTTGCATCTAACCAATTTTCAAGGTTTATTTGACCGAGTAACCATTTCAACATATCCCAGCAATGGAAACATTATTACTAATGTTCTATGAAATATTTCATCAAGGCATGTTATGTGTTGTATCGTGATAATGTCATGATGGGACTCTTAATTATGATAAAAAATTATAGACAAAATTAAATCTAAACTTAGTGTAATGTCATAGGCATACCTTTCTTCTTACTCGTAACCAACATAAATGTACCTATAATCATTCTTAGTATTTTATGAATTCAAACTTAACCATTATGAGAAAATAAATTCATTTTAAAACAAGATATACTCAACTCAAGATGGATTTATAAAATTTGAGATGTTCTATAAAATAATATCATTTCCCGTAATTCTCTATAATTCTAACAACCGATTCCTTTTCAAAATTAGGTTATATACAAGCTACAAAGAGACTATGGCTCTTCATCTTCTTGACCTTTCATTTCTTGGGTTGATGTATTTGAGGCACATATTCAAACTTCCATGTGTTTCATCAACTGACATGTAATTGTCTTTTATATAAAATATGTTATAATTTACACTTACATCACATGCTTAACTTTTTTAAAAATGTGTGTAAATTATACTTTTCACCTTCTTACTAAAAACTATCTTTCCATGTGGCCACAAAGAATGAAATGCATTCATATTTAAATAAACATTAAGTGGAATCAATAATTTTTTACAGATCTATACAGTCCATAGAATGAAATAAAACATCAAAATAAAATCTTGGACACCATGAGCATGAGGTTACATGATAGAGATACATGGACCATCAATATTCTCCACTGATACTAAGGCCATGGATTCACTATTAACTAAAGATATAATGATTAAATTTGATAGGTGAATCCATGTGATTTTCCATGAATTCACAACATTAAGAGATGAGTGACTTTAATGATATTGCACTTACATCCCCAATTAATCCTATCAAATTAATATGGATAAATCATCAATTTGTAAGGTTAAACATTAAATTTTCAATGTATGTTTATTGTGAAATCTTTCACGGTTAGCCTTTATGTATTCTCATGAACCCCATTTGATATTTGGTTGCCTAATTGGTATATCCTAAGTTTGGGACCAAATTCATGTTGCGACATGTCTTCATAGTGAATGAACTGACAACTTTAAAAAAATAAAATGCATAATCTAACACTTCTAAAAATACCTTTTTCCACTTCAAAGTTTAATTCATCTTTTTTGAACTCTATTACTCAATAAATCTATTAGGTAGGACACATGTCTTTATTTAGAACTTCACTTTTGGGTGGTCACATGAATTAATCATAAGCTAAAAATTAACTTTAAAATATATATTTATCCTTTATGTATCCTCATGAACCCCTTTAATATTTGGTGGCCACATTGGTATATCTTAATTTTAATACCAACTTCATTTCATGACATATGTCTTCATATTGAATAGACCTGACCACTTCCAAAAAATAAAATGCTTAACCCAACACTTCCACGAAGAAATTTTTCCAATTTAAAGTTTGATTTTTCATTTTATAACTTTGTTACTCCATGAATTTATTAGGTAGGCCACATGTCCTTGTTTAGAACTTCACTTTTGGGTGGTCACATGAATTAAATTTAGGTTGAACATATATTTGTTGTAAAATATCACAAGCTTTGAAATATATATATTTAAAATTTTACAAGCTTAGCCTTTATGCACCCTCATGATCCCCCTTTGATATTTGATAGCCAATTTGGTACATCCTAAGTTTGGGACCACACTTCATTTCGTAACACATATATTCAAAGTGAATGATCCTAACCACTTTTAAAAAATAAGATGTATAACCTAACACTTCCATGAAGACTTTTTTCCACTTCAAATTTTGATTTGTCTTTTGAGAACTCCATGAATCTATTAGGTAGGCCACATGTCCTTGTTTAAAACATCATTTTTTGGTGATCACATGAATCAACTATTATTTATTTGATAATATGTGATGAAATGGTTGCGTTTATTTATTTTGTGTAGCTAATAATGGATGTGTGTAGATATAAGATGGAATGGATAACTCACTGCATCTAAGGAATTTATAGTGATCCATTTAAAAATAAAAAGTAATTATGTGATTGTGTGATTATGTAAAAATAGGATGATCACCACATTTCTCATTTTTGGATTACACATTTTAATTAAAGAATTATCTTTACTTTAGTAATGTTTCAATGTAATGGTGAAAATTTGTTTTATTTGTATATAGATGAACATGAAAACATAAAAGATATATGAATTGGAATTTATTCTAACATATCAATAGACTATGAATCAAGGTAAATTTTAGAGGCCCATATAAAAATGAACTTGGGTTTTTTTGGGTGAATTTTTAAGTATGTGATTTGAAATTTTGGTGAAAGTTAATGGATGATGTTTAGGCATGCAGATGAATCAACATGTGAAATGTAACTTGTCATAAAAGGTATGCTGATGTGGACTATATGAAAAACTCATAGATGGATGGTAGTAATTATCTTGGATGATAGGCCTTTGCTATTGAATAACATGAATGTCATCACATGACAAACATAATGTCAAATGATAGGTCTACTATCATTCAAAAATGATGTTTTCACTCGATAGTGTTATTATCAATAAATAGCATCACTATCACTTGACAACATTGTTGTCTCTTAATATAAATGTTGTCACTTGAAAACATTATTATTACTTGTGTTGGGTGAATATTTTGTTGACCAGCTAACTGGCGTTCAAAATAGTTCCTATCACCATAGCATAAGGAGATTGGTCGTCTAGATGTGCAGGTTTACTGCATCACAAGGGGACAAATCTCTCCTCTCATCAAGGGGAGGTTCCCTATTAAATATGTGAAGGTTATATACAATATATTTATGTATAAATTAAGACACATGGGTGGGATGAACCATCCATCTCTCTTTTTTCAGAGATGATGCTGATAAACAAAGAAGAAATCTTGGGTGATGGGGAAGGTACTTCTCTTCTTTCAGAAGCAACTTTCAGCCAAGAGCTAGATTCCTTCCTAAATAGTAGAAATCCTGGTACAATGACAGAAGGCACTTCTCTTCTTTCAGAAGTGTTCTTCAGTAGGCAGCAAGAATCTTTCAGGTAGCAAGTAATCGGTAACAGGGGTGTTGAGTGACTAGCAACCCGAGAGAGAAAAATGAAGAACAATGGGGGCACCATGTCGTCCCAAGGCTCTTTACATAGGAAAGGAAGATGTAAACACACTAAAGGTACTTATGGGGGCACTACATCGTCCCATAGTTGGCCTTCAGGACACCTTCCTGATTATCTCCACTAGTTCTGCTTGTTAAATCAAATGGACAAGAAAGCTCCTAGGAAATAGACATACAAACAATCTCTTAAGATAGCACAAGCTATAACATCACAAAGTCTACAAGTAACTTGTTTTCTCATTCAGATAAAATAATATGAATTACAATCTGATCTCAAAGTCTCAGTAATGCCTTTCAATTTGGGTAGAGTTTTGCTTCTGATAATCAAAAAGGTCTCCTCTAAATGATACAAGAGACTACATTATATAGAGGCCTGAGGGAGGCTTGGCACTTTCTCCCAATGAAGTGACCCATTTGGTGCATTTAATGCCTTGGATGCATTCTTGGTTTTGTCAGGAAGGGTCATGCTGGAGCAGGGTGGCTGCCTTAACTGTGGCATGTCAATTCATCTCTAGTGCCTCCTCCTAAGCCTGAATCTCTCATTCCATCCCCTACTTAGCTACACAATTGTCTATTCTATCTTTATCTCACAGGGGATAAATAGATAGCACTTTCAATGTTTGTAGGCCCTAAATATCTACTTGGTGAACTACTTCACCTAATAGAATTAACTCCCACTGAGTTTCCCTCTTTGAATCTTCCTTCTCTTGGTCCTATCCTTAGGGTATTTGAATGCATCGGGTCTATGTTCTAAGCCTGCAAGGATCAATCAGACACTTTACTACAGCAATTTTGATGTACACAGGTCTCTCTTCCTTTGAAGGTTAATGGCTGGCCATTCACCCCAATTTTGACATTTATGGGCCTATCATTTTGTTGTGATATAGGTGAGGACATGTGGTGGCATCTGTGGCTTTGAAATAAGCTTCTGGGAATAGGCCTTGAGACTTTTTAGAGGCTGGAGGTGCAGAAGCAGACACGTAATAGTTTTTGTTGTACCAGGATGGGACACATGATGCATTCCACTCTATGAAGCTTCATTTAAAATTATGTCTTGGCATGTGACACTTGGCAGCTTCTGCTACACTTTTGAGGCTCGACCCTTCCTGAAGGGAACTTGCCCTTCGAGATCTTGATCAGGGTACATTTTATGTGTCAAGTATCCCTCCACAATGGTCTCTATCCTTCTGGATCTTCTAGGTGGCCTTCAGGCTTCAATTTCTTTAGAGGGTTGTTGGTCCCTTTATTTCCTTCAAACAAAATGTCTGAAGGAATTCCTTCGAACAATTTGTCTAAAGGAAGTCACCTCCCTTTGATTCTATGTCTTTGCATTTGATGGGGCCCCATCCTTTGACACATGGTGCCTTCCACTCCTTGAACAAGTGCCCCATGGCATCTTTTGTCACATGCATGAGGGACATGTGGCATGTTCTAAATACATTTATTAGTCGCACGGATGTAGACACTTGGTGCATTCCACTTCAGTTAGTCACTCATCCCTAGGACCACCATGGTCCTTACTCGAAACAGTGAAGCTAAGGGAAGAGACTGCAGATATCAACACTTGGAGGCTTTTGATAAGCTTCAGAGGGACACATGGCATGTTCCACCACTTTTAGATGAATACATTGGGGCCTTCCACAGTTACCACTTGTCACCCTTCGTGGAACTCTGAAAGAAGCTTTATCGAAAGAAACCTTGCAGCTTATAAGAAACTTTTGAGAAGTGAACGATGACACTTGTTGCATTTTGTGGAGTCACAATGAGACACATGGCATGGTCCACATATTTCTAGCACTTACACGGATGCAGACGTGTGGAGCTTTTTGCTTCATTTTAGTCATTCGCCTGAGACCCACCATGGCCTTTACTCAACATGGTGAAATGGAAGGAAGGAACCGCAAACATTGACACATGGCAACTTTCGATGAGCTTCATCAGGGACATGTGGTAGCTTCCACCATTTCTTAGAAACAAAGCATAATGGGGCTCGGTTGATGACACTTGGTGGCATCCGCTTGACTCTTATTGTTGCGCGCATTTCTCTTCATAACTAAGGCAGTCTTTGAACCTTTGAACCTGGTGCATTGAACTGATGAACCTTGAACCCATTTGAAGCTTGCCACCAATATTGAACCTTGAACCCATTAAACTTTGAACCAAAGTGGTTCAAGGTTCAACAGTTCATTCGATCATAAGATTGCCGATGACCCTTTTTCAGTTGAACTAAAGCATTGAACCTATCCCAAAAGTGTCCAAGTGCGAGAAACTAGTCCCTTTTGATTGAACTCACCTACAGAATCCTTTGAACCTATTGAACCTGCTAATCCCTTTACCAAAAAGTTGAGAAAATGACAAAATTGAATGTTTAGAACAATTTTTTGGAAAAGGGAGGGACAATTTTGGCCATGCAGGACCAAAATAGTCCTATGTTGTCTAAAAAATGAGGAATCACTTTTCAGGGACAATAATTGGCTCCTGTTGGGGAACTTCCTTCAGATGACAACTCAGAATATCTAAGGGGAGTAGAAACTAGAATCTCCAGTGCCTTGAAGCATGCTGTTGGGTTACGGAGTCAAGCTACCCAAAAAGAAAGGTTCCAAAAAAAATGAACAAGATAGAACAACAGACTATACAAATATACAAATGTACAAATGAACTTATCTGATGCCTCAAGATTTGAAGCACTTCAGATGCTACCCATTATGAGACAATGATAATGGCATCCCATCCTGATAAACTAGTAGGAAACCATTTTGTCCCCAAAATCGGTGACGGGTGAATGGAACTCTCCACCAGGAAACCAATTTTATGTGTCTTCCTCTTGGCTCTTTCTTCTTCTTGCCCCATGGCAGGACGTGGTCTTCAAACTGAAAACCATACTCCTTACTCTCTTGGCGAAGAGTTATTTTTGCTAACTTTGGAGTACAGTAGTATGGTCCACCACCATAGCTTCTTATTCTGTTAGTTCAGTCCAACACATATTTTGATTGTCCCCCTCAGATATCTTATATTTTTCTTCATTTGGAGTAGAGGGTTCTTCTGCACTTATGTTGTACTCCACCAATTCTTCTACTATTTCATCCCTACTTGAAGACTTAAACAAAATTTGGGCTGTAGGGGCCACCATTTGGGTCTCGACACATTTGACATGATCAATTATGTCAAATGGTTGGATTGGACTAGGCATAGGGGATGAGAGTTCTTCCTTTTGGTTTATGGGAGGGGTGGGAGGACTGGTCTATGAATTTGAAGTAGAAGGTGCAGAGATGTTTGGGATACTTACTTCCTCAGCAATCACTAGGTCCTTTAGCTGGATAGGCAGAGTGGCCCCACGCTTAGCAATCAAAATTGCAGGTTGAGGTCACTCCTCTATTTCTCCTTTATCAGCTTATTGAGCTGACTGATTATGGGACTGGGTGAACATAGCATATGATCCCTCGGATACTTCACCTTTACTTATGGGTTCATCTTGGTAATCTAGGAAACCGATGTGGGAGTCGCCAGCTGACTCTTCTTGATCCTTTGTGAAGAGACCAACGTCATTTTCTTGATTGAACTCAGGTTAGAAATAGAAAACATGTTCTATTTCCAAATATCCAACTGTTGAGTTGGTTGGAGGTGCTTCAATGGCAAGGTTCCTCTGTGGGGGAGGAAGATGATTTGACTACCCTTGATGTGCCTGATTAGGGAATGTCCTCCTTGGTACATCTCTATATGAAGGAGCAGATGACATCCCTTGTGCCATTTATCTTTTGAGGGCCAGCACTTCATTGGCTAGCTTCTGCACCATTGGATCAGTGATGGCTGCAGGTGAGTTATCAGAAGATGAGGAAGATGTGCCTCTATTTGAATCCCTTCTTATCTTTCCACTTAAGATAAGGTCATCTTCTAACTCAGTGGCCAAGTCTTGAGTAGTAGCAAGGTATATGTGGCCAGCTCGTCTCAATAGAAAACTCACTTTAGGCAGTTGTGAGTTGATGAAGAAGCACTTGAGGTTCTGAGGCATCGACTGGGCGACCATGGGAATCCTTTGCCTCAGCTTGTTGAACCTAGAAATGAAGTCCCTCATAGGTTCATGGGGCTCTTTCTTCATCTGCGTAAGTTGGGCTAGCAAAGCATGAGCATCTTTTGTAGGTTTGAACCTTGCTTCAAACTTGGCTTTGATAGTGTCTTAGCCAGTCACTGATCCAGTCTATAGATGGTAAAACTAGTCTGCAGTAGCACCTTGTAGGGTCTCCATAAAAATCTTGACTGCCATGTCTTCAAATTCCACCCCTATCACACCACAGGCTATGTTGAAGGCTGTAATGTGTTCATCAAGGTGGACTCTTCCATCACTAAAGAATTTGGGGAAATTCTTTCTTAAACTGAGTGGTAGCTCATGCAGGGGTGGAGTTAGATTAAGTGGGCCAAATGAGTTACCCCAGGGGCCTCAAACTGCCATGATCAAATTATGAATAATAGGGATAACACATCTGAGTGGAGTTTCCAGATTATAGGACAAAAATGGAAAAGAAACTGGCCCTACTTCAACTTAAATCTTGAGGCTTCAAACTGCACTTTCTTTCCCAGCAGCTCTAGTTTTGTAGACTAGATAATATAATGGAGATGGATGAAGATGGTAAGCCTATAATGATACTGGTTAAGACCCAGATGGGAGTCACCAGACTCTATAATGGATAAGGGTAGGGACTGCTTGTTCAAGTCCCCAGCGGAGTCGCCAAAAACTGTTGGGTGAATATTTTGTCGACCAGCTAACTGGCATTCAAAATAGTTCCTATCACCATCGCATAGGGAGATTGGTCATTTAGATGTGCAGGTTTACTGCATCATAAGGGGATAAATCTCTCCTCTCATCAAGGGGAGGTTCCCTATTAAATATGTAGAGGTTATATACAATATATATATGCAAAAAGTAAGACACAGGGGTGGGATGAACCATCCATCTCTCTTTTTTCAGAGATGATGCTGATAAACAAGGAAGAATGTTGGGGAAGGTACTTCTCTTCTTTCAGAAACAACTTTTAGCCAAGAGCCAGATTCCTTCCTAAATAGTAGAAATCCTGGTGCAATGATAGAAGGCACTTCTCTTCTTTCAGAAGTGTTCTTCAGAAGGCAGCATGAATCTTTTAGGTAGCAAGTAACTGGTAACAGGGGTGTTGAGTGACCAGCAACCTGAGAGAGAAAAATGAAGAACAATGGGGGCACCACATCATCCCGAGGCTCTTTACACAGGAAAGGAAAATGCAAACACACTGAAGGTACTTATGGTGGCACTATGTCGTCCCATAGTTGGCCTTCAAGACACCTTCCTGATCACCTCCACTAGTTCTACTTGTTAAATCAAATGGACAAGAAAGCTCCTAGGAAATAGACATATGAACAATATCCTAAGATAGCGCAAGCTATGATAGCACAAAGTCTACAAGTAACTTGTTTTCTCATTCAGATAAAATAATATGAATTATAATTTGAGCTCAAAGTCTTAGTAATGCCTTTCAATTTGGGCAGAGTTTTGCTTCTGATAATCAAAAAGGTCTCCTTTAAATGATACAAGAGATTACATTATATAGAGGCCTGAGGGAGGCTTGGCACTTTCTCCCAATGAAGTGACCCATTCAGTGCATTCAATGCCTTGGATGCATTCTTGGTTTTGTTAGGAAGGGCCATGCTGGAGCAGGGTGGCTACCTTAACTGTGGCATGTTGATTCATCTCTAGTGCCTCCTCCCAAGCCTGAATCTCTCATTTTATCCCCTGCTTAGCCACATAACTGTCTATTTTGCCTTTATCTCATAGGGGACAAACAGATAGTGTTTTCAATGTTTGCAGGCCCCAAATATCTACCCAGTGAACTGCTTCACCTACTGGAATTAACTCCCACTGAGTTTCCCTCTTTGACTCTTCCTTCTCTTGGTCCCAGCCTTAGGGTCGTTGAATGCATCGAGTCCATGTTCTAACCCTGTACGAATCAATCAGACACTTCACTACAGCAATTTTGACGTCCACAGGTCTCTCTTCCTTTGAAGGTTAATGGCTGGCCATTCGCCCCAATTTTGACATTTGTGGGCCTGTCATTTTGTTGTAATGTAGGTGAGGACATGTGGCAGCATCCACGGCTTTGAAATAAGCTTCTGGGAATAGGCCTTGAGACTTGTTAGAGATTGGAGGCACAGACGCAGACACATGGCAATTTCCACTGTATCGAGATGGGACACGCGATGCATTTTGCTCGATGAAGCTTCATTTAAAACTGTGTCTTAGCGTGTGACACTTGGCAGCTTCTGTTGCACTTTTGAGGCTCAATTCTTCCTAAAGGGAACTTGCCCTTCAGGATCTCGATCAGAGTCCATTTTATGTGTCAAGTGTCCCTCTGCAAGGGTCTCTGTCCTTTTGGATCTTCCAGGTGGCCTTCGGGCTTCAATTTCTTTAGAGGGCTATTGGTCCCTTTATTTCCTTTAGACAAAATGTCTAAAGGAATTCCTTCAGACAATTTGTCCGAAGGAAGTCACCTCCCTTTGATTCCATGTCTTTGCATTTGATGGGGCCCCATCCTTTGACACGTGGTGCCTTCTGCTCCTTGAACAAGTACCTCATGGTGTCTTCCGTCGCATCCATGAGGGACATGTGGCACGGTTTGAATACATTTATTAGTCACGCAGATGCAGACACTTGGCGCGTTCCACTTCAGTTAGTCACTCATCCTTAGGACCACCATGGTCTTTGCTCAAAATAGTGAAGCTAAGGGAAAAGACTATAGATATCGACACTTGGAGGCTTCTAACAAGCTTCAGAGGGACACGTGGCATGTTCTTCCACTTTTAGATGAATACATTGGGGCCTTCCATAGTTGCCACTGGTCGCCCTCCGTGGAACTCTGAAAGAAGCTTTATCGAAAGAAACCTTGCAGCTTATAAGAAAATTTTGAGAAGTGAACGCTGACACTTGTCGCATTCCACTAAGTCACAATGGGACACGTGGCATGGTCTGCATATTTCTAGCACTTATGCAAATGCAGACACGTGGAGCATTCCACTTCATTTTAGTCATTCACCCGGGACCTAACATGGCCTTTACTCAACATAGTGAAATGGAAGGAAAGAACTGTGGATGTTGAGACGTGGCAACTTCTGATGAGCTTCATTAGGGACACATGGCAACTTCCACCATTTCTCAAAAACAAATCATAATGGGGCTCGACCGACGACACTTGGCAGCATCCGCTTGACTCTTTCTGTTGCACGCATTTCTCTTCATAACTGAGGCAGTCTTCAAACCTTTGAACCTGGTGCATTGAATCGATGAACCTTGAACCCGTTTGAAGCTTGCCGCCAATATTGAACCTTGAACCCATTGAACTTTGAACCAAAGTGGTTCAAGGTTCAACGGTTCATTTGATCAAAAGATTTCCGATGACCCTTTTTCGGTTGAACCAAAGCGTTGAACCTGTCTCGAAAGTGTCCAAGTGCAAGAAACTAGTCCCTTTTGATTGAACTCACCTGCAGAAGCCTTTGAACCCGTTGAACCTGCTAAGCCCTTTACCAAAAAGTTGAGAAAATGACAAAATAGAATGTTTAGAACAAAATTTTGGAAAAGGGAGGGATAATTTTGGCCATGCAGGACCAAAATAGTCCTATGTTGTCTGAAAAATGAGGAATCACTTTTCAGGGACAACAAATTGATAGCATTGTTATCGCTTGATAACATAGCTATTGTATGACACCATAACTTTCCTACAATAGTTACACTATTGAACAAAATTTGTGTTACCAAATTACATCTATGTTGTATGATAGGTGACAATGTTGTGGGTAAGTGACAATTATGTTGGTGAA
Organism: Torreya grandis; assembly: GCA_037957365.1. Lineage (NCBI taxonomy): Eukaryota > Viridiplantae > Streptophyta > Pinopsida > Cupressales > Taxaceae > Torreya > Torreya grandis. Next base: position 590,566 of record JARHVA010002188.1, read on the forward strand.
AAACATAAGTGCCTCCAAATAGTATCTATGCTAATATGCTTTGGAGATTTTATCCTCAAATAATTATATATTACATATAATGGTGAATAAGCTCATATTTTATTTTGACAAACTGGCATATTATATTTATATATATGAAATTTATTTTAAACAATAGGCGAGTTGACTTGGAAAACTAACTTACACCTAAATAATTTAGGTGAATCCACATTGTTCACTACCCAATAAAATAGCCAAATTCCAATTTTTAAAACTAAAATATTCATGAATTAATGAAAACTAACCACTAAAATTTACCCTGCTCTGAATCAAAACTTTCAAGATTAGGATATCTTTATGAATGGGTGAATGCCATCCAATCAATGATGGCCAATTTATATGCTCTAAGCAAATGATGTAAAATTCAATGTGTAAAGGAAAGTTAAAAATACAAGGGTACATTATACAAACCCCTCCATGTGGCTAGAGAATACGTGGAAAAATAAAGTGTGTTGCTAAATGGAATTATAAATCTAGAATAATAACTAAATACATCCAAAGCCTTCAAATTTGAGGTGGTTTAAGATCAAAACACTCCCTCATTCTGCAACTACAAACTAATGGATTGTGACCATGTGTCTCATTATGATTAGACATAATAAAGGTTAAAGGTGATAAGTTTTGAAAATTGTATATCATAATATAATCTACATAGACCTTTTTATTTCAAAGTTAAACATGATTGTGTGACCTTTGTGACTTAGTGAGTCATTTGGACTGATGCATGTCTACTTTTTCATGAGAATATTTTAATGATATTTTGGTTTTGAACTTATATTAAATGAATTTCAATATACAATGGACCCGTAAAGAGCTGATGGCCACATTAAAAATAAAAATAAGCATTCCATTAGTCTGTGACCTATAAAGAGTTACCATGTATCTTATTTGTGTATCATAATTTTTTTAAAGTGGTGTGTTAATTAATATGTTATTTAATTGTGACCTCTTTATTCATATGCACATTTTACCACATGGCCACCATAGAATATAAAGTAAATAAACAAAATAAAAGTAGACTAGTGAAACATAAAGTGGATATAATAACTCAATGTCTTTGCACACTCTATCAATCACCCCTGCGATGTCACACCCCAACACCGCTTGAAAGAAAACATAAATAATTATAGATGTGAAAAAAATAAAAATAAAATATAAACTATATTTTGTTATAGAAAACTTGGTGTGGCCATTTACACTCGTTAATATCAACTACAACGACTTTTCATTTCACTATGAATTTGTATTAATAGCCACTACCAATGTAACATGTGACAAGACTTGACTCTAAACTACCATAATAGTTAAACCCTAAACCTAGTAATCTAAGATAGACTATTATTTATTCCTAGATATTATTTTCTAATACTTCATCCTCTTTGAACACTTAAAAAATCTAATTTTCATTAATTAAAAAAAATCTTATATAATTAAAAAATTATTTTTTAATCAATAAAATGTAATCTAAATATCATTTAAAAAAATGGACCAAATTATATGCTAAACTTTACATTCCACCACTTCCAATAAATAAAATGTAAATGGACCAAAGTGAATGAGCTTAACTACTTTAAATAAATAAAATGTATAACCTAACGCTTACATGAAGATTTTTTTCCACTTTAAATTTTGATTTGTCTTTTATGAACTCCATTACTCCATGACTTCGTTAAGTAGGCCACATGTCCTTGACTCACTTTTTCGGTGACCAAATGAATTAACTCAAAGCATCTATGAACTTTACAATGATCACTTTGAAAACAAAAAAAATTATGTGAACGTGTGAGTGCATAAATATAGGATGATTTTCATGTTTCTTCTTTTTGGATTACATGTTTTAATTAAAGAATTATCTTTTTTTTTTTTAAATGTTTCAATGTAATAGTGACAAGTTATTTTATTTTTATATAGGTGATCACATGGACATCAAATATGTATGAATTTGAATCTATATTCTAACAAATAAATAGACTCTAAATCAAATATTCCAAGGCTTAGAGGCCTTTATGACTAATTGACTTCTATCCAATCAACAATTACTACGCGATTGATGTGAAAGTTAAAGTGCAAAAAAAAGTTAAAAAGACAAGGGTACATTATAAAAACTTATCCATGTGGCTACATGATATGTGACAATAAAATGTGCAGCCAAAGATAATTATAAATCAAGAATAATAAATAAATGCATCCAAAGACTCTAAATTTGAGGTGGTTCAAGCTCGAAGCACTCCCTCATTCTGTAACTATGAACTAATGGACTGTGACCATATGTCTCACTATGATTAGATATAATAAAGGTTAAAGATGATAAGCTTTTAAATTTTCATATCCTAATAAAATCCATAGAGGCATTTTTATTTCAAAGCTAAACATGATGGTGTGACCTTTGTGACTTTGTGAGTCAATTGGAATGACACATGTCTACTTTTTTGCTGGAAGATTTTAGTGACATATTGGTTTTGACCTTATATTAAATGAATTTAAATATCTAATGGAACCATAGAGAATTAATGGCCACTTTGAAAATAAAAATAAGCATTCCATTAGTTTATGACCTCGTGACTTATAGAGATTTACCATATGTCTTATTTATGTATCACAAATTTTTATTAAAGTGGTTATATTATTATGTATATGTTTATGGTTCTATAATTTTTATATAATTATGTATGTATACATAAATAAATTAGTAGTTGTTTTAAAGTTATAAGATATGTGAGAAGGGATATGATTTCATGTTTTGGTCAAGTGTGGTTTCATAAATTGAAAGTGTAAATTAGTAGTCATATTGCACTTTAAACTCATGACTATTGACCCTATCTCATATTTTGTGCACAAATAATTAAGTAATAATAATATGATATTTTTAATAGAGGCGACAGTAAAAAATGAGGGTGTATGTTCATTTATACGATGTGGAAATAAGTTGTATGGAGAGGAGATGTTTTCTTTCACTGAAAGGAATGTATTTTTTGGCTTTGACAAAGTGTATTTTTTTAAATTAGAAACTTGTAAATTAGTATTATACCTCATGGTCATTGATTCATATCACCTTTTATGCATGAATCAAGTAACAATAATCTAGAATCTATAGTAGAGGTAATGGTAGAAAATGAGGTTGTGTATTCTTTCATATAATAAAGCAACACTAAAGACCCTTTATGTTGTGAATGTTTGATGTAAATATTGCTTAATTTGTTGTGCCTAGAAATGTTCAAGTCAAATGTTTTTATAATAATTTATTGAGGTTTGAGATTCCACTATTTTCCTATAAATTTTTTAAGGAAATAATTTAGGTAAGTCACAAGGTTTATTGCCAAGTATTTATTATACTTTGTTTTATTTTTGTCACATAAGTTGTTAAGGTAGGAGTTCCACATCTAATTAAGATTACTTCTACCTTTTGCTGAGCTATTAAAATTTAAGGCATATTTTTTCTCCTCCCAAGAAAAAAATTAAATAGAATTGCCTCTTTTTCAATATGAAAATACATGAAATAAAGATTGATTTTCAGTGACCTTGAAAAAATCAAACATCTACACCACATAGTTTCATAACCACTTTAACAAAATTTAACTTTTAAGTAGAGTTTTCTACATGATAGAAGTTGCCTTATATTTTATGGGGTGGTCTTACATGTTTTAATTTACCTTTGTAATTGAAGTATAGTTAGGGGAACATAACTCTAGACATCGTAGAACACTAGGGATCATGGATCTTAAAATGACCTTTCCTTTTCTTTGAAGAAACTAGAATTTATTTGCAGTGTAAATGTCTTCTTGAATTTCATGTCACTCTAGTGGAAATTCACTAAAAATTCCATTATATAAACTTTGATGTATAACTATATATTTCCCAAGTGGCCTTACATTAGATTTAAATCAATGTTAATTTGAGCAACATGTTAATCCTAAGGTTATAACTTGCACTCATATGATAATGCACTCAACCAAATTTCTCAACACAAGAAATCATTATCCACAAGTGTCAAAAAACATACTTCGATAAAGGACTCACATTTTAATGTATAGGTAAAAATTGTACAAAAAATAATACGCTAGTAAAAAATGCTATTATTATTAAATGATATAAGCTCAACTTTAAATGATACTCAATACCTTTGGCCTCTTACTAGGGCCCTAGTTGTTCTTATTTTAATGCTTATCATTTAATCTATAAAGCTCATTCTAAGTAATTTAGTGTGCATAATCAGTTGTAACTTGATAATGATTGCATGACAAGGATATCAGGGTCAAACATTGCAACAATTATAGTTGATTATGCAAGGATTGACAAGTAGTCAACATAATATCATGAGGGAGGCACTACACAAGATATTGTGAAGGATGGTACCCAATAGGACAATGGAAGGTATTCTCTCCTAGCATGAAATAAGATTGATCCCAACCATTGGCTAACCATATCTTTTTATTGGATGTGATGGTATATAATAATATTTTGTATTCCTTCATATGATCTTATAATGAGTTGTGTGGAGAGGAGACATTATTTCACAAAGAGCTTGAGCAATGGTGAAGTGATGGGGAAGGGATAGGCATTACAAAACATGAAAGTGGTGAAATATTTCAAGGTGATATAGGTGGTGATAATGAGGGGAAATGATAGGGTATTTCATGTGATATCATGTACCACAAAACCCATATCATACACCAAACATGGATTTAGGGAAACTATTAAATTTGCATGGCTTTCACACATTTTAAAAGGGTGTGTAGTTTGCAAGGTAGAAACATTTTTAATTGGTTATTTTATGTTTTTAAAGGGATGGGGATGTCATTAGTTTTAATTTTATTATGACATGGCTCTTTTTATAATGAGTGTCTCGAATCCACATTAAAATGTTATTTATGTGGGGATAAGACATTAAGGTACTAGAGTTTATCTCGTAGCTTATGTTCATCTATGTTATGAATATATTAACATCTAGAACAATTAAATTAGGCTTAACAACATCATAAAAACCAAATTTGGATCCCTATAAGAAAGGGCAAGGTGATAAATAACATGTAAGTGTTGAAATATTTCAACATGCACTAAGAGATGATGGTGAGTGGTAATGAAATATTTCAAGTGTTGTTCTAAAATGTGAATACAAACACCACCAAATTATTGGTTCATTAGTGACTTGGTTACTCATTATGTTATATCTCTTTTAGATTTATTTTTAATAATATATATTAAACATAATAAATATAAAATATTATAATATAATATTATACACTAATATTATATTATATAAATATAGCATACAATATGTAATTTATTATTTTGGAAAAGTGTGGTTTGTAAAGCTTAAGAGTGTAAATCATTAGTAATACCTCACTTGAAACCCATGATGACTACCCCCATCTCACCTTTTGTGCAGACAACGGTAAGTAACAATAATCATATATTTCTTGTGTAAGTGACGTTACAAAATGAAAGTGTGTGTTCCTTCATACAATGTGTTAATGCATTATGTAGGGAGGAGGCATTTTATTTCCCAAAGATCTTGAGAAATGACAAAGTGGTGGGAAGGGATAGCCAATACAAAACATGCAAGTGGTGATGGTGAGGGGAAATGACATGTATTTCATATTATATCAGATATCATAGAACCCACATCATACATCAGAATCAGATTTAGGTCAGCTACTAGATTTACATGACTTGTACACTTTAAAAAAGGGTATGTAACTTGCAATGTGAAAACATCTTTGATTGGTCATTTTTAATTTTTAAGGGTGAATGAGGGCATAATGAGTGTTTATTTGATTGCGTTAGGGCTCTACACCTAATGAGTGGCTCAAATCTACATTATAATGTTGTTTATGTATAGGCAATACATTGAGGTACTAGATTCTATCTTGAAGCTTATGTTCATCAATGTTTCACATATATTAACATCCAGAGAAATTAAATTAGGGTTAATAAATATGGAAACACCAAACTCAGACCCTTATAAGAAAGGGCAAGGTGATAAAGAACATGCAAGTGGTGAAAGATTTCAACATGCATTGGGCGGTGATGGTCAGTGATAATGACAATGTATTTCAAGTGATTCCATATGCCAATGCACCCATACTATACACCAAGCCTAGATTTAGGATAGGATCTACATGACCTATATCACCCAATTTAAATGGGTCAATAGTTTTCAATTCACAAACATCTTTGATTTGATGTTTTCTAGTATTGAGTCATGAAAGCTGATTTGATTACAATAAGATTCCATGTCTGATGTGTTACTCGAATTAATGATGCAATGTCACTAATGTAGGGAGAATACATTGAGGTCTTAATGTCTATCTTTTTTTTTTTTCCATCCATGTTTCTAATATATTGACACCTAAAAAATAAAAATTACATATGTTCAAGTGTTATTGCCAATGTAGCTTTTCTCAATAAACACACAAACATACATGTCACAAATTTTGTTTCTCACATCCATGTTGATAATATATTGACCTCAAAAAACAAAAATATAAATCCCTTCCATTTTTATTGTCGATTTAGATTTTCTCGATAAACTCATAAACATGCATGTCACAAAATTTATTTTTCTTCACTATTCATAACCTGCTTGATATTCATAAGCAATTAATAAAAAAAATTAAAAGATAAAGATAAATACTTCCCAGCATTTCTTGCACCATTGAGGTAACTCCTAATATACTTTATTTTATATGACATGACATTTCTTACACTATTGAAATGTGCTATTATAATTTCTTTTATATTACATGGCATTTCCTTACACCATCTAAACAACCACTAGTATACTTTCTTTTATGTTACATTGCAGGTGCACTACATTGTGGACCTTGAAAAAATATTATTATTATTATTATTATTATTATTATTATTATTATTATTATTATTATTATTATTATTATTATTATTATTATTATTATTATGTTAAGCCCAACACTAGAGTAAAGCATGTATAGCAGGTCATGATGCTTTTTAACCATGTGCAGAATGTATCAGTAGTTGTTGTCTTTGCATCTTCCTTGATTTTTTCTTTGAATATCGTTTGTGAAATTTTTTAGGTGCTTAGATTGATTTTTTATTTGAACCACCTATGAGATCTATTTTTATGTCTAATAATCACTAATGGTAGCCAATTTTGGTATTGTCTCTATACTAATGTTTTTAGTTATTTTCTGCATTGGTTCTTGATAAATTTTCCTCGATTCCACATAAATTAATCCATTACTTTTATTTGAAATACTTTCTCTATGATATAAATATTTCATGGTTTTACAATATTTCAACATAAATCTCTTTGTCCTTCTTAGTATGGTACTATTTTATAGTTTTATGAAGAGTTATTCTTATTTCAGCCAACAATTTTTGTTCTTACATGAAAGGTATATCCTCTTCTCATCCATGACATAAGAAAATTTTCAATTTATATAGATCCCTATGCACCATTATATTTTCATCTTTAAATACAAAAAATTTAATAAAATTATGTTAAATTTATGACCATGTTTGTGTCTTTTATTTACATTATTGATGTGTATATCAATCCTTGGGAAAATGGGCTAAGGTATGTTGAAAAACATGTACCCAATACCTTGGCTTAATTTTTTGTGATGTCCATACTTAAATGCATTTATGAACATGCATATCTAGACATTGGCCCTCATAGAAAAATGACCACTTCTTTGAGATAAAAGTTAGAATGTGAAATATATCCCACAACATTTCACACACTTATTCCGAATGGAGTTTGTTGGAAATATGAACAACCCACCAACTCACTGCAACCCAAATTAATGCAAAAATGAGTGCACTAAATCACATCTATATATCTAGGATATAATTCTCCATCATGTGAATTAACTATGCCATATCTTTTATATCAAAATATTGAGGTATTTATCTTTTTATGGAAAATACCATTCGCATGTGTCTTACTTCATGATCTCCACATACATAATTTATCATATGAGTATTTGAATCACCACTAATTAATGAAGTTGATTCTCATGATATATTTCCTTCCTTAGTGGGTTTGATAGATTATCCATTAGTGGGAGTTAGTTGATAGATGTAATCAATCTTTGATCTTGTAGGTGAATACATAGAAAGAGACTTACATTATTATATTTGGAACTATAAATAGGTCTAGAGTGTTTGGATTGGTGAGGCCCATGTTTATTCTATTTTATACAACCTTAGTGTTCTTTTATAGGGTATGAAATTTAAAGAAAATATATACTTTGTAGAGCTTCTATTTTTGGCTTTATATTAACTTTGAACCAACTCTAATCATTGTATGCATAAGGCAATGATGATTACTTTGGTTTAATTTATGGATTATGCTCAAATTTATTAAAAGATATGATAATAAAAACATCCTTGTAGTGTGCTTCCTGTATGCATCTAAAATTGATCACTTAATTTAATATCACTAATAATCCTATTAGTCAACATTAATTTCGCTTACCTAGTTTATCTACTAATTTATCCCATTCCTAATCATTTATATAATATCCACTTTTATCACTTTTCATCTAATAACCATATTTATATCCCACTTCTTCATTAATTATTCTAATTATTTCTTAGTATTATCCTAATCTAGCCTATCCATTATTTGGGAATTTTAAATTCTCATAGCACACCTACTAAGCCTACTTTGAGGCTCTCCTACACCCCTAGTCCCTAATCACCTACCTAATCCCTATCTAGTCTCCCATATAATCATAATTAACCCCTAAGAGGATTATAAAATCCTCTAATTCTAGAATCCTCTCTATTCTCACCCCTCTTCTCTAGAAGCCTCTAAATCTAGAGGCTTCTAAGGAATTTTATATTCCTTTTAATTTTCCACCATTGATCTCATTCAACCAACTTCAAATCTCATCCATTGATCTCTCCCTCCAAAATATATTTAAACCACTCCATTCCTTTATGGAAGGTCATCCAAAAAGCTTGTGACGAATCCATGTCCAAATAGCAAATGAGAAGCTATCTAACTTCTCCATGCCAATTTAGTCATTGAATCCTTCATCAAACATCCTTATCATGCCACATAATGTCACAAATCTGATTCAAGGTATATTAATCTAATCTCAATATCTTTTTATTTTGCATTCCATTTTATCATGGTGTAGAGTGCTTAGATTTAGGATCCTAATGTTGTTTTGAATTGGTTTTATTCATCCATTACATTTGGACTTAATGGCTCTATCACTTTAACTAGGTAGTTGGTTATTTGGGTTGACTAAATTACATAATTTAATCCATAGAGATCAAAAATCATCTACATTCTAGCAATCAAAGTGGGACTTCACTCCCAATTAATCAATTTTGATTATTAGTTGTGTTTTTGTAAGCTTGTAGGTCTGATCAATCTCAAATTTTGAAAAATTTTATATACATAGGTGGAATATATGGCATTACACTGGTATTCACGACCCTTAGTTACAATTTTATCTTCATGAATCATGACTTTATGCCAAATATTTAACTTAACTGCTAATTGTTAGTCTAACTATGCAGTTTTTTGACTCTTCGACAACATTATTAATCATGACTTGTGGATTTGTCTAGAAAGTAGTGATATTACATATTAAGTAGCGATATTGATAGCCACTAATGGCCTATTTTTGTAGTTTTCTACCTTTTGACAAAATCATGACTTTATCCTATAAAATGCAATTTTAAGGATAATAGTTGTAGTTTTGTAATCTTTCATAAAATCACTAACGGTTGATCAATGTCCTCTAACTTGCATGTTTTATTTTAAAATTTTGTGTCATGCAGGGGACTTGTTATTACACATCCAAACATATAACAATCCTTTTGTCTTTTTATCCAAATCATTTTTGTCTTAGCTAACCATAAATTTATAACAAGGATTTTATTTAGGATTATTATGTGGTTGGCAGGTCTAGCAAAGAAAAAAGGCAAGATAGGATAAACATCCATGGATAAGATATACATACCATCCTTGACCTTTACCATCATTGACAAAATTGTAAATTTCAAAAAAAATTGACTTGTGACATTGACCTATGAAATTGAGGTATTGTAGTTCTAATAACGATTTTGTAATCTCATCCATTTTGAAACTTATTTAATCTACTGATCATAGGAAAAATTTTGGGTTAAATTAGTTTAAGAATATCTTTTGTTTATCTAGATAATCAAAATCTTGGGGTCATTTTGTTAAATTTGGGTATATCATAGTCAACCTTTAAATTTGTCCTAATCGTTTGTACATACACACTTTTGGCATCAAAAAAATTTGTAAATAATCATCTCTAAGCCTCTAAACAACTAGTCAAAACCTATGTAATCATCTGTTTCTAGTCCATAGACAAAATTTAAAGGTTTTGTCATTTATAACAAAATTGCAACTCTCAATTTATAGCCAAATAGTGATTTTGTCATTTATAGTCATGTTTTTAATTAATGTCATGGTTGTTTAGGATAACCATCATGATTAGTTAACCATTACAAAATCATAACTCACAATCTATGATTTTGACCCCCTAGTTGCGATTTTGCACTATTTGGTTGTGATTTTGCACTGTTTAGTTGTGATTTTGCACTATGTGGTTGTGATTTTACATTGAATTTTTATCCTTTTTAAGTGCATTTTTTAAATTATTTTTAATGATTTTTAAAGTCATTTCAGGCCTCCCATAAGGCCCAAATTACGTTTGGCATTGGGGGCTCTGCCCCTCAACCCCACCCTGTATTATGATAGGGAACTCACTAAGGACACTAGCCATAGATCCCACAAGGGGCTCTGCCCCATGACCCCATAAGGGGAACTACCCCTTGACCCCACTAGGGGCTACTACCCCCAAACCCCCATGTCATGGCCCACTCAACCAAATGAATTATGATTTTTTAGGGTGTTTTTATTAAGGCCTATTAGACTAATACCTTGTTTCTTGTAGGGGTGAACCTAGAGGCTATTTTGATTTATCTAACATCTTCTTTTTGTAGGATATATTTTGGTCTAAAATTTTGTTTTATAGGTTACCCCTCAAGATTGATTATCGAAACTACTAATCTTTTTCTTCCAGGCAGCCTCTTTACAAGTGTCAATCAAACTACTAAGCATTTTATCATAGGCCACTTGTCAAAAACTCCTTGTGGCACTTTAAAAATAATTTTGAATCATTTTCATTACCTTGTCTTATAAATATTGTATATATCTCTTTATATTTTATTATCTTGTATTTCATCTTATAGATACATCACATTTAATTTTAATCAATTAATTAATATTTTTGGTTGCATGTTTGTATCTTGAGGGCTACGATTGGTGTATGCTCTCCCCCTTACATCCTTATAGTGATTTTTGAGGGATTAAAAACCACCTATAAACCCCATTTCATTTTTATTTATCTAGGGGGCTAGTGACTATGGATTTCACCACCATGCACTAGTCCAAACTTTGTGTTCTGGTAGAGTCTAAAGATCACGGGAGTTGTCATTTGAAACCAAAGTAGTATTACCCATAAAGGGTTTCATGGAGTGAGGGGAATTTAATCTCCAAGATACAAGGTAGTTAGACAGCATCCTATATGGACTTAGGCCCAATTGTACCTTTACATATATAGGGGATGCATCTAGAGAGCCTTATGCAAACCTATCATAGGATCTTTTGATTGTAACAAGTGCCTCACTATTAGAGTTAGTATCAGATCCTAAGTATCCATCATGTGAAAATGGGGTTGAGAGGGTTTGGTCAATTTCGTAATGGGTCATCGACCTATAGCCTCACCCATATATTCATTTAATGGTGCAAGCATTTAGTTACACACCCTTGAGTTTACTAATCATAGGTTGTGTATTTTACTTACTTGGGCATGTGTTGTGTTAAACCCATGTTGTTTTTGAGCTAATTCAGCCTTCACCCAAACCTATATGCACGTATCTAGGTCTTTCAAAAACTCATTTTATATATTATTACCTTGCCATCATCCTTTTATACATATCATCTTTGTCATCATCCCATTATATATATTATCTTTGTATATATTGTATTTGTCTTATCTCATCTCATTTTGTCTTCATCCCACCTTAGTCTAGTCATCCTCACCCCATCACTCGCATATCCTAATCATTATCTTGTATACCCTTGTCTTTCCCTCTTGTACTTATTTTTGTACATCATTTTATCCCCTCCTATCACTAAAACCACTCATCATTAGTCACACCCCCATTACCAACATCTTATCTTGTACATCCTTGACATCATCTTGTACATGTTGTCCTTGCCTTGCCCTTATCCTAGTCTAACCATATCCACTCATAATTAATCATTCCCCATCACTTACATATCTTAAATCACATATTGTACATCCTTATGTCATCATCTTCTTGTAAATATTGTCTTTATATACCCTTTTACTTGTCTTATCCTATCCCCCATCACCATCTTGTCTTCATCCCATCTTAGTCATATCCACCCATCATTGATCATATCCTTACCTCACTATCATTTTATACATCTCTTAATCCTCTTGTACATACTTTTTTCTCTTGTACATCCTTACCCCATCAACCTCTTTTATAAATCATATTATATATCCTTTCACCTTCTACATCCTAGTCATCATCCTCTTGTAAATATTATCTTTGTATATATCCCTATCTTTATCCCATCCTAATCTAGTCACCCTCATATCATCCTATCTCATCTTTGTTTATACCCCATCATCATGTACTTATCTCATCATTTCCTTTGTATATCTTTATCCCATCTCCCACCTTGACTTAATCTCATCCTAGTCTAGTCATATTCACTCATCATTGACTATATCCCAATCACATCTTATCCATCCTTGTAATTATCCCCTTATACATAATTTATTCTTTTGTATTACCTTATCTCATCATTCCATTATACATATTGTCCTTTATACATCATTTTAAAATCACATCTTATTCTAGTCTCACCAATCATTAGCCATACTGCATCACATATCCTAATCACACCTCGTATATCCTTGTTAAACATCCCCCTTGTATATATTGTCCTTTGTTGTTGTCTTTTGTATATCCTTTACATCTGTTAATCTTCTCCTAATTTAACCATATCTTACATGTCTTATATTATACCCAATCATTTGTCTTGATCTTGTCTCCATCACCCATCTAGTCTAACCTCATCCTATCTTATCCTAGTTGGATATCTAGGCCATACCTATGTCCATACCATCCACATCCCATTAATATTACCCTTTATCATTTCATCACCACCTATCTATATTTCTCCTTACCCCTCTTAGCCTTATCATCTTCATCACATAATCCTATTCCATCCCATCTTGAGTAAATTAGTCCAAGGATTGAGTTTGTCCTTTTATCCTACCCATATCATCTTATCACCCTAGTCAAACTATCACTCATCACTCGGTTAGGTATCATACCTAATCAATATATTATTAGCATTTTATCACTTTGTCGGTCTCAATCTAGCAAACCCATCATCATCAATATAGTCTATATCATCCTTGTTTATTCATAACTAGCACCCATCATATTATCATCTTGATATTTGGAATTTAGGTACCCATTAAAATCCTTAATCCTTTTGTTAGCTTGACTACTAGGCATTGTTGATAGGTCATTATCACCTATAATACTATCAGTCTAACATCTGATCATAGTCATACATCATCTCACTCATATTTTAATCCATTTATCTATTTCATCCTCATACTAGCTTAGTCCTTCGAACCTCTTTTGACCCAAGAATCCATCTACCATTATCCATATTTTATCAACTATCCTCATGAAATTAGACCCAATTCATGTAGACCAATACATCATGGCCAATAAGGATGGTGTCCTTTTATGAACTCATAAATGGGTGCTTGACTATATTCTAACCTTGATCTCATTCATCCCAAACCAACATCTCATATCCTTGCCCATTATCAACCTTCTATCCCATCAAAATCAATACCAGCATTCCTTGATGCGATCACCCTAATCAATTAATACATCATAGAGAATAAAGATGAATTCTTCTTATGGATATAGAATATGGGTACCTAATTTCCTAATTATGTTGAACCCAAAATCCTAAGACCCTCCCTTAAGAAATATTCTCATCAATCCTCATCCCCACCCTATTCCATTCCACCATCCACTATTCCTCATCCTAGTCATGGCCTTTCCAATTCTCAAATTTCCTCATTATATAAATACCTTGATGACAACCCATAGGCAGTTTTCTTATGGTTTCTAGAGATGGGTGTCTAATTTACCAAAGACGTTGACCCTATCCAATTCACCTTACCCTTAAACCATCCCCATCCATAGTCAAACCCTCCATCCACTCATCATATCCAATCACCCACCCCTTCCTCTACTAGCAAAGGGAATCCTATCCTGTCCACCTCATCTACTACCAAACCATCCACCCAATCACATTACTAACCATCTGATCATAAGTCTAATGCTTCCACATATAAGTCATGCAATGAAGTAGGTCCTTATACTCCCCTTCTTATGTCATTGGAATCCCTTTTTAACCAATTTATCATCATTAACATGATGGTTTATCCACCTACATGACATATTGATCCCAATAAGCCTAAACCCTCTTGGTATAAAGAAAATTGATACTATATATATCATTAAACCTTGGGTAATTCCATTAAATTATGTCAAAACTTATGAAACTATGTCCAAGACTTCATCAACAGTGGTGAAATAGTAATCGAGGATGAATCAGATGAATTTAAATCCTTGGGTGAATAAGAGGAGGAATGCCAAGATTCCATTCATGATCACTATCAGGCCCTTCCCCTTCCAAGCCAAGGTCAAGATATCCTATCCCTCTTCCATAATCCCTTGTCATTTACCATTCCTCCATCAACCATAAGTTCATTTCCCATATGTCTAGTCCCCTTATATCTCATGAATCCTTCTATGGCCCTCTCTTTACTCAACCCATATTTCATCCATCATCTCCCTCTCACTCATCACATCACATACCCCATGTTGAGAGGTGAGTTGTAGATAATTATTTCCCTACTAGTACAATAGCATCATGCACACCAAACTTAGAATCAAAGCCACTATAAGGATCATGCGTAGCACTAACATCTACATTAGATTCATCATTAGAAACATCATCTCTCATTGATATCATAGTAGATGATGATAATGCCTACTCTTTTAAATATACCCATAATTTGAGTGTTAGCCAATCACTAGGCATATCTTTTAATCCTAATCAAGATGATGAAGTCATAATCAAGGTTTTACAAGCTTTATCTGTTGAAGATAGTCAAAGTGAATCTGATCCTGTTTTGGATACATATACTATCACTAGTTTTAGTGTTCCTTTTAAGATTCTTGATGATACTTTCTCTGACATTGAGGCTAGGTCTCTTACTGACCTTTATGATTACTATGATTCCCATTATCCCCTTACTCCATCACATAACATTCATCATCCACCTTGCCTCCACAATCCCCATATCCCACTCCTTGAAGGGAATAAATAGGAA
Source organism: Torreya grandis (assembly GCA_037957365.1). Classification (NCBI taxonomy): domain Eukaryota; kingdom Viridiplantae; phylum Streptophyta; class Pinopsida; order Cupressales; family Taxaceae; genus Torreya; species Torreya grandis. The sequence continues at coordinate 606,108 of JARHVA010002188.1, forward strand.
CATGCATCATTGGATTCCCCTTTGCATTCAACCTTGTATGCCAAAAATATAAAGGTCCAAGACCATATTCCAAAGGTCATAAATCATGATCAAATCATATTTGATCCCATAAATCAAAGATGAGAAAAGTCAAATCATCAGCCTAATAAAAAAATATCTTCCCCTAGTGAAGCCCAATATTAGGCACTAGGGGACCACCAAAGTTAAAATAATCATTATATATCAAATAAAAAATCAATTTCCTTTGGTGAAGCCCAAAATTAGGCACCAAGGGCCAATCAAAGTCAAATCCAATTAGCCATTCAAAAATAATAATTGTAGGGTTGATCATCCTCTTAATGCTTGGGTCAAAGAATCAATAAATCAAAGAGTCTTGGATCCCTTACTCTCATAGAACCAATCTAAATAATTCCCTCCACAATATCCAATGTTGTATGCAACTATTGAAACCCATTTCACTCCCCATCCTGTCATATCAACCATCATGCTCATATCCCTCCTTCACATCATATATCCCATCATCCCAATCATAACAAGATCCCACCCATACCATCTCACCAATCCCTAGATAGCATTGTCCCTCATAGGGGTTACAAATACACCTAGTTAAAATGTCTAGAGGATTTTAAATCAAGAATCTCAAAAGTCCACCAAGATGTTCATACATCTTGTAATAGAAAAATGGTCCCAACATCGCATATCCCTATGATAGGTGTTGGTTAAAGATAAATCAAGTGTCCATATTCTTGTATCTTTAACCATTATTTAATAAATCAAGATGCCATCCAAAGGTCAAGAATAAAAAAAATCATTTATCCAATGGTGAAAACCAATCTTCTATCACCATAGGCAAGTATCATGATGAAAACTAGTTTTCAATATCATGGTAAAATAATCAATTGTATGCATTGTACCTCAATACTTGGGGACATAATCCATCCTTCTTGGCCATAAAATCCATCCTTCATCACATCCTTTTTCATCCTTGTTAATCACCCATACATCGTCTGCCATCATATCACCTTATCTCTCATTCCTTCTTATCTTGACCTTCGTAAGGAAGTAAAAGGTATCTTGAGAAATATTCTCAAACCATCTTGGCATATCCTCCAATGAATAATTGGGGATATAATAATTTGGTTCCTTCATGATGTGGCCATTACCAATCCCTATTCCCTTCTTCTTTGTTCCTCATCCCCTTTTTTAGATCACCCTCATCCTTTTATCATCTCATTCATCATTTCATCTATCCTCTTCCTGGTTGCTAAGTATGGTATTACCTTTACTAGTAACCCCTTTTTTATAGTGCACATACATATTCCCAAAATCCCTAAAAAATTAAATATGTCAAAAAAACCTAAAAATCATAAAATCTAAAAAATCCAAAAAAATTACATGATGTCATGCATAAACCCCTAGTCACATTATACCATCCACTTTACCATCCTACACCACATCCACTACCTATCCCATAAATCCCATTATCCTTATCACCATCCAAAATAATCATCTGATATCCATCTCCTATTTTGTCTTGGAACTCAATCCTAGTGGTCACCCATCCATATCTTCATCCTCATCCTTTTTGACAAAGGTATTCAACATACACAACATTGTCAAAGAATTTAGTCTGGCACCCATCATTTCTTTATCATTTTCTCCTCATATCTATCATCCATCCAAACCCTATTTGATAGTATGAAAGGTATATGATCCCATCACCTCTCTATCAAAGCCTATCCATATCTAGTACCCATTCAATCACTATTTTTATAGTATGGAATGTCTTTGATCCCTTCATCTCCTAATCTTTTTCTAGATTGGACTCTTGTAAGGTTTTGTCTTTCAGTAATCCTTGGTCATATTCACATCAATATCCTCATCTATGTCCTTATACTAATCTTAGTCTCTCATCCAAGTTCATACCTTTATCCAAATCACTATTCAATCCTCATCACCATCTCTATTCTATTCCCAATCCCTATCTATTCTCAGTCCATAATCAAATAAACCCATCACCCAATCATTCATCCCATCATGAGATAAGACATTGGGACATTGCATGTAGATACTTGTGTGTGTTACTTGTTTGTTTTGTTTGTCTTGTTTGCATGTCTTTTATCATGTATATATCTTGATTGTCTTATGTTTTCTTTGCATCATGTATTTTTGTCTATTGGGAAATGAATATGGATGTTATGAGGATACCAAAAGTGCCCTCGAGGATGTAGAGTTTGTTACTTTCCCATGTACTTTGGCACCACATCCTCTTCGTCGTGTCTATATCATGGGGCATACTACCAAGTGTCATATCTTTTGGATTTCTTAGACTATGATGAGCCTTATGATAATTATGATGGATTGATCATATACACCATCATCATTTATCTAATCATCCTTCTTCCCATCACTAAGCTCCTCCTCTTAGCTCATCTAAATAATATCCACCCTTCTATCCTCATCGCATCATCTCAGTCTTATCCTTTAATCACTAACATCATCCTCTAATCACTAATCATAGTAATCATCATCATCTTCATCCTCTAATCAATCATTTTCATTTATCCTCTAGTCATATCTACATTGGCATGAGGTCTTTTTAGACTATGTAGGCAACTCTTGGCCACTTTTCAGTGCCTAAGGATAGCTTGACCACTCTCATCATCATCCCAATTATTTTGGGTCACTCAATCATATTATTTCTTCTCTTTCATCACTTACATCATATTAATCACTTTAGCTTTGAGTTACACATATCATTAATCTCATCAAATCATCACTCTATGCTAGCCCATATATCTCCCTTGCATGCATCCTTGTTTGGGATACATCTATAACTTACAAAAATTTTAATCCTATCATCATCATGTTACAATTAATTCCCCCTTGAGATGTGTTTACAATCATGACAGTCATATTTGCTCCCTGTGCATGTGTCTTTGCTAGGGGAATCATCAATTTTTAGCTCATTTCTTGAATCAAATCATTCATCCTATTCACCATCTATCTCATACTTGCCATCCCATCCCCTTGTATATCCATTTCATCCCACCCTCATTTATTATTTCAAGTGGCCATATGTCTCATTCTTCCTCATATGTCCCCTCGAGCATCATTTACTAGCATTTATCTATGATATGGTTTTTCTTTGAAATACCATTACTCTTTCCACTTCATCAATTCACAATGCCCTTTAAAAGAGGGGTAAAATTTATGCATCTAAAATTTATTACTTAATTTAATGTCACTAATAATCCTATTAGTCGACACTACTTTCACTTATCTAGTTTATCCTATTAATTTATCCCATTTCTAATCATTTATCTAATATCTCCTTTTATCACTTTTCATCTACTAACCATAGTTCTATCCCACTTCTTCATTAATTATTCTAATCATTTCTTAGACTTATCTTAATCTAGCTTATCCATTATTTGGGAATTTTAAATTCCCATGGCCTACCTACCCACCTACTAAGACTAATTTTAGGCTCCCCTACACCCCTAATCACCTACCTAATCGCTATCTAATCCCCCATCTAATCATCATTAACCCCTAAGAGGATCTTAGGATCCTTTCTATTCCCAACCCTCCTCTCTAGAAGCCTCTAAATCTAGAGGCTTCCAAGGAATTTTATATTCTTTTTAATTCTCCACCATTGATCTCATTCAACCAACTTCAAATCTCATCCATTGATCTCTCCCTCCAAAATATATTTAAACCACTCCATTCCTCCATGGAAGGCCATCTAGAAATCTTATGAGGAATCCATGTTTAAATAGTAAATGAATAGCTATCTAACTTCTCCATGCCAATTTTGTCATTGAATCCTTCATCAAACATCCTTATCATGCCATCATAATACCACAAATCTAAGTCAAGGTATATCAATCCAATATCAATCTCTTTTTATTTTACATTTTATTTGATCATGGTGTAGAGAACTTAGATTTAGGATTATAATATTATTTTGAATTGGTTTTATTCATCCATTGCATTTGGTTTTAATGGGTTTATCACTTTAACTAGGTATTTGGTTATGTGGGTTGATTGAATTTCATAATTTAATCCATAGAGCTCAAAAATCATCTACCATGCACTTTGGCACCATGTCCTCTTGTTCATGTATATATCATGGGGCATACTACCAAGTTTCATATATTTTGGATTGCTTAGACTATGATGAACCTTATGACAATTGTGATGGCTTAATCATCTACACCCTCATCATTTATCTAATCATCTTCTTCCCATCACTAAGCTCATCTGACTAACTTCCACCTTTTTATCCTCATCACATCATCTGAGTCCTATCCTTTAATACTAACAACATCCTCTAATCACTAATCATATTAATCATCATCATCTTCATCCTCTAATCAATCATTGGCATTTATCCTCTAGTCATAACTACATTGGCCTGAGGTCTTTTTAAACTATGTAGGCAACACTTGGCCACTTTTCAGTGCCCAAGAATATCTTGACCACTCTTATCATCATCCTAATTATTTTGGGTCACTTGATTATATTATTTATTATCTCTTATCACCTACATCATATTAATCACTATAGCTTTGAGTTACATGCATCATTAATCTCATCAAATCATCACTCTATCCTAGCCCATAGCTCTCCCTTACATGCATCCTTGTTTGAGATACATCTATAGCTTATGACATTTTTAATCCTATCATCATCATGTTATGGTTAATTCCCACTTGGGATGTGTCTACAATCATGACATAGTCATATTTACTCCCTATGCATGTGTCCATTATAAGGGAATCATCAATATGTATCTCATTGCTCGAGTTGAATCCTTCATCTTCTTCACCATCTATCTCACACTTGGCATCCCATCCCCTCATCTATCCATTGCATCTCACCCCTCATTTCTTTTTTTGAGTGTCCATCCATATCATTCTTTCCCACATGTCCTCTTGAAGGGGAATCATATACACTAACATCATTTATTAACATTCATCTATGGCATGGTTTTTCTTTGAAAAACCATTACTCTTTCCACTTCATCAATTCACAAGGCCCTTTCAAAGAGGATAAAATTGTATGCATCTAAAATTTCTTGTTTAATTTAATGTCACTAATAATCCTATTAGTCGACATTAATTCCACTTATCTAGTTTATCCCACTACTAACCATAGTTCTATCCCACTTCTTCATTAATTCTTCTAATTATTTCTTATTCTTATCCTAATTTAGCTTATCCATTATTTAGGAATTTTAAATTCCCATGGTCCACCTACCCACCTACTAAGCCTACTTTTAGGCTCTCCTACACCCCTATTCCCTATTCACCTACCTAATCCCTATCTAATCATCATTAACCCCTAATAGGATTATAGAATCCTCCAATTCTAGAATCCTCTCTATTCTCACCCCTCCTCTCTAGAAGCCTCTAAATCTAGAGGCTTCTAATGAATTTTATATTCATTTTAATTCTCTACCATTGATCTCATTCAACCAACTTCAAATCTCATCCATTTTTCTTTCCTCCAAAATCTATTTAAACCACTTCATTCTTCTAGGGAAGGCCATCCAAAAAGCTTGTGAGGAATCCATGTCCAAATAGAAAATGAGCAACTATATAAATTATCCATGCCAATTTAGTCATTGAATCCTTCATCAGACATCCTTATCATGCCATCATAATGTCATAAATTTGAGTCAAGGTATATCAATCCAATCTCAATCTCTTTTTATTTTGCATTCTGTTTGATCATGGTGTAGAGCACTTAGCTTTAGGATTTTAATGTTGTCTTGAATTGGTTTTATTCATCCATTTCATTTGGTCTTAATGTTTCTATCACTTTAACTAAGTATTTGGTTATCTGGGTTGATTGAATTACATGATTTAATCCATAGAGCTAAAAATGACCTACACTTCCAATTGGTTGTCTAGTGTGTTGATGGTCATATGACCATCATAGGCCTATTTTTTCCAATTGGAGAAAGATAATGAGTCTCATATGTCTTCATGTCAATCACTTGAAACATTTTATGCATACATAAGTCTACTACCTTTATCTATACATTTTCAAGTCTCCTAATAGGTTTGAATTAACCATACTCTTTCAAACTCAGAATAACAAGATTGTAGCTTAGGTTTGGCCTTCCAATAGCTTCTCAAGTCAATCTTAGAATCATATTTATGGTGCTACCGAAATCAAAAACAACATTAGGAACTTCATTTCCTACAATCTCAATGTCCACTATAGCATCCACATCCCATGGATTTTTGGTTTTGACACACCAAACCACTCACTTTGTTCTTTGTTATCCTATTTATGTGTAATACAATAAATTATGAAATAAGTTTGTATTGTTTTAAGACATATCCTCATTTCACATAGTACTTACCAACTTTATCAATATTTTTAGAGTTGTGACTACTCCTTATTTCTTCAAGATCCATATGATCTATCCATATATTTGGGCATTGACTGTCACATGATATCCTTCACTAGCACTATGATTTTGGATTGGTTTTCATATGTAGGTTTCTTAGTTCATTAGAAACTTTTGTCATGCAGGTTTTGGATACATGTCCTCTCACACTTTTTCTATTAAAATATCTTCATGCATCCTTAGAGGTGGAAAAGCTTATTTTTTGTGTTGATTCCTAATAAAAACCTAGAATAAATATTGGTTCTTAAGATGATAATGTATTGTGTTCACATTTTTAATTATATTCTCCTTCATCTGCTTCTCTAAAATAGGGAAATCCTTAGTACCATGTTGTCCTACAATTATACAATATGCATAAAAAATTTCACATTGCAGGTTATAAGGTAATTTTGTGTGATATGATTCATTTCCCCACATAAGTAAAAAGTATTAACTTTTGTTGTTGTATATTCCATTACCTTTAGTTTTGATTACCTTATTGATAAGTTCCCTATTTTTTAGGTGATCCCCACTCTTTTTATTGACTAGAATGTCCTTTGTAATGCTTATGTAAAGAAGGAGGTGCCCAATTTGGTTGTTATTATGGTGATGTAAGGGTCCATCCCTATTTGTATTGTAGAGAAAGAGGTATCTAATTTGGGTGATATTAAGGAGAATAAGGAGTCCACCCTGGTTAGTATTGAGGATATTGTGGAGTCTACACTTATTAGTACTAAGAATATAGAGGAATCCACCTTGGTGTAGATTGTGTTTCTAAGGACCCCATCCACCTTTTGTTATGACTTTGACATCCTAAGTTGACACTTTTAGTTTTAGAACCAAAGACTACTATGTAATGACTAAAAATACATTTCAATTGATGTCTTAATTTACTATTATGGATCCCTATATTTTTTTCATCATGGTTATGGGATTTACAAAAAATACAAAATATGATGTGTGATTATTGCACATAGTGTTGTAATAAATGATAATTCATAGTGGAATGTCGTAACATGTGACATAATTTGTAGAATTATGTTTTGATCATTGGGTACACACTATAGTGTTATCCCTCCTATCCAAACTCAATTAACCATATAGATAATCTTGGTTTCCTCTCTTAATTATTTTCAATCCTACGTAATATTGTATCTAACTTGGTAATATTTTTTGTAATTCTAGGAGGGTATTATCCATAGTCCTCTATTTGTTCAAATCTTATTGCATCAAATATTTCCTTTATTTTTAGTGGTAAACTGAACTTGGGCTAAAGAAAATCAGATCACGCTTCATAAGGCATATATAAACCAAGTAGATTTGTTTAAATCCTAAACTTGAAAGATCACCTTGTTAATCATATTACAAAACCGGTGATCATAGTCCCATATAGATTTTCATCACTTTTTTCTAATTTATTTCAAATATTGAATGGTTTGGATAACACACTTCTACACCTTAAATTCTCATATCAATTTTTATTTGAACTACTCAAGGGTCATAGATGCATGATTATTATTAAAGATTAACTCTATAGCTCAAGTAGTCAAAGTTCCTATTAGTTTGCACTTATCATCTACATCATTTATCACAATTGTATATTACCACTTCATTTCAAATGTCAATAAATACTACTCTATGTTAGTTGATCCATCATATGACATCAAGGTAACAAAATATCCTAAAAATAATGACATGTTTCCTGTGCTTTGGATAGTTATGACTAGATTTTTATGATTGCACTAGTATCTAAAAACACATTGTGTTGGTGCTTAAAATACTAAGAGAATTGAAATCAATGGTTATGTTATCTTCACCTCCACTTTCCTTATGCATGTCTAATATTTATGTGACTTATTCAAACAACTTCATATTGATTTTCAACTCTTTGATTACTTTTGGCCTACTACTCTCAGTAATTTAAATAGATATAAGGGACATGTTCCCCTAGAGTGAATGAATCGTACCTAATATAAATTATGTCTTTGTAGATACTCACTAAATCTATTGTTAAATTTTTCTAACTAACATATTTATTTTTTGTGTGTTATGTTCCCTCATCTCTTTCCTAGATGGTTTTTGATTCTTAATGAGTCTCCACATTTTCTATGGTTATTTCATTAACTTCAACTTGTTTTAATGATTATAGACGTTAATATTCAGTGTCTTCTTCTATAGGTATAGTTACTTCCATTATCTTCACAACTTCCCTTCTAATCCTATTCTCAAGGGCATGTGGCCCTTCTTCTTTTATAAATATTTTCTTATTCCATCTTTTTTATTATTGCAACTCTCTTTGAATCCCCATAATTATTTTATCATCTTTCTTCTCTATGTTATCTATGCTCTAGGTTTTGGTTCATATTCCTTGGTTAAAATATTCTTCATTCATCTCCCTCTAGTGTTTTAAATGACTACTCCATGTTAGTTGGAATTGACACCGTGGCCTTTTCCACAATTAATGTTTTCAATAGCATGGAGAGTCACTTAAAAAATTTGCCTATAATCCCTCTAAAAAACACTTGTATACCTTAAAATGCAAATTTACCCCTGATTAACAAAGTTTAAAATGTATCCATAAATTATAGTCTTTACACAATGGTCAATTACATAGGTTCATTCAATATCTAGGTTGTGTAATCATTTCAATAGCTTCTTCAGGACAATAATAGATGGCCCTAGAACTCAATGAAAGCCCTGGTGTCCTTCAGAATTGGCCCATAAAAAATCTCATAAATTTTTTTTCAAGCTTTGCATAGGAAACATTTGAAGGGGACCAACAAGATGAATAGTAAACATGAGTAGTAGTGAGAACCTTAGAATAAATATGGAACTTTTTGTCCAAGGTCAAAGGCTTAATGATCCAGAAAGAAATCTTTTTCTCCACTTTTTGAACCATAGAGGACCAAAATTATGCAAAAAAGGCTCTGAAAGCAAAATGAATGCCTAAAAATTTAAACCTTACCTGTGAAAAGATCCATTACCACATATATCCTTCCAACTAAGGAGGTTTGGGTGATAAATATTGGTGGTAACACTAGGTTTTATGACATTAGATAAATGACCAAAAAGCAAGGCAAAAAATATCTAAACATTTCATATCACGCTTGATAGAGCCTTCATCGTCTTATAGGGTGAGGAAGGAGTCATCAAAAAAGTGCCCATTTATTAACTAGTGGTCTGAATTAGGCAAAGAGATCTATTTGACCAGACCCTTGGAAGCAATATTGGCCAATAGATAACTAAAACCTTTAATATCCAACACATAAAGTGTAGGGGATTGTCTAATGGACTTGCACAGATCTAAGTGTTGAGACTTGGATCCATTGATGGTGATGCAGGCCCCATCATATTAAAACAACATATTGATAGTATGAACAAACTTGGGGCTAAAACCCAAAGCCTATAACACAGTTATAATAAAAGGCCACTCTATTCAGTCATAGGCTTTCTCAAAATCAATCTTGATGAATAAGGCCTTCTGGTTAGATATTATAACCCATTCAATGTCTTCCCATATGGAAATAACATTGTTTTGAATATTTATACACTAAATGAATTTAGTTTTCTAACTTTGCACAATTAAGGGAAGTAAGTGCTTGATTCTGAGAGATATTGCTTTGGCTATGATTTTGTAGGACACATTTAGCAAAGTGATGAGTATCCAGTTGGTAATTACCTCAGGATTCCTTGCCTTGGGGATGAACTTGATGTTGACTAGATTGATGAGGTGACCTAAATAATTAGTCATGACTACTTTAGAGTAAACTCTATGGGGATCATGTCCAATACTATCCCATAGGGTTTGATAAAATTCATAGGGAAAGCCATCAATACCTAGGGCTTTATTGGAGGCCATCTACATAACAGCTTCCTTAAGGTCATTGACACTGAGAGGTTTATCACAGGTAACTCTCTAAGCTTTTGAGAGTTTACAGGGGACCACATCAAGGCATTTAGAGAGGATAACCTCATGATCAGGAGATTAAGGTTGTAAAGACACCATGGTAGTGATGTATAAAGTCTTGGAGGATATTTAGGAGTCTGGTAGGCCTATCTAAAGAACTTATAATGGGTTTAATTTTTTCAACAACTTATCTTGACCGAAGGAGAGTAAAAAACTACTTGGTCACTTTGTCTCCTACCTTCAACCAATGCATCCTTACTTAGAGTTGGGCTCCTATGGCCTTATAAGACTCCATAAACTAGAGCTTGTGTCTCCACATGGAGACCTGAGTCTATAAATGTGAGTTTAAAGGTACAGTTTCTAACTCCTATGAAACCATAAGGTATTCATGGTTTATAGCATTCTAAATGCAATTCCTAAAAATAGTCACTTGTTTAACATATATTTGTAGGAAGGAAGTGGTGTGGGATATAGGGTCAGCCCACCACTCAATCCAACTAGTGTCCCTTGTGGGTCTAGGGGATAGGTTCTAAATCCTGGTGGTATGCTTGATGGTCGTTCAAGCTTGAGATGGGAAGTGTTGAGCTAGAACTAGGAACCCTTGGGTTTAACCTGAGGGGAGGTCCAATTAATGTAAAAATAGATGGGATGCTGATCAGATAAAAAAGAGTCTGGAATGATAGATACATGTTACCCATGAATAAGAGTGAATAAGAAAATATCTTAAATATGTAATGTTTTCACAGTGCATATGTAGTTAATAAATAGCTTTTAGAAAAAACTATGTATTTTTTATTTATCTCAACGTTTTGGATTACCCCTTGTGATCCTTCATTAGGAGAACAAAGGATCACAGGGAATGTTATAAAACATTGAGATAAATAAGAAAGACACCATTTTTTCCAAAAATATATTTATTCATAATAAAATATCTTCCTCAGTAAGGAGGGCATAGTCAAGTCATTTGAGGACTTGATCTTCTCCCTAATGGAAGTTAGACCAAGTGAACCATGGGGAATTTGAATCTCCCCTTCTACGATGATTTAGGTCGAAGACTCCAAGTTTATTTTGCATATAAAA
>JARHVA010002188.1:625000-1032500 GCA_037957365.1 Torreya grandis
CATTATTGTTAATATTTAGATGATCTAGTCTTCCAAGCCACTCAAAAGTATTTCACCAAATGGAGATCATGGGGCCAGTCAACGACAAACAAAACACTATTTGAAATCGGAGAATTAAAACCCTAAGCCAAGAATCTATTAGAGTTGTGCATCAATAAATACAACTTTGTATTCATCTTCCATGTGTCATAGTTAAAGGTGTTGAGGGATTCAAAGAACAAAGTCTCCATTATTGTAAGAAGTTGGGGAAGAGAATCAAACCTTCCCCCATAAGACAATAACTTCATATGTTTTAAAAATAAAGCAAGAACAAATACACTCTAAAAAGTTGTCTTTGGATAAAATATCTCTTTTTCCTCAAAAAATAAATACAAAAAAATTGTAAAATAACTTCCAAAAAATGATAATAATAAATTAATATAAACACTATATAACTTTGAAAATGCATCCAATACTACCAATAAAATGGAGAGAGCACAAAGCACATCGTTGGCCCTACCTTTAATAAAGCATCTCACCCAAAACAAACACCTCCCTCTAAGTAATGTGCCACCACAAAAAATAAATCTCTCCTCAATTTTGTCCGCCACTTTAATAAAGGAAAGGGAAAGGGGAAGGGGAAGGGAAATGTGTACTTCTCCACTTAAATTAAAATATCGTCCCATTTAAAAGGTCATTGGCTTCAAATCTTTATAACTTTTGAATTGAATTAAAAGATCATGATGTGACATGTAGGGAGGCATCACCGTGATTGCGTGTATCAAGGTATGTTGGATGCTGTTTAAAAACGCATAGCACGTATCATACCATACCATAAGTTAATAATGCTAAAAACACCCTACACACCGTGGTATAGCACTCGTTTAAATAGGTGAAATTTTTATATTAGAGAGTGAAATTTTTATGTGACAAAATAAAATATACATGACGTATTATTTATAATTTATAGCAGAGCAGAGTGCGAACGGCAGGGCATGGCGCTTTCAGACAATGTGCAGAGCGTATCAGCGATTGGTGCCTCTTCCTCTTCCTTGCTTTTTTCTTGAGTGTTGTTTTTGCGAATTTTTAAGACTGCGGCTCTGTCTCTCTTCGCCCTCGGTATGTGCAGACTGGGATGGAGGCAGAGCCTCCTTTTCCTTTTTCTTCGCATCCAGCGCACGGATTACAGCATTCAGCGCTTCTTCACAAGGATCCTCCACTTTATTCATCAAAATTTCTATAATTTCAGCAGAAGTCATTTCGGCCCCCGACTCAAATTGTTCTGCCACAGCGGGGAACAGCGCATGATCTTCGATTTGAAGATAATTAAAGGCAAGAGATTTAAAAGCAGGAAAAGTGCAGAAGGAGAGCAAGATGTGCTTGTCCATCCTTCCACATCTGAGCAGGGCAGGATCGAGCTTATCCTTGTGGTTGGTTGTAAACACAATGATCCGCTCCTCTCCGCAGCACGACCACAGTCCGTCTGTAAAGTTGAGCATACCGGAGAGGGTAACTTTGCTCCTGTTTTGGTCCTCTTCATCGCCTTGAGAAGGATTTGCAACCCTGTCTGTTAGATTGAGCGAGCAATCGATGTCCTCAATAACAATCACGGATTTTTCTTTGGTCTGGGTAAGAAGTGCACGGAGGTCGGCATTGTCAACGACCCGAGTGAGATCCAGATCGTAAACATCGTATTTCATGTGGTTGGCAATGGCAGCGACGAGGCTCGTTTTCCCTGTTCCAGGAGGGCCGTGAAGGAGATACCCGCGCTTCCATGAACGCCCAATTCGTCTGTAAAACTCTCGACCTCTCTTAAAGCGGTCAAGATCTGAGAGAATGTCGGCCTTAAGGGGGGGGTCGAGAGCCAGAGAGGCGAAAGTGGAGGAGTGCTTGAAAGGCACTCCGCTCCATCCATCGCCCCACCGAGCATCTCCGGCATTGGTATACAGCGTCAATTCGTTGTTGAGCGCGCTGAATTCCGCTGCACCATTTTTAATGTGAGTAAAATAAGCTGACAGAAGCTCTTTGTCTGCCTGGGCCACTTTGAGGGTGAAGCACCGCTTGTCGTCCATGGCATTCCCTTCTCTGCTGCGCTGCTGAGGTTGGACATTGTGACTCCACCATACCCTCGCTCCTCTGAAGGAGTCCTCCACGACCTCATCATACGCCGGGCACAACCCCAAATTACTGGAATTCCTGCCACAAAATACAGTCAGTCTTCGAGCACGGACGATGCCATCGAGAGTATTGAGATAGTGTTCAACATTCTCATACAGAACATTGCCATTGAATCCGTGGTTATCTTTGAATTCTGGAATTTCCAAATGATAATACGGAGGATTGAAATAATCCTGAAGAGATGATAACCATTTCATTAAGATTTGGTGAATCTGTTGAGGAAGAATATTTTGCAGTAGAGTGAAAAAGCCTATGAACGACCATATTTTTGTAATCCATTCCTCCATCCTCAACCAATATGCAACCAAATCAATGTATTTGGTTCGGAGAATCCAGACAAGGTATTGTGAGGGTGTTGGGGGCTTTTTATGTATTTGGCGAGGGAATCTTGATGATCACGCCAACTCTCCTTTCTTCCATGTATGCACCGACATGGCGTGCTATCCACGACGGTGCGGAAGCTTCCCATGATTTGACCAGGTTTCTCACTACACCAATGAATCAAGTAAAAAGGGGTTCCAAACTTTATGATATCTTCAAGATATTAAGATGTTTCAATTAATTTTCTTTTTTCAAAAAATAAAAATAAAAAATTATGATAATTACATATCTTCTTTTTTTTTAAATAAAAAATAATGATAATTACATATCTTCCTCTTAAATGCTATTGTAGAATACCTCTTAACATTACAAAATGTAAGATATAAAATTTTTAATTATCAAAATAATATAATTAAATGTATTAGAAATTTAAAATAAACATAGTAAATTAAGTACTTTTCTCCTCATATACTTGATATAATTTATATGTTTTAACTGGACATTATTAAAATGTTATAAGATATAGATAAATTTCATAGCTTTTGAAATTTGGTAAAACATTATTTTAAGATGATCCATCTTATAAAACACACACCAAATACATTCAAAACCATTAAAAACATGCAAGATGGGCACCGACTCTCATTCTTGTTGCCTATGTCGAAAACAAAATGTACTTCCATTAAACGTTTCAAGATTTAACATAAATAAATGAAATACATTTAATTAAGCATCATGATACATATAAAATACACTATTCACACATATCCATGTTAAATTAATTATCCAATTAATTAAGAAGGTAAAGAGAGATAATCATGCTTAATTAATTATCCAACTTTATTGGGAGGGTAAATACATATGATAGAGAGGCGTATCTTGAATAAAACACAATCTTAATTTTTCTTCTAAATCTAAACTTCGTACATGCACTATTAATCATGTCAATAATTCGTTCAAACATCTACATTTGATCACAATCTGATGTCATTAACATTATGAGTACTTCTAGCAGGGGACATTTACAACTCAATATATATTTGACAGCTAGGTTTCTTGCTTTTAATATTTTATTTCTTCACTCTGATCCACACATTGCAACTTTTATATACTTGAAATAATCTTATTTCTTTTCTTGCCATATGATTGTACCAATGTACATATAATATTTAATTTATTTGCCTTTTAAGTCTTATGAAAAATAAAATTATTTTACACATCTGTATTAGGGTTAGTGGCTAATATGAACTAATTAGTCATTTGTTTCTCAAGTCCCTAATGGTGAAAATTATAATGCCGAAAAATAATAAATTACATAATAGAAATAACTATAAAAACAATAAATGCTCTAAAACTTGCCCTCCATATTTTCACCATCTGATTTGTAATAATTATGTGCTTGATAGATGTGTTAGATGTTTCAAATGTGAAACCTTGCTTACATTATATATAGAATTGAATTCAAAGTAAGACCTTATAGGTGTGTACATTGATCTCAAATATGTAGAAACATGAAAGATAGGTGAAAGGGAACATGAGGACCTAAGCTTAGAGTGGAACCATAAAAGGGACCAAAAGAATTGGGAGTGTTCTTGAGAGGTGCTAAGAGGGCTCATCACATAGAGCTAATTAGGTGCAGGAATTAGGAGAGTTATCCCAGCATGTAGAAAGAGGCAAGGAAGTTGTTGAGAATCATTGGGTTGGATGCACAAAGTTAGGGGATAAAAAAAGGGTTGTTCTTAACAAATTCATCCACAGATTATAAAGGGCGAGCACCCTTTAAAAAAGGGTGCATGCCCTTTGAAATATGTGCCCAATTAAGGATTTGAAGTGACTTGGAATACCAAACTTAAAGGGCATGCACCCTATGTAATGCAAATGGTGCACACCCTTTGCAATGATATTTTCTAGGGAATTCCAAAAAATTACAGCAAAGTGTGCATGCCCTTTACAAAAGGTGTGTCTTATGTAGTGTAAAGGGTACATACCCTTTATAAAGGAGTTACACCATATTTATTGCAAAAGGAATGCAAATTATATAGTACAAAGGGTACATGTCCTTTGTATTGCATTGTGTAATCATCTAAACGTAGCACTTGAGTGCTAAGAGTGCTACTTGTTTGGGTCTAAGAGTAGTTTCCATCTGATTATATTATAGAATGGAAATTGTACTAATGTTATATTTAATAATTTCTTCATCAAGCAGTGAAGAATTGTTATGCCCATCTATGGGTTTCTCAACAAAGTTTTCACCAATGAAGTTGTCTTGATTATTCCATAGCACCTCCGAAAAGGTTTTCACTAAAGAAATTTTACTTCTGACTTTGATTGCCTTTTAGTGCCTCAAATAAGGTTTGAATAGAAGATGTTGAGTTTTGAATTTGATTGCCCCCTAGTGCCTCCAAAAAGGTTTCAGTAGGAGATTTTTCTCCTTCTACATGAATGTAGTCTTGGTCTCCTTGACATTTTACAATTGGTATGTCACCATAGATGTAGTTTAACAAGGGGTGATCCTGTCAGTTTCAATTGACACTTTTGGGAGGTGGAATTTCAATATAATGGAAATGTTGGTTGGTGTTAATGGCATGTGGAATAATAATGGAATGGGAAGAGGAAGCACAATCCTCGTAGAAGATACTAGGAGAACTTATGTTGATGCTGAAGTAATCATCCTCAAAAACTTTGGAAGGATCACAAATGTATTCAAATTGATTTGCAAGGCATGTTTAACCAATGTATTAACAACCATGAATGTATTTTGGTTCTGAAGGTGAGTCTAAATCAAGGGACTCTAAATTTGATGTTGATTCTACCTATGATGCTAAATCTGATATTGGTTCAAGAATATAACCTAACTTCAATGTTGACTCTTCATCTGGTGTTTTGACAAAGATGTTATGTTGAATGCTTGGTATTGGATGAGTAATGGCATGTGATTAAATAATGTGATCTACAAAAAATTAGCTTAGCTAAGAAGGATTTCACAAAGACTGGCTCATCAAAGTGAGGATTCTTAACAAAATGGAAATGGTCAACAAGAAGCTCCATAAAGATTAGCTTGTCAAAGTGAGGATCCTTAAAAATAGGGCGATGATCAAAATAATGATTTGCCCAAAGGCAGTTATAATCATTAAGGGGTGACTCAAAAAAGACTGGCTTGTCAAAGTGAGACTCCTCAACTGAGTCAAAGAATGATTCAACACAAGTTAACTCATCACAAATAGGTGTTTCAACAAAAACATCGTAGATTGGTTGGTTCTCTTGACCTTGATTTATAATTGGTTACAAAATATCATATTTGGACATTTCTTGGTCTTTGAATGATGGATCTTGGAGAGGTAATAATTGGCTCTATTGTGGCTCAAAGACATGCATGGATTATCTAAAGTGGGGGAAGGGTGGTAATGGTTGAAGGATGACCCATGGTTTGATAATTAGATCTTCGCAAATAGTCTCATCTACAATGTGCTCAATAAAGATTGGTTGGGGATCTAGGATGCTAACTGGGATCTGTCTAGTCATAATTGCATAACCTTATTAGGATAATAAGCTACTAGATTTGAAAGGGCATAGAATGGCAATGAATGGGCACTAAAAATCTTGGTTGTTAATGCAGGCTAAAGGATGAGGGCCTAGAATGGTAACGAATGGGCATTGTGGAGCTTGGTTGCTAATGCAGGTTAAAGGATGAGGGCCTAAGATGGTAATCCTTGGTTGTTATGAAGCTTGGTTACTAGTACAATCCAAAGGATGAGAGCTTGTAATGGTAATGAATGGGTGATACAAAGCTTGGTTATTGACGTAGGCCAAAGGAGGAGGGCCTATAATGGTAATCCTTGGGTGTTGTGAAGCTTGGTTACTAGTGTAGACCAAAGGAGGGTTACTAGCATAGGTAGGGGATTGGGCACCGTTATCATTGAAAGGGTCAAATTGGTACTTTAATTGGCCCAAATAAGGTCAATATTGGCATATGATAATTGGTATGATTGGGTTTGGAAATTATCCCAAAGAGGGTGGTCTTGGTCTATAAAAATGATATTGAATATGGTCTATGGAATTTGGCATTGTCTAAGCATAATGAAATCAGTCTTGGAAAAAACATGGGCTAGATGAAAATCTCAATCTAATGTTGTAAATGGTTTATACTTGGCCTAGAATGGATCTCTTCTCCAAAATTGTCAATGGTAAGCTTGGTCTCAAATGTACTTAAGGTCTAATGTCTTGCACACAAATGGTCAATTTTTAAAGACAAATATGAATGTTGATCTTTGGCAAAGTGTTTTGAATAAAATATAATCTAGGTCTAAAAAAAAATGGTGCTAAGTATTTGGAAACAAGGCACAAATCTAGACTCAAAAGGTATGAACTAAATATAAAAACTAAGGCAAATGTTAGGACTTTGGAAACAAGGCACAAAGTTATACTTGAAAATAAATGAGGTCTAAATATTGAAAGGTAAATGCTAGGTCTTTGGAAATAAAGCACAAATCTAGGCTCAAAAGGCGTGAACTAAATCTAAAAAATAGAGGCAAATGCTAGGTCTTTGGTAAGAAGGCACAAAGCTAGACTTTGAAACAAACTAGGTTTAAAAACTAAAAGACAAATACTATGTCTTTGGAAATAATGCACAAAGCTAGACTTAAAAATAACTAGGTCTAGGTAAAAACTTTTAAGGCAATTAATCTAACTCTAAAACAAATCAAAACACATGGATTCAATCTAGGCACATGGATTCAAACACAAACTCGACCTTGGTTTAAGACATTCACCCTAGGCATGTGCGTAAAACTAATTGGGAAAATAAATCTCAAGTAGGCAAAAATAAGCACAATGAGTAAAACATTCAAGCTCAAGTGATAAGCAAGACTCAAATGTAAATTAGCCACACTTAAGTTTGTACTTAAAACAAGAGTTTTGACCTTAGTTCAAGGCAAAAAAATAGATGTGAGGCACATGAAAAATAGACCACTTTCTAAATCTAGGAAAAAATATCTTCAAAGCAAGCAAGGAATTAGTTCAAGTTGGACAATTCAAAAGTAAGAGGTAAACATCTAAGTCAAAATTAAGCCAGGCATAGGTATAAACCACTCAATATTTGAATATGAACTTCGTAAGATAAATTTAAAACTTGGTTTAGAATAATTGGGTTCTCAAGTAGACAACATTATAGACCCAAATGGATGACATAACAACATTAATTATATACCAAAGGCAGGCATGGTTTTGAACTTGATTTGACACAAGGCAAAGTTTTGAAACAATATGAGTAGTGGAATGATGCTATCTCACTCAAAAGGTATGACAATGTTTTTATTTCAAAACTCTAAGGCAAAAACTTGGGATGAAATGGGTAGCTAATGACTCCCCTTTCAAACAAGTGACACATACACAAAAATGTGTTGAAAATGTTTAAGGTGAAGTGTGGTATCAAATGGGTAGAATAACACCTATTTAGGTTAAAAGTGGTGTAAAAACATGTGATTTGACTCATGAATTATTTTGATGTGTTTTTGATAAACAAAAATAGTTTTAGACTCAAAATAATACAAGAAAAAGAAATAAACACAAAAACACGTAAGTGTATCATCTTATCCCAAAAAACTAACAAGGTTGTTTTGTTTTGTCAATTTTCATATATATACTCATTCTTGAAGGGAAATAATTTTTTAATCTAATAAATTTAGATGTACATGAAAAGTAGGGTTTTTTTAGGCCTTCTCTTCTCTCAATAATTTGTATGGTGACATGGAAATTTGGGCTACTCTCCTTGCATTGACAATTTTTTACAACAAGTGGGTTTTGTCTAAAAATTATAAATTTCATACAATCTAGATGGTCCCAACTGTGGTTAACACTAGAGATACAATCACATCATTTGGATCCAAGGTAATTGGCTTGTTTTAAAAAGGTCTTGTCATTTTTACAACCATTATAGTTTTTATCTTGATCAGTGTAGTGTGATGTCTAAATTAGGCCATTGTTCTAAGGTAGATACGACTAATGGAGTTAGTTTAACTGCTCAAACCAATGTCCCAATGAGTCACCTTTAATTTGTATACCCCACCATGGAGTGGGGTCAAAATTATGTCGAGAGATGAAATCTTAGGTCAAAGGTTCCCTAAAGAACTTATGTGGAGGTGATGAAATCTCACCTACAAGCCAAGTGCATGAAAGAAATAAAATTTAGGACTTTAAAGGTCATTTTTTTGGATCACCCAAATTATGAAAAACTTGGGGAGAGCATAAATGTTTTTCCTTTTAAGCTTGGACTAATCAATAAAGTAAGGTATGAAACAATTTTGGGTCACCCAAGTTCCCTAAAAGGTATAGGGGGAGAGCATATGTGCAAGGCCCAGTTTTCAAGAAAATAACACAAACAACAAACAATAAAAAAATAAAATCTCTTAAGAGAATTTAGTCTAAGATTTGTGTTCGTTTTAAATCACTAAGTGAAGTGTGAAGTGAAATTTATCCCCTTGGTTTTGTTTTCATTTTTAAACTTTAAAAAACAAAAATAAAATTTATTTAGATGATTTTTAAGCACTAAATTTAAGTATGACTTGAAAATTTGAAGTGTTAAAAATCTCCTTTATTAACCTTGGGTCCTATAAAAATTATTAGTGGGTATAGACACTTAAAATCAAACACTTTGTGTTAATTTTAACTTTATTTGCACTAAATACCTAATCATATCTAATCATCCTTAATTTTCCCTATTCACTATTCACTGTTTATTATCCCTAAATTAATCCAAAGGTAATTAACTAATCTTTCTCTAATTAAAAATTTAAGATATTAAGATGTTTCAATTGACTTGTTAAAAAAAAGGGATTTTTTTAATGATGATTAAATAGATATTGAATTTAAAATCAAAATTAAAAGTGAATACATTCGTGATATTATATATCACCACAACTTCTCATCCTCCTCCTAAATGTCATTGCATAATGCCTTTTGACATTACAATATGCAAGATATAAAATTTTAAATTATCAAATAATATAATTACATGTATTTGAAATTTAAAACAGATAATACATTAAGTACTTTCTCCATCATATGCTTGATATAATATATATGTTTTACCTTGACATTATTAAAATATTATAAGATTGTTTCTATGCAAAATTGCTTTCTACATTCAAAGAAGAAATAAGAAACTGAAATAAGTGGTTGAGGCTAGAAGTACCTGATAAAGTTGAGCGCACCGAAATCAGACGTTGGAAGATTCTCCTCTTTGGCTGTGGAGGAATGACACCTGCGAAAAAGAGACTAAAACACGGAAAGATGTTAGTCAAAGATATGGTGGGTTGTCAGGCGAACGCCCGATCCCGGAAGTACGAAGACTCCCTAAAAGGATATCAACCCACTGATAAAAAGCGTAATGTTGGACGAAAGTAGATAATAAAAGATGAAATGACAGAAATAAATGACAAAAAAAAAGTGTACCTGATATGCAGCACTGTTCTGCACAGTCGCCGGCGTCGGTCTTTGTGGTGCCGGCGTCGGTCTGGGAAGGTGCCGACGTTGGTTAAGGTGCCGTCGTCGGTCGGGGTAGTGACCGGCGTCGGTAGGGGTAGGTTCTGAACAAAGGTCTGGGAAAGTTGCAGAAGGTCTTGACAGGGTCGGGACAAGATTTTAGACAGAGTCGGGATGGGGTTTTTGGTCGAGTTTGGGGGTTTGAAGCTTCAGGATGGCAGAAATAGGGAATAAATAATAAGAAAGAAAATGAAATAAAACACAGAAGATACTTACCTGTGAGAAGTCGTGATTGAAGCCATAGTCGAAGTTCTCGTGCAGTGCTGGAAGAATGAATGCTGGAGTTGGTGGATGCTGGAGTTGATGGATGCTGGAGTTCGAACGCTGGAGAGCCTGTAGATGTCAGAAAAAATGGGAGCCTCTTGATTGATCGGGGAGGGGAGATTGAAGGAAGGCCCTGGGACGGTTTCGAGAGACGGTTCGATAACCGTTTCGAAAAACCGATCGGGAACCGAATGGTAGCTGATAACGGATAACGGGATGGCGACCGACGTCGGCAGGATTGCCGACGTCGGCCGATAAGTGACCGACGTCGGCGACATCGGCCGGGTAAAGACCGTCGTCGGCAGATGCACAATGAGGACAGAGTCTAGCTTTTAGTTCTCTGCTCATTGTTACATGCTGCCAGGGTCAAGGTTGGTAGGACAAGTGATCGACAAGGGTTAAATAAGCGAAGAAGAATAAGACGGAGAATGACCAGGGGAGTCGACATGATTTTGGTGTCTACAAAGATATAGATAAATTTCATAGCTTTTGAAATTTGGTAAAATGTTATTTTAGATGGTAAAGCTTATAAAACACACACCAAATACATTCAAAACCATTAAAAACATGCAAGATGGGCACCAAATCTCATTATTATTGCCCATTTCAAAAATAAAATGTGCTTCCATTAAACGTTTCACGATTTAACATAAATAAATGAAATACATTTAATTAAGCATCACAATACATATAAAATACACTATATACACATATCCATGTTTAATTAATTATCCAATTTATTAGGAAGGTAAATAGAGATAATCATGCTTAATTAATTATCCAAATTTATTGGACGGTAAATACATATGATAGAGAGGCGTATCTTGAATAAAACATAATCTTAAGCTTGTAATCTAAATCTAAACTCTATATGCACTATTGTTCATGTCAATAATTCATTTAAATCTCTACATTTGATGATAATCCATTATCAGTAACATTATGGGTACTACTAGAAGGTGACATTTACAACTTAAAATATATTTGACAACTAAGTTCACCTACATCTAATCTTCCATTTGTTCACTCTGATCCACATATTGTAAATTTTGTATAATTGTAATAATCTTATTTCTTTTCTTATGATATGATTGTTGTAATGTACCTATAATATTTGATTTATTTTCCCTTAATTTTATGAGAAACAAAATTAGTTTACTAAGTCTGCATTAGGGTTAGTGACTAATAAAAACTAATTAGTCATTTATTTCTCAAGGCCCTAATGGTGGAAATTATAATACCAAAAAATAATAAATTACATAAAAGAAATAACTTCAAAAACAATAAATGATCTAAAAATTGCCCTCCATATTTTCACCATATGCTTTTGTAATAAATATGTGCTTGATATATGTGTTAAATGTTTCAAATGAGAAACCTTACTTACATTATATATAGAATTGAATTTAAATTAGGACCTTATAGGTGTGTATATTGATCTCAAATGTGTAGAAGTAGGAAAAATGAAAGGGAACATGAGGACCTAAGCTTAGAGTGGAACCATAAAAGGGAATAAAAGCATTTGGAGTGCTATTGAGAGGTGCTAAGATCATCCATGACATGGAGCTAATTAGGGGTAGGAATCAAGAGTGTTATCCTAAGATGTGGAAAGAGGCAAGGAAGTTGTTGAGAATCATTGGGTTAGATGCACAAAGTTGGTGGACAAAAAAGGGACCATTCTTGATAAATTTTCTCATGGATTATAAAAGGGTGAGAACCCTTTTAAAATAGTACATTCCATTTACAATATGTGCCCAATTTTGTATTTTAATTGGCTTGGAATACCAAGCCTAAAGGGCATTCGCCCTATGTAATGCAAAGGATGGACACCCATTACAATGCTATTTTGGAGAGAATTCAAAAAAAATATAGCAAAGTGTGCATGCCCTTTACAAAGGGCATGTGCCTTATGTAGTGTAAAGGGTACATACCCTTTATAAATGGCTTACACCCTATTTATTACAAAAGGCATGCAACCTATACAACATAAAGAGCACATGCCCTTTGTATTACATTGCATAGGATTTATTGTGTATGTGTTTGTTTTGTAGTTGTTTTAGATTGTACATATATAAAAATAAAAATTTAAGTGTAAGATATTTTAATTTGGTTTTATTTTACTAAATATAAGAAATTATGGCCACTCTAGCTCTTTTGAAATCAATTCTAGCATTGTAAGAGTTACTGTTTGGAATATAGTTTTTCAAAATTTAATGTAGTCAACCTAATCATTTTCTAAATTTTAGAATTGAACATAAAGCTCTCTAGGTGTAAATTTTTTCATTTAACATCTATTTTGAGAAAACCAATGGTCATTTTGTAGGTTTTTGGACCTTTCATATCGATTTATGACATTTTTAGGAGTTCTAGGTGTATCAAAAATTAATTTTACAAACCTCACATCTCTCAGAGATAGTGAGAACTGAGAGGATATTGACACATGAATTCACATACACACTACAACATTTAGACCATTTAAGTTCACCCTAAAAAGTCACCTTTAAATTATATTAAAGTCACATAGGGTTTTATTTTTTAAAATTATAATACTTAAGTCACATCTCAAGTCACATGAGGGAGGCATCTCTAGAAGGTGACATTAGGGTGTTTTTATAACACATAAATTTAGCATGTGACATTACGATGACCTTGTAAGCGACTTTCGGTTGACTTACAACACATCATTGAGGTGTTTTTAGTAGATGATGTTTAAATGTCTTAAGGGGTGGCATTAGGATTAATTTAGAGGCCATGTTGAGTAATTTTCGAAGCTAACATTAGTCCTTCATGCACAGTGATACAATTACATACACTTCTCTTTTGCACACCTACAAGGATTGCACACAACTCATCTTAGATTCTTTCATGTTGAATTCTATGCACGTGCACAAAAATCTCACAACACTATGCATATAGAGCATCTTGTACCTAGTAAAAAAACTTTTGCACCACATAATTTTTGTGTAAGACTTCACTTATGCATATAGCCTCTTGCACATAGCAAAACTTGTGTCACTTCTCATGCACCTCATGCAAAGTTTCTCATCACACCTAGCTTTCCAGATGAACCTTATTTGTATAATGATGTATTTTAAGTAATCCCTTAGAGTATTCATCTGATTGATTAAGTTAACCACCACACACTTGGAAGAAGATCATCCATTTTATGAGAAGAAGATGACAAGACTTGTAACTGTTCTTTTTTGTAGTTTTTGAAATTGTAACTACCATCTTATAGTTTATGCATAAACATGTAATATATGCATCTAGATTGAGGTCCATGATATACATAATTGTAGTGATAGGTAACATGCCCTGGGTATCTAATATAAATATTAGAGGAAGTTTTTCCCCTCTTGATTATAGGAATGTGTATTCCTAGCTTTGTTGTAGCATTTTTCATCTCTATACTTTTCCCCTATTCATTACCATTGAATATAATTTGTATTTATTGAAAGTATCAATCTTATTATTAATTAAATTTGTGTTGGTTTAATTTTTATAAGATAACACAATGAATACACTTCATAACCTTAAACCTTATCTCTCTACAAGGTTAGTCCCTGTGCACAAGATCCTAAGCCCCATGACATTGGTCATTTGTATTAGAGAATATATTTTTCTATACTTGTAAACATGCAATCACAATAAGATAAGGAAGGATTACTAGTCATATTTGATTTAGCCTACCCATAAGAACTTCATAGTGAAATTAATATGGGTGACCCCCAAAAATAACTTGAGGTAGACCCATATGTTCAAAATCTCATTACGGATGCCATAGAATCATAACACACCAGATTATTTGGCCAAATATGTGAGTTGATGATGAAGATCAACCCAAAACATTTAAACTCTATATTTCTCTTGTAACACACTCAATAGCAATTTCAAGAGTGAAGTAGATGTAGGATAATGGGGGACAAAAAGGGGGGTATAAAGTGACACTTTAAAAAAAAAAAAAAAGTTAAACTTTGAGAGGATGTTAGAGACACTTCAAAAATGAATTTGAAAATGACATAAGAACATGAATTGTGGAATTTTGAATGCAGTTTCTAAATATATAATTTTTTCAATACCCAAATGATAAAAGTATGAAGACTAGATGCATTTATGAAAATAGGTTGGTCATTTTTATGAAAAGACGAGGAGATTTCGTGTGTACGAACACACTTTTTTGAGTAAATGAATGAATTTTTATATGAAAATTAATATATGAATAGTTGAAATGTTGAAGATTGTAGAATTTTTTTATATTAATTATATATATATATATATATACACACACATATGTATATATAAATATGTATATATGTGTGTATATATGTGTGTGTGTGTGCGTGTGATACACACACACACACACACACACACACATACACACACACACACACACACATATATATACATATATATACACATATATATACACATATGTATATATACATATATATACACATATGTATATATACATATATATATGTGTGTGTGTGTGTGTGTGTGTGTGTGTGTGTGTGTGTGTGTGTGTGTGTGTGTGTGTAATTTTTAAATAATTTTACAAGTCAAGACAACTGAAAAATTGAAACTATAATTATACGAACACAACTTTTTGACCTCGACTTCATGAAATATATATATATATATATATATTTAAATCATAGTTGACAATGTGTAAATTGTTGAGATATAAGTTTTATAAATGTTCCATTAATATTCAAAAAGCTATAAGGAAATTTGTGATGATATGTATATAGTCCATAATGAATTATGTTATGTATAAATTAAGCAATAATTATAAATAATATTCTCATATTAATAAAATTATATAGTCTAAAATTAAATTTTTCCCATTTATTTTTTTTAAAACTAATAAAATCTAACTGATCAGATGTGTTGACAAAGATGAAAAAAACCTTTAGTTTCTTAGAAGTCTCCTTGCCTGGTTCATGATAGAGTCTGGACCAGGTTTAGGACCCCCCAGGCCTAAAACTGAGGAAATTTTGGAGGGAAAGCAACCATTTTTTTTGTAAAATTACAAAGGGTATAGGCCCTATGTAAACCAACTTTTTGCACATTTATTATTTTTGCCTATTTTTTGTGGTTCAAAAAGGGTGTGCATGTTTTCAAAAGCATACACGCCCTTTTTGATTCATGAATTTCTCTTGGCTTTTCCATGAAATTTGCTCATTTATTTTTTTATTTTTAAATAGTAAATTGGTTTTTTATGCTATAACTATGTGAATTTGATAAATTATCCATTCACTTTGTTTGAATCACTAAAATTCTCTAAGTTTAAATCTACAATTGTCTTATTTTGGTAAATATAAATAATGGGTTCAGTAAGTCATCGCAAAAGACCAATCAAATAACTAACAAATGAGTAAAATTAAGAGAAGAGAGAAAAAGAAAGAAAAATATAAGCAAATAAGAGAGCATCCATAAGGGCTTCTAGGCAAGGTAAAGGGCTTCCTCCACACTAGGTAATATTTCAAATGACAATAACATGCCCATTTCTATAGAATTTAGTGTAGATATATCTTCAAATGAGATAAGATAACTCAATAAATCTTTGTTGCATGATAAAATTCAAAATTTAGAGCATGTAAGTAATGAATTTGTAAAGAGTGATGAAACATATAGATAGACATAATGTAATGAAACATCTATTCTTAATGATTTTTTTGATTATGATGATAATCAACATTAAGTAATGACCCCAAATCATGTGTCTCCTAATAAAAAGGAATTAAATTCAACTGTAGGGTCTAATGTAGATAGTCAACCCTCTACTATTCCTACTATGGTTGAAGTGGTAACACCACCCAATTTAATATAAAATATAGCTCCTACACCCAAACCTCCAAGAATAATAAGATTAACACCAAGGTATTTGGTTAAAATAAATGAGAAAATGATAGAACCTATGGAAGGTAAATTCCAAAAAGATCAGTTCATTGTCATGCTCAACATGTATGGGACTATGCATTTGAGAATAAAACCCATACAAAATGATGTCAACTATTTATTCATTTAAGGAAAGTGCAAAAAATGTATCTTATGATGCATAATTTGGTGTTAAGAACATTCAACATGGAGGTAATAAGTAATACAATGGTAAAGAATATACTTAATGCATTTAAGGCAATAGGCAATAAAAGTTAGAAAAAAAATAGTAATGTGGCAAGATGAGTAATAATAGAATCTATAGTGAGTAAGTCAACATGTAAAGATCAAATTCTTAGTGAAATAAGTAAATCCTTCAACTTAAATATAAAAACTCTAATAAATTTCATAAAAAGAAGAACAAGGCTTGATGATGCTTCACTCACGGATTGTTGGGTGTTTAGTGGTAGACTCCCACAAAAATATAGGCTATTAGTTGAAGGAACAAGATAATTGATTGAAATTTTTTGGCATGACAACACAAGGGTCTCATCTAATGTAAAATATGTTAAAAGAATAAAAGGCTTAAAAAACTATGAACCACATGAAAAATATTTCTTAGACATGACCCAAATAGAACTTTATAAATTTTTTTTTGGAAAAATTAATGCCCAATTGATAATTAGCCAAAGGTCATTTTGATATGTGCAAGCCTTTCTATGTTAAAATCAACCAAGCATGCACCACATGTTGTTATAGGGTACATGTTGAATTTACTATGCATTTTGATGTTTCTTATCATATATATTGTAATTTACATATTAAAAAGATTTTTCAAGAATGTATGGTGTCTTCCCCACCTAAGATATCAAGAGAATTAATCCAAAGTCTTTTATGTCAAAGACCTAAGGGACAATTTATTTGCTAGATAATGTTTAGATGGAACATGTAATAGTTGTGGTAGTTTGTCAAATTTGATGAGTTGTATACATGAAGAAATTTCACATGAATTTGGAAAGAAACTAATTGATTATAAGAAGTACAAATTTGTAAAGTACGTGCTAAAATATGGAAAAGAGTCATCAAGATGTGAGTTGGTTATGACCAAAGTTTATGTATTTGATTTCATATTTGAATTCAAGAAGAATATTATCTACTAATATGCAAGACACACACACAACAAAAAATGGTTATATAATCAATTAAATGTATGTAAAGATAACTTACCAGTTAGCACCATTATTTTGGTTATGGATTTTGCTGAGAACTATACACTAAAACCACATGATTAGGTTCAATCCCAATACTATAATTCAATTCAAGTTAGAATTTTGGTTCATATTACATTTAAACATGCACCTGATAGAATAGATGCTAACATAAAGATTTTTTGAGGGAGTACCACTTTTATATGAGTGATGACAGATCACATTCTCCAAAGTTTGTCTAATATTATTTTGAGATATTTTATATAAATATGAATGCAATAGAAATCATGTTTGATACACACTATATTTGGTCAAAAAGTTACGTAGGGCAGTTTAATAATTATAGAATGTTTTACTAACTATGAAAAATGAATAAGAAGAATGATGTTCAACATTTTTGGAGCTTCTTTGAGGCTGGGCATGGAAAAGGGGAATATGATGGTGCAGGTGCATATATAAAAAGAGCCCTTAAAAGAGCGACAAAGCACAAGGATGTTACTGATTTTATAGATTCTGCAAGTATTATGACTTGGTGTAATGAAAATATTTGTCATGGATCAGATAAACATTCTCATGTGTGAAGATTATTTTGGTTAATAAAATAACAACATAAGGCAATGTATGAAGATTGTAGTATAGTACCTAGATCGAGTGTTTTCTACTCTATTCAAAGCTCAAATTCAAGTTCATGGACTATTTATACTAGGGATATGGCATGTTTTTGTTCCACATATATGAAATTTAATTGGAATGAATGTGAGTCAAAATAATGGGTTGATGAATGGTATTGTAGACCCATATCACCTATAGAGAATAACCAGTCACTCCAATAATTGATGAATCATGAAATGGCATCATCATTTGACTTTGACCACATCTCAGATCTTGTAAAACTAGGTAAAATTAATTCTTTAATTAAATATACAACCTTAGTTAGATATTAGTGATATCTTTATCTTTTCTTAGATGTGCATACAATTTGATTATACTTTAAATGTAGGGTAGGTTTTTGAAATCATTTTACCTGTGGATAATGATGAGGGAACAAACTACTACTTATGTCATTATGTAGAGGTCAAAAACAAATTTACCTAAATGTTATGGATGGAGAAGAGCTAATGAGCTAATTTATCCCATTAGATCTATAGTGGTTACAAGAACTTTGCTTCATAGGTACTGTCATAAAAATAAATAAAACATTTGTTATTTGAGGACTTTGAAACACACAAGGTGGTGTTCATTATTCAATATGGTTATTGCTACATATATTCAAATGATCAAATATCATGGAAAGCCTCACAATATAACTTTGTGGAAAGTGCATAAATTTGACCATGAAGTGATTCTTGAAACACTTGCGAAAAAAGATAATCCTAAAGGTACATTAGATTGAATTGGTAAGATTATCTTGTATTTCAAATTAATATAGTTAACTTATTTGATTTACTATATTTTAATTTTTAATTATTTTATCATTGTGTTTATTTTTGTTTAAATTTTTTACTAACAATTTTAATGTAAGTTAGTGGCACCATATGAGCTCCCACATTCATGTTGTTGGTACTGTGAGTAGATAATTTTATCTACCTCAAACAAATAGGTTTTCACCTTCTCTTTGTTTGTCCTTTCACGAAATAAGGAAATAGTCTTATTTATGCCTTAATTATGGTTTAGATCTAGAGATAATTCTCATAGAATTTATTAGAGGACCCATTCATGCACATGTAGGAGTTGACATTTTACATCTATCCCTCGTGGTTGTCCTATAACACACGATGGAAGTTCACTTAATTTGCACACTCTGAGATTAGTGATTCACTTAAGGGATGCATCCAATCAATTGAAACCTTCACTCTTGGGGTAAGATCAAGATTAGATAATAACTATTCTAACCTTAAAATACTTATCCAAATGTGTTTATGTAGATAGTTTAGCTATTGGGCTAATGAGTTAGAATATACGTCCGCACTGACCAAATTTTGGCCTTTTCAGAGAGAATTGACTACGAAAGAAACTTCATTACCGCATCCCACCCATATTGAGTTAGAGAGAATCCTCCTAGGATTTCTTATATGACTCATTGATGCATGTTTAATGTCCAATGTTTCATCTCTATCCCTCATAGTTCTCTTGCAATGCATGATGGACGTTCACTTAGTTTGCACACTCAAGGATGAGTGGATTCTCTTAAGGGATGTATTTGATCCACTATAACGTTCACTCTCAGGGCATGATTGAGACTATAAAATAACTATTATATATTTAAAATGCCTATTTAGATGTGTCTACATAGATGGTTCATCAATTGGGCCAATGATCCAGAATATATGGCCCCCACTAACCAACTTTTGGCCCATTATAAGGGATTTGGATACAAGAAAAAAGTCATTACTACATCTCACTCAGCTTGAGTTAAATAAAATCCTCTTAAGATTAGAGGACTTGTTTATGCACGTGTAGGATTTGATAGTTCATCTCTAGCCCTTATAGTTCTCATGTAATGCACAACAAAATTTTATTCAGATTGCACACTCAATGACGAGTGGATTATCTTAAGGGATGCTTATGATCAATTGAAACCTTCACTCCTAGGGAATTACTAAGAATGGAAAATAACCATTCTAACTTTAAAATTCCCATCTAATTTTTTTTGCATAGATGGTTCATCTATTGGGCTAATGTCTTAGAATATATAGACCCCACTAACCAACTTTTGGCCTATTCTAAGAGATTTAGCTATGAGATAAACCTCATTTCCACATCTCACCCTATTTAAGTTAAAGAGAATCCTCCTAAGATTTATTATAGGACTCATCCATTCATGTGTAGGAGCTGATGATTTATCTCTATCCTTCATTGTTCTCCTACAACATGCGATGGAAGTTCACTTAGTTTGGACACTTAGGGACGAGTGGATTATCTCAAGGGATACGTTCGATCAACTAAAACCTTCACTCCTAAGGTGAGACCAAAATTGTAAAATGGGGGCTTTAGCCTTAAAATGCCTATCTAGACATGTCTACATAGATAGTTCATTAAGGGTTAATGAGGTAGAATATACAACCCCCATTGACCAACTTTTGGCCTATTTTGAGAGATTTAGATGTGATAAAAACCTCATTTCCACATTTTTCTTGACTTGAGTTAGAGAGAATACTCCTATAATTTATTCTAGGACTCATTTGGGCATGCATAAGAGATGATGGTTCATCTCTATCCCTCATAGTTCTCCTACAATGTGCGATGGAAGTTCACATAATTTGCACACTCAAGGATGAGTGGATTCTCTTAAAGGATGCATCCGATCAACTACAACCTTCACTCATAAGGTGAAAATAAGATCAAAAAATGGATTTTATAACCTTAAAACACTCATCTAGATGTGTCCATGTAGATAGTTCATCGATTGGGCTAATAAGTTAGAATATATGCCCACCACTAACCAAATTTTGGCCCGTTTTGAGAGATTTGACTATGATAAAAACCTCATTATCATGTCTTACCTAGCTCAATTTAGAGATAATCCTCCTAGTATTTATTATAAGAATCATCCTTACATGTGTAAGATCTAGAAGTCTTTATCCCTCATGGCTCTCTTGTAATGTGTGATGTAAGTTCACTCAAATTTTCACACTTATATATGAGTGGATTCTCTTAAGGGATGTATCCAATCAACTAAAACCTTCACTCCCAGGGTGCAACAAGACTAGAAAATAATTGTTATATCATTAAAACACCTATATATACATGTCCATGTAGATGTTTCATCAATTTGGATAATGATTCAGATTATATGGCTCCTATAGACCAACTTTTGGCCCGTTCTGAGAGATTTGGCCGTGAGAGAAAAATCATTACTGCATCTCACCCATCTCAAGTTAGAGAAAATATTTCTAGGATTTCTAGTAAGACTTGTTCAATCATGTGTAGGAGCCAACAATTTATCTTTATCCCTCATGGTTCTCTTATAATATATGATGGAAGTTCACTTAGTTTGTATACTCAAGGTTGAGTGGATTCTCTTAAAGGATGCACTTGATCAACTATAACATTCACTCTTAGGGCTTGAATGAGATTGAAAAATGGCCATTCAAGCCTTAAAATTCCCATCTAGATGTGTTTGCATAGATAGTTTGTTAATTAGACTAACGAGTCATAATATACGACACCCATTGACTAACTTTTGGCTAGTTCTAAGAGATTTAGCTATGAGAGAAACCTCATTTATACATCTAGCCCATTTTGATTTAGATAAAATACTCCTAAGATTTATTATAGGACTCATCCATGCATGTTTAGGAGCTTATGGTTCATCTCTAACACTCATGGTTCTCTTACAATGAGCGATGGAAGTTTTCTCAATTTACACACTTAGGGACATGTGGATTCTCATAAGGGTTGCATCTGATCAACTAAAACCTTCACTCTTGGGGCCTGACTAAGAATAGACAATGGTTTTTCTAGCCTTAAAGCATCCATATATATGTGTCTACATAGACAGTTAATTGATTGGGATAATGAGTCATAATATACGACTCCCACTGATCAACTTTTAGCCTATTCTGAGAGATTTCACTATGAGAGAAACCTCATTTCTGCATCTCACCTGTCTCAAGTTAGAGAGAATGTTCCAAAGATTTATGAGAGGACTCATCCATTCACATGTAGGATATGACAACTAATATCTATCCCTCATGGTTATTTTATAACACATGACCAAAATTGGAGGAAGATCTTAACCAAAATTTGGCACTATAAGTTTGTTAAAGCTTTAAATTTCTTGATATGCATTGAATTCATTAAGAGAGAGATGTTGAATACCTTAAAAAAGTATAAAAGGAAAAAATTATAAGGGTTTATTACAGACATTTTAGAAAATAATAAGGGTTTAAAATGTTTCCAACTTTAAATAAGACCTTTTTAGGTGCTCTCAACCTGTAGGTTGCTATGAAACCCCATGCCATTCTAAAAGCCTTGTATCTTATGATTTATCTATTAAAATGCTCTAAAATTTAGAGTATATCTAGGAGATTATGTATAAAAACTATTGGATAAGGTTATAAGTGATTTTGAGGGAGGTGTGAGGAGTGAGTAATAGGAGTTGGAGGATTGTTTATCTTAAAAAACCTTGTTCTTGTCAAAATAAAACTATCAAGTAAGATTTTAGTAGTTTCAGAGACCTAAAAAAGAAGGATAAATTTTAAAACATGAAAGGTAAGGTGTATAGGTATTAATGGTAGCTTGATAATGAAAAAATAATCTTTTAAAGAGAAGGATGGTGTTAATAAGTCTCAAACCCTACCTGTATTAACACAAAACTTTACAAATATGCCTTAGATGGATGTTTGGTGTTGAATCAAGGCTTTGAACCTTTTAGAAAAGTTTAATAAAGCATAAATAAATCTTAGAAAGGTATCAAAGGTGAGTGAAGTGTTTTTAAAAATAAACCATCTAATTTTATAACCTCTCAACCTTGCACATGCCTATCTAAGGTCAACCTAGGGTTTCTAAATTGGAACTAGAATATCTTTTGTTCTAAACCTTAAAAATTATTAAAATATTATAATATGGTGTAACTTATGAATTTATTCAATATTAATGAGGTTTTGGACTAGTACAAGTCCATATTGTATGGTTTTCTAAACCGTGTCATTATACCAGACCTAAAGAGGCCTAATTGGCAAAAGAGTGAGTTGAGTTAGCTGGGTTGCATGGAGAGTTGGATCATAAAACTTAGTATGGAGTTGAATAAGGATAATTATTACTTCAAAATTTAATTTTTTTATCATTTTTTTTCTTGTCCATACCTATTAGGTTTAAAAGTTTTAAGGGCTACTAGAGAAGGAGGCTTGAAGAAGAAAGGTGTAGTTGAGTTGGGAATTCTGACTTGAGGATTATGTTGTTGTATTGGATAAATGTAAGAGATCCAATGAGAAGGTATATGTCGCTATATGAACTAGAAGGATGTATAGAGTCATTGAACCATGAATGAGATATTTAGGCCTTGAAACTATGACAAAGAATAAGCAAGCTTAGAGGAAGACTAGAGATTACAGTAATGAGAGTGGATTATGAGATTATGGGGATGATGATAAGAAGGAGAGAATTCAAAGGAAGGTAAAGAGTGATAGATATTGAAAGAGAGAGTGAGAATTATATGAATTATATGCATGAAGGAAGCTATGTGAGAGGATGATATTTACTAAAGAGCATGAGATTGAAAGAAGGGATGATAAGTTTCATGATCAAGAAGGAGGTCAAGGGAGAAGTAAAAGACTTTATATACATGTAAAGGATCATACCAAGTAGAGAGGAGATTCAAATAAGAAATCAAAACTAGGTGAATGTCTAATGTAAGTGTATGTTCCATTTACATCAGGTATTTGTTTTTTATTTACATCATAAGACCTTAAACATAATCAATTCAATGTTAATTCATTCATTACAATATAATTCTATGAATTTCAAGACCAAAATACCATAAATGATCCTTTCTTATAATCATGCACCTTTAATAGGTGATGAATTTTTCTAAGAACATCAAAGACCCCTTATTAAAATTTTGAATTTTGTTTTGGACGGAAAATATATACACCCCCTAATTGAGTTATAAAAAAAAACTTGAATCTATGATAGGTTATTTATTACTAAAAACACACTAAATACACCCTAATGGATGATTTTCATGCATCACTTGATGACCTTTGGTACTTCGTACTTTTTCACTTTGAACACACTTTTTCTAGGTCTAATTTTCAATGAGTTTCATATGAATTTTCACTTAGAATATCACTAAAATTTTATAGAATATCAAGTGAGGTATATATTGATTTCAAATGAGTAAGAAACCAATTTAAATTATTGGTTTCTTAAGAGATTAGGTCCAAAACTCTAAAACCTTATTTTAGGCTTTTAGGCCTAATAAATCACTCAATAAATCAAAATACTAAATCCACATTTAAACACCCTTAAAACTACTTTATCAAGGTTATTAAATAATTAAAAAAGGGAATAAATACTCCAAATAAAGGTTTTACATAATTAACAAGAAATCTCACCCTAATCCATACTTGACTATCTTGGGAAATAGACACCTACAGGTAGTCTAAAACTCAATCTTCAATAATAGAAGCTAAAAAATGTTTTGGGGATTGAAAAAAAATTGAACACTTTCCTTAATCACCCTACAAGCTACATACTAAAATTAAGGGGATTTCACTAGTTATAAATATAATTAAAGGTCTTTTTATACATGAAACCCTATTTTACACCTAGTAAGCCTAATGGCTACTAATAGGTGAAAACACAAAATAATAATTTCCAAATGTCCCCTAAGAATTTTGTATAGGAATAACAAAGGTTTTTCAAACTTTACTTTACCTTTCTAGACTCAAATTTGAAAAAATTAAGGCAAAATTGCCTTCTTGCTATCAAGAACATTGAGATATCAGGGGTTTCATAAACTTAGTCATAAATGATATTTTACATTCTCATTTAACCTAAAACAAAATTTATACTTCTCTAAACTCTTTTGGATATCTATCCACCAATTTTGGTGATTTTTTGAGGGTTAAATTGATATATATTAACTTTTTTGTCTTTTCACCTTAAAACTAGGGTTTCTCAGTCTTCTCAAAAGTCAAGATATTATAAACAATGATTCATGAATCCTAACACATTTTGGAGAAATATGAAACCTATAATATATTATTTAGATACCCATTTAACTATTCCAATCCTTAATTTTGACTCATGCACAAATTTATACAAGTTTCAAGTAGTTACAGAGACTGTATACACAGAAAATAGGGTATACAAGGTTTTTAATGAAACAAATTCAACATGAGCACAAACCCAATCCAAAATTGGATAAATCACTTTTATTCATGTAATGAAAAACATGATTACATAAGATTGAAGTAATATATGTCTTTTAATAACAAGAAAATTTACATTACAATAGTATACAAACCATGTTATGAACTAGCAAACTATGCATCACTCTCTCTAACCCTATTAATGATGATTCTTGTCCTTATTAAGATTAAATTCATACTTTTATGTCTCTTCTTAGTTAGGAAGGATTTCTAACTCTTCGTTGAAACCCAGCTAAACTTAACAATTTGTCAAACTTGTCTCAAATTCTTCTTTATTCGCTTGGGTTTTCTTTAGAAAATAGACTAACAAACTATTTTTAGACCCCATGGACAACTATGATATTCAAGACCTCCTAAAAACTATGATCAAGTACAACTTATAATATTTACATCCCTAAAATTGATCAAAAGTCTACTTACATCAAAATTACAAATTGATATGTAACTAAATGTAAATGAAACAAATAAATAGTAAATTACTCCTACATCACTAGACCTCCTAAAAATTATGATAAAATATAAATTATAATGTTTACATCCCTAAAATTGATCACAAGTCCACTTACATCATAGTTACAAATTGATATATAATTAAATGTAAATGAAACAAGTAAATAGTAAATATCACAAGTAAATGTATAATATACATAATGATGAAGCACTTAACTTAGAGAACAATGTGAATTTTTTAAACCTCATATGAATTAATAATGATCATTAACCAATAATATGTGTAAACATTAAATGATCAAAATAGAAAATATGCATTGGTAAAATAATCATATTGTCAAATAATATGTGTATATGCAAAGTTCTATATCATAATTAAACATAAATAATAAGATATATATTAAGAAAAAATGTAGATCATAACATTTAAATAGACAAAATATGTCATATAGGCATACAATGTGGGCCATATCGACATACAAAATTGATTGTGCCTACATAGACCCCTAGCACAATAACTAGCTCCAAACAAATTGCACTTTATTGACATAGATGTAGAGTCAGGGGTGTTGGATGCCTCACTACGAGGAGAGACTCTCCTCTCAGCATGTGAGTCATTCCTTATTTCATCCACAACCTTTGAAAATTGTTTTGTCTATCCAACTATTGTTTCCAAAATCAGCTATGCTCATTTTGTGGATAACCCCTATGAAACTTTTCGATTTTGTAATCTACACTCTAAGATTTGTCATTCGAGACAAGTTTCTCTTGATCTCCACTAAAGTTTTCTAACATCCTAGGAAAGTTAACAACACTCCCTCGTCATGATTTCTCAAAAATCATGAGACCTGTTGTAGTCTTTATCTGATCAAAATGTCAATTTTGATCATTTTTAGGGTGTTAGTAATTTCTATTTACCATGCATCAGTGGCACTTTTTGCCACCCTTGCATGATTTTATGATTTATATTTTCATAAATCGGTGGAACTTTTTTCCACCAATGCATGGCTTACCCCTGGCACATGTCAGGGTGGTGATTTTTGCTACCCTAGTAGAGATTTTCCAAAAACTTGAATTTTACACAACATTTATGACTGTGCATGCTAAGTTGTTAAAGCTTATTTTGGGGATTTTTAATACCTTTCGATTATCATTTATATCATTTTAAGTTTCTTAGACTCCTTTCTACAACCATTCGACCATGCAAATGAGTATGATTTCAAATTCACCAACCACCAAGCTTAGGACTTCAAGATTACTGGGTAAGTCACTTTACTTCTAGGTTTTCATTTTATTAAGTTTTATTTTTCATTTAAGTTGGAATTTTCTTTTTATTTGGTTTTGTTTTTAGTAGTTAAACCCTCATTTTGTTTTTGCTTTACCCTAGTGAGATTTAGCATTTAATTCCACCAAACCCTTGTACGTGCCCTAAGTTATCTTTCATATCGAGTCAGTGTTTTGATCTGACTTAGGTTTTACCCTTATCAAATCTAGTTGAAAACCATAAAAGATAACTTGGTGATGAGGGCTTTAATAATCCACTCTCACACTTATCATCACAGATAAGACAAATTCGTAAATGCTAGATTCCACTATTCACAAGTTATGGAATGTTTTAAACAAGTGTAAAAGTGATAAATTTTACCGTTGCAACATTCCCTTCCATTTTATAGTAGTGGCTAATTTCACTGCTAGGACATCGAAACTCAAATTTTCCTGTAGTATGCCTTGTCAGCATTTTTCATCGCTCATACACAAAGATATGCAATGACGATTATTTTAGCTGATTCTACACAAACAAATTTTCTCTTACCTGCAAGGGTGGTGAAATTAGACACCAATGTAAATGAAAATATTCCTCATATGTAAGGGTGGTGATTTTTTTCGCCCATGCAAACATCCTCTTGAATTTCCTAACTCTGGGATATTTTTAATTTTGCTTTTTTGAGCCCACTTTCCTCTAGTTTTTTAGCTTGCTTACACTTTATCCCTCTCAGGTGCATCCCCATAATCGTGATCATCGACATGCAATTTTACCAGATTGCCAGTATTTCCCATAATTGCATGATCATGACTTTTTGTTGCAATTTCTTTTTTGGATCTTTCTTCATCGACATCCTTTTGGTAAAATCCCTTTCAGATGACTGAGTTTTCTCTTAAAAAGTCAAAAGTGATGAAGTATAAATATCAAGGTGTTTTTTAAATCACCTCGATTACTTCTAATGTTGATGACATTAGAGATACAGAGATTGGTCATGTGGACATGGTTGAGTTTGTGGAGAGAAATAAGTCAAGCAATCCTAGTTTCAAAATGAAGAAAATTGAAAGTAACATTCATTTGGTATCTTCTTTCCCTGTAGAGACTCACAACATAGAATTTGTTCTTTAGTGTGCTTAGTTCTATAATAAAGATACTAGAGTTGTGTTGGATGCTAGTGGAAATGTGATAATTAGACTAGATCTTGAATTCATTGATAAAGTGTTCATGTGCCCTCCTACTATAGAAGTGATAAAGCTTGATTTTGTTGAAGCACAAAAAGAGTATGACAAAAATCCTAAAAAAATGAAGAAAGTAATCAACAATAAATAACTCAAGATGCCAAGGGCAAATTTGTCAAGTTGGCCATGGAGTTTTCTAAGAAGTGACTTTACAGAAGAAGTTGGTGATTTGATAACTCTTCTTAGTAGGGTAAGAGGTTTTTCCTCCTCCTCACAGTTTCATGAATGGATGTATCCCTTCATTAAGATAATACTCCAAGGCAAACAAATCATCTTCTGGGGAGAACAAGTTAGCAATGATTTGCATGAGCAATTGATGAAGGTATCCACTACCTTCAAATTCTACATGACTTCTTATCTGGTGTATATTGCATCTTTAATGAGAATCTTTCCAGGTTTAATATCAGGAAACATGAGAGTAATCCCAGTGTATCAATACTAATCTCAGTTAACATTGAAAGGTTTTATTCATCATTTTGAGAGAGTAAATGATGATTTATTTGTAGTATTTTTGTGTCTTTTTGATCCTCAATTAGAACAAAAAAGAGTGTTAGATGAGGCCTAGATAGTTTT
Organism: Torreya grandis; assembly: GCA_037957365.1. Classification (NCBI taxonomy): domain Eukaryota; kingdom Viridiplantae; phylum Streptophyta; class Pinopsida; order Cupressales; family Taxaceae; genus Torreya; species Torreya grandis. The sequence goes on from JARHVA010002188.1 coordinate 653,769, forward strand.
GAATGATTTTGGATGCATGTTCTTACAATTTCTTTCTTTCTCATACTTAAGGGTTGGCTTTTTCCAAGGTCATCCTTATGTGCTTCCAAGATTCCCCTCAGACAAATTGATCTTAATGGAGCTATACAAGAAAATTATTATCATGCATAATAAACAAATGGAACTCAAGAAGTTTGGTTTCAGGTTCCCAGTTGAAATTGGTAGGTTTTCAGTGTTAATCATTGGGAAAGCTAGAGTCATGGAAACTGAAATACAGCTCGTAAACTTGAAATAATTCAAAAAAAGATAAAATTTTGATTACAAGGGTGTGAAGGACATAATCAAGAGGAAAACTCAATTTCATGAACCTATGATTGAAGATGTTTGGGTAGATTTGACAACAACAGAAGATGTCAATAAAATAGATTACAACAAGTTATCTCTTCAGCAGATTGAATATCTGGGACTTGCTGATATTCCCAAAAATCTAGTGGATGATGAAGAGTTGGTTAATGATAGATATAATACTGAAAATATTACTAATGCCCCTCTTCCTCCAATCCAATGGTCCCAAAAGGAGCTGACCTCATTGAGGAAAAGATTTGAACCTATATTGACAAACACCAATAATTGGTTAGCAAATAAGGGAATTACTTTGAAAGAATTCATCACAGGTTCAAAATCTAAGATTCAAAAGGAAACAAGAAAAAAGGTAGAGAATAGAATGAAGAACAAAAGTGATGTTCCTTCTTCTTCCAAGCCACATAAGTCTAAGATGATATTTGCAATGAAGAAGTCAAAAGTTGTACAAGAAGAGTCTAAAATAGAAGATATGGAAGTTGAGAAACAAAGCACTGAAGAACTAGTGATGAAACAGATGGAGACTGATGATAGGACTAAAAATCAATAAGAGGAAGAAACTTTGTCTTCATAAGAGAATGTGTAACAAGAAATAGGAGTCTCTTTTCCCCCACCTGACACACATGTTACAACTCTTTCATCTAATTGTCCTATTAATGTTCCCTTTTCTAAATCACCCTCTTATTCCAAAATAATTTTTGATAACCCTCAAAGCACTTTTGAATATATTCTTCATTCCTCAAGGTCAATTCCTAGTTTGTCCTCCCCATCTTTTGATATTGGAGATACTTCTACTTTTGATCACTTAGTAAAAGGTGCAGTTTTTACTGACACTCCACCTATTATTTCCATTACCAGTGCAAGTGCACCTCTGATGATGCCAAAAATGGAAATAGATCCTAATGTGAGTACTTTTGTGCTCTCACCATGGTTATCAGATTATACACTAAAAAAGAAGAAATAATCCATCTCTCCAGATGACTTTGATTTTAATAAGCTGGTGCTAGTAAAAGCCAAAGCCTCGAAGAAGCCAAGGATTCTTTCAAAAATGCTTGAAGATTAGGGACACAAATTTTTGAAAATTGCAAGACCTCCACAAGATGTAACCATTGAATTCTTTTATATAAATGATTACTCTATCTCTAGAGTTGAATTATACAAGATAACTCATGAGAGTGCCAAGAGTGATATGCATTCAGCCATGGACATCCTGATTTAAAAATTCGATAAGGAGAAAGAAATGAAAAAACACTACAAAGCAATGGTGGAACTGTTGATTGTAGTGGTAAAGAGAATCACTTTCACTTCAGAAGAAGTAACTCTTGAGGCCATTTATATAGAATACCCCATTATTCAGAAAACAAAAAAGACCTATCTCAAAGGAAAAGTACTTGAAGAGTACTTGGACAATATGTGTACACAAGGAATTTCCTTACTCACAGAGTTATATGAGAAGACAGATAAAATGAGAAAGATAAGAGCAAAACTTGATGATCTCATTAATGTTGTTTCTCAGGATATTGAAAGCATAGAAAGTATCTTGATAAATAGGTGGACATGAGGAAACTAAAAATAGGCACTCTAATATCAATTGGTGTCATTAATAATAGAGACTCTTATACTGAAATTAAAGAGGTATTGACATATAGGAGTCGCATGCTTAAAAATTTGATCATTGACCTTGAATCTGCAAGGAAACTTAGTGAACAAAGTGATGTAAATATTTTACATAAATTGGAAGAGCTACCTTATAAGCTTATATCTCAAGATAACCAATTCCTTTTAGTAGAAGAAATGATTCTAGAATTTGAAGGTATGTTCTAGAAAGAATTTAAAAATAAGACATTTTCAATAGCCTCTATAGATAATATTCTAGATAATCAGTTAACTCTAGATAATCTAAAAACCAAGTTAACTAGTCATGTAAAATCAGTCACAGTAGTAAGAGATGCCATAGTCAAATCCAAGATGATTTTCAAGAACACTGTTGGTCCAGACAATATTGGGATGCAAGCAGTGTTCACTATGTATGATGCTCACATGAAGAAAGATGGGGATACAAATTGAAACATTTTTTTTCCTTGGTTTATTTTTTACTTTTTAGATGTACTTTTGCAACCACTTTGGATATTTTTACATGTACTTTTTTCATATGTAATGACATGTAAAAATATAGGAAGTCGTAAGTCAAAAAGGACTCTTATCTTTGAATAGGTCAAAGTAGTTAAGGTTTTCCTAAAAATACTCAAGGCCTCTTCCTATAAATAAAGAGGGCCTCTATTGTAATTTTTTATTTATTTTTATTGGAAGTGAAACTCTGCTAAAATTGAAAGACATTTTGAGACTTTGAACTCAAATTGTAAATCAAATTTTATCAAGTGAATGAGAAATCAAGTAACGTTTCAAACTTTGTGTTGTGAAGGAAATTGTTATTATGTCTTTTTCCTAATACAATCTTATTTGTTTGATTAAATAAGCAGTGTGAGTGAAAATAATCTAGGAGATGTTTTGAAGTTGATTGTGGAGACTTTGTGCTACTGTAATTATTTTTAGTTTATGTTTTAGTGTTTTAGAAAAAATATATTAGAAAGGCTTTGAACTACTTTTATCTTTTGTGATTAAATACTTTGTTGTAGTTTTTTGGTGAAGACTTTGGGCTACACCTCATTCTATTGTGTTCTAAGTTATAAATAAGCAAAAGAAGAAATAATAGACTTTGTGCTCTTGTGGATTTCTAGGTTGTTTAGTTAATATCAAGAAAGTTTTTCCTTTATGTTGTAAAAATCATTTTTGAAAAAAGAGAAATGGATAATATGATCTCACCCCTGAGTTAATATTTAGTTTAGATTAGTTTATGATAGCTTATATGGAACCTCCCCTTGCTGAGAGGATAGATTTATCTCATTATACTATGGCTGATATAACCATTTTGCCTTCAGTTAGTTGACAAAAAAATATTCACCCAATAGTTTTTGGTGACTCTGCTGGGGATCAAACACATAATTTGAAGCCTCACGCTTTGAGTTGAAGCATTTCTAGTTCTTTTCCATTTCTACATTCTAGTAGATTCATAGTATATGTGAAGCCAAAGATCTTGAGGTATTATTGATCATGTATTTGAATTGATACAAAAAAATAATTTTGATCTTTTGCCTCTATGATCTCACCTTCAGCGAACCAGGATTTTTCCTCCTACCCACTCCAAATCTTCAATACTAGGTGAAGCTTCTAGTTCTAGTGTTACCAGAATTTTATCTATTCATACTTCACAAAGGTTTGTTATCCCTCCTTTTAATCATCATATCATGGCATCCCAAGTCCCTTGGGGTAATACTTTTTGCCCTTTAAATCTAACCCCACCTTTGTATGAACTACCTCATAGTTCAAGAAAGAATTTTCCCAAGTTCTATGGTCATGGGAAAGTTTAACTTGGTGAGCATATTATAACTTTCTACATAGCCTGTGTTGTGATAGGCATTGAACATGAAGATATAGTAGTAAGGATTTTTGTAGAAACACTGCAAGGTGCTACCATAGACTAGTTTTATCATCTTCAAGCTCAGACTATAACCAATTAGAACACTCTCAAGACCAAGTTTGAAGCTAGGTTTAAACTCGTAGAAGATGCACATGCCTTATTGGCTCAACTTACACAAATGAATAAGGAGCCTCATGAGCCTATGAGAGACTTCATCACTAAATTCAATAAGCTGAGAAAAATGATTCCTGCAATTACTCAGCCAATACCAAAAAAATCTTAAGTACTTTTTTTAATCAATTCTCAACTTCCTGAAGTGAGTTTTTTGTTAAGGTGGGATGGCCCTGCAGATCTTCTTACCATTCAAATTTTGGCTACCAAAGTAGAAGATGATCTTATCCTTGTAGGTAAGATAAGAAGAGATTTTAACAAAAATAGATTTTCTTCTTCTGCTGAAAATTCTTCCATAAGCACCACTAGTGCAAAAGTTAGCAAATGAGTTGCTAGCTCTGAAAAGGCAAATGTCCCAAGGTATGTCTAATCCTCCTTCATATTGGGATATACCAAGGAGGACATTTTACAACAATTCATATCAAAGGAATGCTACAAAAAATCAAGGGCAACCCAATCATCTTCATCCCACACAAGGGAAGCTTACCATCGAAGCAACACCGGTCAACTCAACAATTAGTTATTATGAAGTTGAACATGATTATTCTTTCCAACCTGAGTTAGACCAATAAAATGATGCTAATCTCTTTATAGGAGAAGAAGAATTAGTTGGTGACTCCACTATTAGTTTTCTAAATTACCAAGATGAATCTAAAAAAAGGAGAGGTATATGATGGAGCATATGCTATTTTTACTAGGTTCTAAAACCAGTCAACTCAATAAGTTGATAAGGGAAAAGTAAGAGAAGAACCTCAACCATGGATCTCAATCACTAAATAGGGAAATTCACTACCTTTCCAATCAAAGGAACTGGTGGCCAATAAGTGAGTAAGTACCTTAAATAATCTTATATCTTCTACTTATGTTCCTCAGACCAGTACCACATCAAATAAAAAGTAGAATGATAGGCTTCCTTTCTCTATTTCTAGTTCATTCCAGTTATTCAACATAATTGATCATGCTAGGAAGACCAAGATCTAAATGTCTGAAGTTAAGTACTTACAAGCTAATCCTGAACAATTTGATAGGTTGGCTGAATACATCAAAAATAAAACCTTTCTTATAGGACAAGATTTTCCAAAAGTGAATCATGATCCCTCAAAGAACAAATCTACCCAAAATAATCCTATCACTACTCCCCTTGTTGCCTCTATAAAAATAGAACCTTCCTATGTTTCTCTATTGATAAATGGTAATAAGTTGAGCAATTATATAATAGACTCTAGAGCCTCTGATAATGTTATGCCTATCAAGGTAGCAGATTATCTTGGTCTTACCTTAACTAAGAATTTTGGGAGATGTTTCTCCATAGAAAATAAGTAAGTACCACTTTTGGGTCAAATCAAAAATGCCCAATTTGCATTTGCGGCTTTTCCAAACAAGAGGATTAGATGATTGTCTTAGTGGCCAATGTTCCAACTTCTTATAGCATTCTGGTCGGACGTAATTTTTGCAAAGATGTAGGTGGAGAGTTGAATACGGATCTATCTGAAGAAAAGATACATGTTAAAGGCATCATACAAAATTTGCTTCTTGAGAAAGAGTCAAAATTTATTATTACCCAAATGTCAAACCTTGAAGCTCAAATTTTGTTTGAATCCTTGGGAATGGGTAATTATTTTCTATCCACTGAAGATGTTTTTAATTCATCAAATAAAATTTTATTAAATGAAAATTCAGATAGAAAATCAGAAGGATTTTTAGATAAAAAATTAGGTAAAAAGGAATCTTCCCTCACTGATGAAGAGGAATCTTTAAGAAGATCAAATTCTAATGAAGTTTGGATTTTAGAATTTGATAGCAGTTGTTCCTCTACCGGTTTTAGAGCTAGAATTATTTTGATATCCACACAAGGATATATTTCTCTTATATAAATTTAAATTCAATAATACCAACAACACTACTAAAAATGAATAATTATTGCTTAGATTAAAAGCTGTTCGTGCTAGAGGTGTTAAGATTCTTCATACCTGAGGAGATGTTGAATTGGTGGTTTATCAAGTGAGAAATATGTATCAAACCAAAAATGAAAGATTATGACATTATCACAATCATGTATGGGATTTCATAGAAATTTTTGATGCTTTCAATATCTCTATAGTGCCAAGAGAGTTTAATGATCATGTAGATTCATTAGCTGTCTCTGCAACTCTCATGGTTCCTTATACAAATTTCAAAAGGAATAAGTACACTATTGAGTTGGTCTTTCAACCAAGTGTACCTAATAATGCTTACCATTGGTAGGTGTTTAATGATGATAATTAATTTTTTTATTTTTTAGAAAAGATGGATGGCTTTGAGGAGCTCTATTTTAAAGGTAGTGAATCTCTACCACTAGAATTAGTTCCCAAAATAGATTCACAAACTGGTGAAGAGTTTCTTCAACTAACAGGAAATAAAATTCTAATAGGTTTGGTTTCTCTTAAAAAATTATTTGATAAACATGAAAGATATATCAAGCAGCAACAACAAATGGATTCAAGTTCCTCTATGGAATTTAATCAAGTAAATTTGAGTTTGGAAGTAGATCCCAAAATGGTCAACATTGGGAAATGTTGCACTACTGATGAAAATTTTAAATTCATTACTCTTCTTCATCATTACATTGATGTTTTGGTATATTATTATGATGATTTAAAATCCTTCAGGCCTAAAGAAATTTAGCATGAAATTTCTCTTAAAGTTGGGTCATTACCTCATAAGCAGAAATAAAGGTAATACAATCCCAAAATATTAGGTAGTATCCTTTCTAAGATTTAGAAGATGTTGAATGCAAGAATAATTTTACCAATTTATCATTCCACCTAGATCGTGAACATAGTTCTAGTAAGAAAAAATAATGTATAAATTTGTATTTGTGTTGATTTTAGAAATATCAATCAATCTTCTCTAAAAGATAACTACCCTCGACCCATCATGGATCAAGTATTGCAAATAGTAACTGGCTCAAAAATGTTATCTATGTTAGATGTTTTTTTGGATATAATCGAGTGGAAGTTAATGAAGCAGATCAATATAAAACCACTTTCACTACACCTTGAGGAACATTTGTATATCACAGAATACCTTTTGGTCTGATCAATGCTAGTGCCACATTCTAGAGAGAAATAGACCTTGCCTTCAAAGATGAAATAGAGAAGTTCATTGTGGTGTATCTTGATGACTTGACTATTTTATTCAAATATCATCCTGATCATGTGCATAATTTACAATAAGTATTAGAATGTTGTCGGCAAAATGGTATTTCTCTCAATCCTAAGAAGTCAATTTTTAGGGTTACATAAGGTAAACTTATCGGTCACATTGTATCCTAAGAAGGCATAAAAATTGACTCAAAAATAGTCAAATCTATTCAAAATCTTACTCTACCTGCTAGTAAGACTGTAGTTCATTCTTTATTTGGAAAGGTGAACTTTTTATGAAGGTTCAATCCTAAATTTGTAGAGAAAACTTGTCACATTGTCAACATGATGAAAGGTAAAGATACTTTATATTAGACTATAGAAGGCAAAGTGGAATTTGAAGATATCAACAAGGCTATTGCTCATGCTCCAATCTTGGTTTGTCTAAAATATACCAAAGATTTTATAGTATACAACTATGCTTCTAAACATACACTTTTAGCCATTTTGGTTCAACAGAGTGAAGAAGGTGTGGAATCTCCCATATCATTTATGAGTTATCCTCTCAAAGCTCATGAAATGAAATATTCAAACATGGAGAAGCATGATTATTTCATGGTTAAGTATGTAAAACATTTTTGATTCTATATTCTAAATTCACATACTATTATTCTGGTGCTTGACACAACAATAAAGTCTATTCTAACTCAACAAGAGTTTGGTACTAAAAGGGGCAATTAGATTGCTAAGATTCAAGAGTTTTATCTTGATATCAAACCTACTAAACTTGTGTAAGGATTAGGTTTGTGTCAATTGATTGCTGATAACGTACCAAAAGAGATAGGAGACAAAGAAGCAGAAGTTGAAGACATGCCAATAATTCTTTTTGTCACTATTACTGATGAGTGGTATTCAAATATTACTCATTTTCTTATCTATGGTGAGTGTCCTACCCACCTATCCTATAAGAAAAAAATAATTGTTAAGTTTAAAGCTGCTAGCTACATCCTATGGGATAATGGTTTATACAAAAAAAGCCTTGATAGAGTATTTCTTCATTGTGTGGATAAAGCACAATAAAGTAAACTTTTAGAGTCTTTCCAAAATTTGGCTTATAGAGGACATTTTTTGGCACCCATGAAAACTCATAATATTCTATGAGCCAGATAATATTGGCCTACACTATTTCAAGATGCATACAATTGGGTATGTAGGTGTGAGTTGTGTCAACAATTCATTGGGAAACCTAAGTTGGCTACATTACCTCTCAAGCTGGTGGTAATTGAAGAACATTTTCAGTAATGGGGTATCAACTTCATTGGCACTATGAACCCATCCTCAAGTTCTAAACATGACTATGTTCTCATTGCAATATACTATTTTACCAAGTGGGTGGAAGCCATCCCAGTTAAGCATGCTACTTTGGAAGTGGTATGTAATTTCCTTAAGGAAAATATTATTTCTTGATTTGGAGTTCTAAATAAGATTATAGCAGAAAATGACACTTTTTAATCTTCTCATGAGATTACTAACTTTTGCTACAAACATGGGATTATTCTTTCCCACTCCTCAGACTATATTCACAAGGAAATGCTCAGGCAAAATCAAGTAACAAGAATCTGGTTACTATTATCAGGAAATTAGTAGATGACAATTAGAGAACTTGGGATAAAACATTATTTGATGTTTTATGGGTAGAAATAATTATGCCTAAGAGGGCAATAGGTATGCCACCATTTCAGCTTCTATATGGTCTGAATGTGGAGATACCAATTACCTTGGAACTACTAGCACTAAAATTGGCAAAGGCAATGGAAGATCAAATTTTTGAAAATTCTATTGATAAAAGGATCATGTACCTAACTAAACTAGAAGAACAATGAACTATGGTAGTGGACCATATTGTTGAACATCAAAATTAGGTAAAGAAACTCTTTGACAAGAAAGCAAGGATTTGTGAGTTTCAGATTAGAGATCAAGTTTTGTTGTGGGAAGAGAGGAGAGAACCAAAAGAAATGCATGGAAAATTTGATTCCTTATGGAGAGGTCCATTCACCATTCATCGATTCTATGATGAAAATATTTTCTTGTTGAAATATCAATATGAAACACCATTCTCACTGCCTCATAGTGGGCAACATCTGAAACACTTCAATCCTTGAAGTATCAAATAAGTTTATTTGTACATTTGTATAGTTTTATATTTTTATTTTTGTATTTTTGTTTAATTATTTTTGTGTCTTTTTATTTTTGGTAGCTTGACTCCATAGCCCAATGGCATGGATGAAGGCACTTAGAGACTAGATTCTACCCCCTTCAATCATTTCAAAGTTCAATCGATAGAAGTTCCCAAACTAGAGTCAGTTGTTGTTCTCAAAATCAGCTATGTTCATTTTATGGACAACCCCTACGAAACTTGTCTATTTTGTAATCTACACTCTAAGATTAATCATTCGAGACAAGTTTCTCTTGATCTCAAGTGAAGTTGTCTGACATCCTAGGAAATTTTACAACATTCCCTCATCACGATTTCTCAAAATTTTTGAAACCCATTATAGTCTTTATCTGATCAAAATGTCAATTTTGATCATTTTTAGGGTGTTAGTAATTTCTATTTACCATGCATCAATGGCACTTTTTGCCACCCTTGCGTGATTTTATGATTTATTTTTTGTGAATTGATGGCACTTTTTGTTTCCAATGCATGGCTTACCCTTGGAACATGTTAGGGTGGTGATTTTTGCCACCCTAGTAGAGATTTTTCAAAATCTCAAATTTTGCATGGCATTTATGGCTGCACGCACCAAGTTGTTAAAGCTCATTTTGGGGTTTTTAAATACCTTTTAATTATCATTTCTATCTTTTTAAGTTTCTTAGACTCCTCTCTACAACCATTCAATCATGTAAATGAGTAAGGTTTCAAATTCACCAACCACTGAGCTTAGGACTTAGAGATTGCTCGGTAAGTCATTTTAATTCTAGGTTTTTGTTTTATTAAGTTTTATTTTTCCTTTAAGTTGGAATTTTCTTATTATTTGGTTTTGTTTTCAGTAGTTCAACCCTAATTTTGTTTTTGCTTTACCCTAGTGATCCTTAACAGCTAATTCTTCCAAACCCTCATATGTGCCCTAGGTTATCTTGCATATCGAGTCGGCATTTTGACTTGACTTAGGTTTTACCCTCATCAAATCTAGTTGAAAACTATAATAGATAACTTGGTGATGATGGATTTAATAAGCCACTCTCACACTTATCATCATGAAAAGACAAATTCATAAACACCAAATTTTGCCATTTTCAAGTTGTGAAACATTTTAAACAAGTGTAAAAGTGGCAAATTTTACTACTAAAACATTCCCTTCCATTTCCTGTAGTAGCGGCTAAATTTGTCGCTAGGACAATAAAAATCAAATTTTCCTACAGTATGCCTAGTTGGCATTTTTCACTGCTCCTACACATAAAGATATGCAACAATGGTTATTTTAGTTGACTCTACACAAATAAATTTTTTCTTATTTGTAAGGGCGGTGAAATTCGCTGCTTGTGTAAATGTAAATATTTCTCATATGCAAGGGCGATGATTTTTGCCATCCATGCAAACATCCTCTTGAATTTTCTAACTCTGGGATATTTTCAAATTTGCTTTTTTGAGCCTACTTTCCTCTAGTTTTTTGGCTTGCTCACACTTTAGCCCTCTCAGGTGCATCCCCATAGTCATGATCATCGACATGCAATTTTCTCAAATTGTCAGTATTTCTCCTAATTACATGATCATGAATTTTTATTATAGTTTCTTCTGTGGACATTTCTTCATCAACATCCTTTTGGTAAAAGCCCTTTTAGATGACTGAATTTTCTCTGAAGAAGTTGAAAGTGATGAAGAATAAATATCAAGGTGTTTTTCCAATCACCTCGATTACTTCTAATGTTGATGACATTAGAGATACAGAGATTGGTCATGTGGACATGGCTGAGTTTGTGGAGAGAACTAAGTCAAGAAATCCTAGTTATGAAATGAAGAAGATACTCGAAAGTAACATTCATTTGGTATCTTCTTTCCTTATAGTGGCTCACAACACATAATTTATTATTTAGTGTGCTCAGTTCTATAATAAAGATACCAGAGCTGTGTTGGATGCTAATGAAAATGTGATAATTAGACTAGATCCTGAATTCATTGATAAAGTGTTCATGTGCCCTCCTGCTATAGAAGTGATAAAGCTGGATTTTTTTGAAGCACAAAAAGAGTATGACAAAAATATTAAAAAAGTGAAAAAGGTAATCAATAATAAAAGGCTCAAGACACTAAGAGAAAATTTGTCAAGGTGGCCACAAAGTTTTTTGAGAAGTGACTTTATGGAAGAATTTAGTGATCTGATAACTCTTGTCAACAGGGTAAGAGGTTTGTCCTCCTCCTCACAGTTTCATGAATGGATATATCCCTTCATCAAGATAATACTCCAAGTCAAACAATTCATCTTCTTGAGAGAACAAGTCAACAATGCTTTGCATGAGTAATTGACGAAGGTATCCATTACCTTCAAATTCTAGATGAATTCTTATCTAGTGTATATTTTAGCTTTAATTAGAATCTTTCTAGGTTTAACATCAGAAGGAGACATGAGATTAATCCCAGTGTATCAATACTACTCTTAGTTAACATTGAAGGGTTTTATTCATCATTTTAGGAGAGTAAATGATGCTTTCTTTGCAGTATTTTTGTGTCTTTTTGATCCTCAATTAGAAAAAATAAGAGTGTCAGATGAGGCCTGTATAGTTGTGAATGATTTTGGATGCATGTTCTTACAATTTCTTTTTTTCTCATACCTGAGGATTGACTTTTTCTAATGTCATCCTTATATGCTTCCAATATTCCCCTCAGACAAATTAGTCTTAATGGAGCTATGCAAGTAAATGGTTGTCATGCATAATAAATAGATGGAAGTCAAGAAGCTTAATTCAGGTTTCCAGTTGAAATTGGCAGGTTTTTAGTGTTAACCGCTAGGAAAGCTAGAGTCATGGAAACTAAAATACAGCTCGTAACCTTGAAACAATTTAAAATAAGATCAAATTTTGATTACAGGGGTGTGAAAGACATAATCAAGAGGAAAGCCCAATTTCATGAACCTATGATTGAAGATGTTTGGGTAGATTTGAGAATAGCAGAAGATGTTAAGAAAATGGACTACAATAGGTTATCTCTTGAGCAGATTGAATATCTGGGACTTGCTGATATTCTTGAGAATCTAGTGGATGATGAAGAGTTGGTTAATGATAGATACAATACTAAAAATATCTCTAATGCCCCTCTTCCTCCAATCTAATGGTCCTAAAAGGAGTTGACCTCATTAAGGAAAAGATTTTAACCTATATTAGATGACACCAATAATTGGTTAGCAAATAAAGGAATTACTTTGAAAGAATTAATCACAGGTTCAAAAGTTGAGATTCAAGAGGAAAAAAGAAAAAAGGTAGGGAATATAATAAAGAACAAAAGTGATGTTCCTTCTTCTTCCAGGCCACATAAGCCTAAGATCATATTTGTGATGAAGAAGTCAAAAGTTATGCAAAAAGAGTCTAAAATAGAAGATATGAAAGTTGATAAACAAAGCACTGAAGAACCAGTGATGGAACAGATGGAGATTGATGATAGGCCTAAAAATCAACAAGAGAAGGAAACTTTATCTTCACAAGAGAATGTGCAACAAGAAATAGGAGTCTCTTATTCCTTGCCTAACACATCTATTGTAGCTCCTTCATTTGTTTCTCCTATTAATGTTCCCTCTTTTGAATCACCCTCTCCTTCCAAAATAATTTTTGATAACCCTCAAATCACTTTTGAAGATATTCTTCATTTCTCAGGGTCAATTCTCAATTTGTCCTCCCCATCTTTTGATATTGGAGATACTTCTAATTTTTATCACTTAGTAAAAGATGTAGTTTTTACTGACACTCCACCTATTGTTTCTATTACCAGTGTAAGTGCAACTTTGGTGACGCCAATAATGGAAACAGATCCTAATGTGAGTACTTCTGTGTTCCCACCATGGTTATCAGCTTATACACCAAAAAGAAAGAAACAAGCCATCTCTCTAAATGACTTTGATTTTAATAAGCTGTTCTAGTAAAAGCCAAAGCCCTGAAGAAGCCAATGATTCTTTCAAAAATGCTTGGAGATAAGGGACACAAATTTCTAGAAATTGCAAGACCTCCATAAGATGTAACCATTAAATTTTTTGATATAAATAATTAATCTATCTCTAAAGTTTAATTAGGTAAGATAACTCATGAGAGTGCCAAGAGTGATATGCGATCAGCCATGGACATCTTGGTTCAAAAATTTGATAAGGAGAAAGAAAATAAAATTCACTACAAAGCAATGGTGGAACAGTTGACTACAGTAGTAAGGAGAATCACTTCACTTCAAAAGCAGTAACTCCTGAGGTCGTTTCTATAGAAGATATCATTATTTAGAAAGCAAAAAAGACCTATCTCAAAGGAAAAGTACTTAAAGATTACTTGGACAAGATGCATACATAAGGAATTTCCTTATTCACAGAGTTATTTGAGAAGACAGATAAAATGAGAAAGATAAGAGTAGAACTTGATGATCTCATTAATGTTATTTCTCAAGATATTGAAAGCATAGAAAAGTATCTTGATAAATGGGTGGACATGAGGAAACTAGAAATTAGCACTCGAATATCAATTGGTATTATTATTGATAGAGACTCTTATACTAAATCTAAAGAGGCATTGACATATAGGAGTCACGTGCTTAAAGATTTGATCAATGACCTTGAATATGCAAGGAAACTCAATGAACAAAGTGATGTCAACATTTTGCATAAATTGAAGGAGCTACCTTGTAAGATTACATCTCAAGATAACTAATTCCTTTTAGCAGAAGAAATGATTCAGGAATTTGAAGGTATGTTCCAGAAAGAATTTGAAGATAAGACATTTTCAATAGTCTCTGTAGACAATATTCTAGATAATCAGTTAACTTTGGATAATCTAAAAACCAAGTTAACTAGTTATGTAAAATTAGTCACAACAGTAAGAGATGCCATAGTCAGAGCCAAGATAATTTTCAAGAACACTGTTGGTCTAGACAGTATCGGGATGTAAGCAGCTTTCACTATGTACGATGTTCACATGAAGAAAGATGGGGATACAAATTGAAATATTTTTTTCCTTGGTTTATTTTTCACTTTTTAGATATACTTTTTCAACCGCTTTGGACATTTTTACATGTACTTTTTTCATATGTAATTACATGTAAAAATATAGGAAGTCCTAAGTCAAAAAGGACTCCTATCTTTGAATAGGTCAAACTAGTTAAGTTTTTCCTAAAAATCCTCAAGGCTTCTCCCTATAAATAAAGAGGGCCTCTATTGCAATTTTTTTATCTTTTTTTTATTAGAAGTGAAAATCTGATAAAATTGAAAGGCATTTTGAGACTTTAAACTCAAATTGTAAATCAAATTTTATCAAGTGAATGAGAAAGCAAGTGACCTTTCAAACTTTGTGTTGAAATAACTTGTGTTGTGAAGGAAATTGTTCTTATGTCTTTTTCCTAATACAATCTTATCTATTTGATTAAATAAGTAGTGTGAGTGAAAATAATCTGGGAGATGTATAGAAGTTGATTGTGGAGACTTTGTGCTACTGTAATTATCTTTAGTTTGTATTTTAGTGTTTTAAAACAAAAGATATTGGAAAGGCTTTGAACTAATTTTATCTTTTGTGATTATATACTTTGTTGTAGTTTTCAGTGAAGACTTTGGGCTGCACCTCATTCTATTATGTTCTATGTTATAAATCAATAAAAGAATCAATGATAGACTTTGTGCTCTCATGGGTTTCTAGGTTGTTTAGTTAATATCAAGAAAGTTTTTCCTTTATGTTGTAAACATCATTTATGAAAAAAGAGAAATAGATGATATGATCTCACCCCTGAGTTAATATTTATTTTAGATTAGTTTATGATAATTTATAGGGAACCTCCCCTTGTTGAGAGGAGAGATTTATCTCATTATACTATGGTTGATATAACCATTTTGCCTTCAGTTAGCTAATGACAAAATATTCACCCAACAACAACATATGAAATATAAAAATTAATATATTAAAATTGTATATTGAAAATGATAAAATTTTCAAGAATAACATTTTATAAAATGATTCTACACTCAATATATTGCATATAAATGTTTGTTTAGGTCTACAAGACTGCATATTCACCCATGATGGGTAATCCTATGGATCATACATATATCATTAGATTTAGATGTGCATACAATTATATAAATATGACATAGAATATCATTGCTTAAAGCTAAAAATAATTTTACTGTGTTCTCACTAGTCTTCATCTTGAATCATGATCTACTGTGGAGATAGTGGATACTATAATGTAGCCACAACATCAACAAAACCTTATTCTCATCCATGAGGGATGACCATAACATCCCTCATAATATATAAAACCAATAAATGAATAATGTGTGAATCTATTAAACATGATAAAAATCTATGACTATAATATTTATCTTAAAACATATTTTTTTGTTCAAAGGATAATAAATATACATGAATAAATATGTAATTTGAAACTTTTCAAACTTGTGTATAGGGTAAAACTGTGCCAATTTTGGCCTCTATAATAGAGTTAAGGCTTACTGAGTTACCCAAAACATCATCAATCATCTATACAAGCAACAAATAACAAGTTTAGTCAAATAAATTAGTCAATTAAGTAAACACATACTAGAGAATAAACTTAGTATTGTTTTACAAACATAAACAAACTATAATTAAAATTAAACATGTGTATCAAATATAGATGATGAATTTGATAACTCTTGTACAACAAGCTGATGTATCTTGATAGGAGTTAGTGAAGCTAGTACATCTAGAATAGTATCTATCATGCTAGTGTTATGCACTACTAAAGCATATATAAGTGGCATATGATCTAACTACCAGTATCTTGATCTCTTGAAGCATTTATAAGTAGTGTACACTCTATCATGCTAATCTCCATAAATTTACTTTATGTATATCTCACCTAAATAGGAGGTACTATACACTTACTCCCACATGATGTGTAATGATGCACAAGAACTATAATATGAGTAGGATAAGGGACACTATAACCTATACCAACACCACCAAAACCACTAAAACAAATACCACTACCACCAACACCATGAGCACCACTATCACTAGCACCACCTGAAGACTAAGTAGAAGTCTTCAATGTATGCATACCATACTCAATCATAACTTATGTCAAAATCATAACCACCTAAAGGGTGTCCATATATATGTTATGATGCAAAAATTTAGGAATAGATTCATGTAATATTATCCTTCTATTTATTTAAGCTTAGTTATGATAGTTTTGGTCTCACCTGGCACTAGGTCTATCAAACAATACCCACCTCCCCTACCTTGGGAGGGCTTCATGTCAAAATAGTTTAGAATTTATTGCATCACAAGCTCACAATATAATTTTATTAATAAGTATAATGGAACTTCATTATTTTTATATAGTGTTTCATCAAACACCATCCACCACCTATCCCAAAATTTATTTTTCATCTCCTCATGAACACACCAATCAATATTAATATGTTTGTAATTCATCGATGGAGGTTGGTTGGTTCCAAGCTTAAGAAATAAAATACATAAATTATTTTTTTATTTTTTTTATTAACATCATCATATGATAATTTATTATAATAAAATTATTTCATGACCTCTCTTTGATGCAACATTGCATCAAGTTGTGAAGTTACATTTCTGACTTCATAAAAAATAACCTCTAGTATATGGGAAAGTAATATGTGTGCACTCCCAGCTTAAGAGTGATGCAAACCATTAATGATTATTTATAATTATTGACATTTTAAATTTTATTATTCATAAAATTGAGCTTATTCTTATGAAAAATCAAAATTTTCAAGGTTTTGTCTAACATTTTATTGATGCAATAGATCCATCGAACTTGTGTATCTAGATTTAAATAGAAATATAGGTTTTTAAAGAAATGTAAGAGAATATAATGAAAACCTAAAATAAAAACCCTAATTACATAAATAAATATAAATAGAAATGGAAAAATTTAAATTCAAAAATCAACATACCTGAGGTAGCAACCTAAATTTCAAATCCCATTAGCAAGATGCAAATCCAAAGCATGCATGTGGATCTACAAGACAAATGTGAAGAGAAAAAAAACATGTCAAGAGTCATGGGTTTGAATTAATATAAAAAAATGAAATGAAAAAAATATAAGGTCGTATTCCCTTTGCAAAGGGCATACACCCTTGAGGTTCAAGCATAAGCTTGAGCCTTGAGAATTTAAAAAAATGTATATGCCCCTTTTCAAAGGGCATAAAACTTTTGTAAAAAAATGAAATTTGAGGGAATTACATACTTTTTGCCTCCAAAATTTGTGTATTGACCCAGTGTTATCGGATATAAATTCATATTATGTTATTACATTTGTGTTTAAGGGGCTCAATATGCTCTATTTGAATTACCCATGTAATTAGTCAAGTAATTTATTGTATGAGACACTCAAAGTCCAAATATACATTAATTTGTCTTATTTGTGTTTAATAGGATTGATATGCCACCTTTGAGTGTCATGTATAAGGAATTGAGTGATAAGTTACATTCATAACTCAAAATGAATATCAAGTGTTAATTTACATTAGGATATCACATTTATAGTTAGGGGGATTGATATGACCTAATTGAGTGTCTTGTGCAACTAATCAAGTGAGTGGTTACATAAGGCACTCAAATAGTGCATATCAAGTTTGAATTTACATTAGTTTGTTGTATTTGAGTTTATAGGGATGGTATACCCTATTTTAGTGCTTTGTGTAATTGATGAAGTGATTTATTACATAGGGCATGTATTGAGTTTAAATTTAGATTAGGTTATCTCATTTGAGTTTTGGGGGCTCAATATGCCCAATTTTAGTGCATCATGTAAAAAATTGAGTGATTGGTTATAGAGGTCACTTGAATAGGTCATATTGATGAAAGAAACAATGACTAGATCATTCTAAGCCATATAATCTTAGGTGTTGACAATAAAGAACATCACAAAATGAGAGATCTATAAAATTGAGTGTTTCAAACTAATATGTAGAATAAAGTAGCAAATATCATATATTACATTCAAAATTCTTCTATGTTTTTAAAAATGAGAAGCCTTACATTTACAAATAATTAAAAATAAGAAGCAAAAAATCCTAACTAATGTGGGATAAATCCACAATAGGGAAAATTAAAAAACACCTAGTAAACATGAGTAACCTACTATAACACCCCCTCAAGTGAATATAGGTGCTAAAAATATCCAAAAAAAAAGTGGCATATCCATAATATAAATCCCAATAATAAGCCCTAATCAGGAACTCATACATAATATATATCCATGAAGTGAAGAAAGGGAGAAAACCTATAGGAAATAACCCCACCTCCCCCCCAAATGATGTAAAAGAATGAATTCATATGGAATCCCCACAAGGATAACTATCATCAATACTAAAGCTATCAATACTCCAAGTCAAGCTCAAACGATGACTAGTGTTGATGTTAATATCCTCGATTAGAAGACTGTAGAAGCTCCATCCATATTGAATAATGCTTCTTCCCTTTGCCAAAGGAAGAACATGAATGGTGTACTAGAAGTTTTCCCATTCCACAATATAAGATTAAGGAGGCATCAATACAAATATATATGAATCAATTCCAAATTTTAAGTGTGGCATATGTTTGGTAAGATCATGCATAAAAACTAGATATAATTATATGGAAGTGAACTAATTAGAATAAAGACATGAAACATTAATTGAAATAATCTCCATAGGAAGTGGAGCATAATAATCAATAGGTGTAATCTCACTAGATCTAGTAGAGTATTTGGTGGTTAAACATCCTATATAGGAACAAAGGTAGGTTCTACAAATAGACATCCCAAGTCTAGAAAAATTTCATCTCATAGAGGTGGCTCAACAAAAAGAAGAGAAATTCCCATCAAGAATGTGTTATCAAAAGTAACTATAGTATGATAAGAGAGTACATCATTAGAATAGAAAACATAACTTATATGAGGATAATGAGATAAATAAGCATCATCCATGTCATTATCAAAAGATAAATCCTCACTAAGAGGATGAAAAGTAAGTGAAATAGGAGGTAGAGTAAGATAGGGTTTAGAAAACCCAAAAGGCTCAATATCCTCCTCAAAGAATGTTGAAATAACATCCCAAGATTCCTTTGGTGACATTTAATCCATAAGATAAATGTGTTATCTATCTAAAACATTGAGATGAATCTAATGATGATCTTCATATTGTATGGATTTAATCCAGGCAAGATCTTCCTCATCTGTGAAGTTGGGAAGGTCACCAAGTATCATTATCCAAAAACCTTTCAGTTAAAGGTGTATCTTCATTTTTGTTTTCAAAATAGTGTAATTTTAGGTTTTAAGGGGCTAAATTATCTAAATACAAGAAATAATTTAAGAATAATAAATAATGACTCCCATTCCCAAGAAAAAAAGAATAATTCTTGATTCAAAGAATGACAAGGAACAAACAAACCCCCAAAAATGTGTAATCCCTCCCTTAAAATTTAAAACTTTATAATTGAGTGTGTTTTAAAATATAGATGACCCCAATGGATGGAAAATTAAAAAAACATACATTTTTGAAAAAAATAACACTTGATGTCAAGTTATCAATTAAAAGATAGAATTTTTATAAGTTTGCCATCATTAAAATGGGTAAAATAAGTAAACATTGCACAAAAAATATTAAATGCTTAGATAAAATTAAATTATTTCCAATAGATATATAAAAAATAAAATTGAAGTAAATTTACAGTAAATTAAAATAACAATCTTCCACACAGATCAATCTTCCATGCTGATTTTTCACTTTAAATACAAGATCTGATTCTTTTCATGATTGGGCATAAAAAATTCACAAAAAAACATATTTGAAAGGGAAAATTTAGAGCCTCATATCTCATTAGATACTGACTTGAATCATCATTATGTATAATTTATGGAAACCTATCTAATTCCTCTTCCCATTAGTGAAAGAATTTTCTAAATCAGACACATCTGTGAGGAAAATTTTGATTTGCAAGATAGTCATGATTTTTTTGAGAAAAAACACTATAATTTAAAAAAAAACAAATGTACGTCTAACACATTAGATCTAAATGACTCAAATGAAAATCACTATGAATGATTAGATTTAAACATAAAAAATATAAGTATACACAAAACCATAAACCCTACACTATGCCAATAATATATTTTGATATGTGAACAAACCCTTTAGTATAAAACTAAAAAATGGATGGATACAACACCTAATACTCTTTATAATCATCAAAAAGTGGTATTTTAGTGATAAGAGTGATACTTTAGACTACATATCCCTATATTATCCCTAGACATACCCTATAGCCTATTGTCACACTTATCCAACTTTCATGTGGGCCATAGGCATCCCTAGTTAGCCCTAAAATAGTCCCATACCCTCATTTACCGATCCTAACCCTTATTTCCTAGTGTTATGCTATCTTAAGACTAGCACCATAATAAGGACACTAACTCCACATGGAACTAATGTCCCCAAATGGTTCTAATATCCTTTACCCTATTTTTTCCCAAACACATATCTTTTCAAAACTAGTTCCTCCTAAAGTCAACCTATATATCTTTTATCACCCACCCACACACACACACACACACACACACACACACACACATACATATATATGTATGTATGTAGTATATCTATTTAAATTTGTTTACTATATGCCATCTAAAAAATATCTCTCTTCTAGGGATAATTTTAAGAACTCCCCCCTCAAAGCTTACTATAAAATCTTAGCAAATATTAGAGTTTAGGTATAATTCTATTAGCAAATCTTTAGAAAAATTACCATGTTGGTATAATTGGTTGGTGATTTATATTAGATCTTTCAAAAAAATTATAAATAGTTGGTGAATTATGCATCATATAAAAATCAATAAATAATGTTGAAAAATCCATGTTAACCCCTTTCCCTACACACATTCTTGAGGCAAATATAATTGAGGTAGAATACTGATTATGATCAATAGATACCCTAAGTTTTTCAAAATAGTTATTTTGCTTTGCCCTATGAAATTAGGGTCAATCCAACCATTTCAAACACTTTCCCAAATTAATAAATCCAAGAAAATAAGACATGAGAGATAACACAAATAATAATTTCTACAACCCATCCCAAACCTAAACCCTAAGTAGGTGTGTGTGAATCTAGACAAAAAAGTCATCGCCACATCAATGCCTAAATGCACATTCACAAGTTTTTTTAGGTCTTTCTAACCTAGTTACTAAGAAAATAATCCCAAATAAATGTAAAGATATTACTGATCTCATTACTAAACAAACAATCCCATGTGATAACCAAATTATGTCTAATATTAAGGGGTCTGATATAAGATAAAAAGGGTTTTCACACTTCAAGCAAAGATCTGATGAAAAACTAACATGGAAATGGTTCAAATCCCTTAAAATATAATCAAAATTCATTAAAAGTGTGAAAACATTTGTATATATGTATAACTTGTGTTTCTTACTTGGATTATACTTCATTGTTGGCTGCTTAGACTCCTCCTTAGTCTCCTCTTGCAATTGTTGCTCATTTCATGATTCTCATGAGATGTCAAGCTTGCATTTATTATTTATATTGTACTTCATTATTTACTGCTTAGACTCCTCCTTAGCCTCCTCTTGCAATTATCACTCGCTTCATGATTCCCATGACATGCAGGGCTTGCATTTCTTACTTAGATTATAGTTCATTGTTGGCTTCTTAGAATCCTCCTTGGCCTCCTCTTATAATTACTAATCACTTTAAAATTCCTATGACCACAAATGAATACAAATTTAATAGAAATGAATTTATATTTTAGGGTTTTGTGTTTCTAGAGTTTAAGTAATTTAAAACACTTACATAGATTTATTTTATAGGACGTAATTTTTGTTAATTAAAAAACTAATGGAGAAAGAGGTTAGAGGATGTGAAGTCTAAATTTGAGATATTATTTATAGTTCCTTATTTTTAACAATTAAATTTGTCATTAAAGATTTAATTTTTCCTTTTTAAGTGTTAAATTTGATGGCCATATGACTAAGTATAAATTGAGTACAAACATCTTTAAGTCTCTCAAAACACCAACCAAATAATATAATAAATTGAGTGTATTAAAATTGTGATAAAAAATTTGGGTATAGAGTATAGACTAACAATGGGGACATAGGTCAAGACAACTATGAAAAGTGAGGATAACATAACTGAAAAAAATATTCAAAACATTTTCATAGTTTTAAAATGATAAACTATATAATAAGGTCTGCCAAAGTGTCTTAACCACATCCATATTGGCCTTTCAAATATTTTTATATTTCAATTAACAAACAATGCCAACTAGAATATAATTATTACCTTAAACATATAAAAACAAAATACAGTATGATCAAGAAGCTCTATTGTGTTTATTCAGTTTGTTATTTATGCCTTGTTTAGAAGAATTATCTTGCATATCATTATTTATTATAGGAAATTATTTTCTATTAAGCACAAAATATGTTGGGGGGGGGTGAATCAACATATTATATATCTTTTACTTAATTTGATTTCTTTTCTTTAATCACTTAATCACACATTCAAGATATGCCATAAAACTAAAACAATGATATGCACCACATAAGAGAGAGAGAGACACCATATTTTTATGTGGAAACCCAAAGTGGGAAAAACCACAAAGAACAATCTCAAGCATATGAATGAGCACCATCTCAAATTACAAAGTTCACAAGCACCAACCCCTTTATCGAGCACCAAAACAACAACTATTTGTGAGCACCAACCCACAGGGGCATTAACCCCTTGCAAATATTTGTGAGTACTAACCCATAGGAGCACCAACCCCTCTTGTGTATAAAACACAACTATCTCTCAATGTTGCTTACTCAACAAATGATAGAACTCTACAATACCTCCTAATTTTCTCTCCTCTAAAAAAAATACAAACCATGCACTCTCTTATATATTTCAAATGGCTTCTCAAGCCATTATTTATATCTTTCCAAATAAAATTTGGCATTCACCCTTTGTGACCCTTCAATCCTCATGGAAAATGGTGCCAAACTTGCATGATCATTCATATCCTTGCATTTGAAAAGTCACATGGTGACCCTTCATAAGTAAATGCAACCTTTCCTCTTTTGTCTTTATCTTGGTGACTTTTCATATTCTTCAAAGTGTCCCTTCATGAAAAAAGCACCATATCCTCTTTTGTCTTCACATGGTGACTCTTGTAATTCCTCAAAATGACTCTTCATGAGAAAATGCATCCCATTCTTCTTTTGTCTTTACCTCATAACTCTTTGACTTCTCCATGGCCCCTCTTTTGACTTATGTGCAACCAAAAATATATTATTTAATATTTAATAAATATTAACATATATTAGCCAAGATATGAATATTAAAAACACCATTAAATGTAATGGGACCTTTATCACCAATGCTAGACCTTTGACATCAATGAAAATATTTTCAATAATCTCCCCCTTTGTCATTGATGGAAACCTCAAACTGAAACTACCACATCCTAAAACTTGTACATACTACCATCTAAAAATTATATAGTAACTCCCTCTTATTATAGCAACTTGTACCTATTTTTGCACTTGTACTTGTAACTATTTTTGTTTTTCTCCCCCTTTGACATCAATAGAAAAGGGCCTATCCTAAAGCTAACACTTAGCTCCCCCTCATCTAATGCTGATCCTCAATGGTAGGAAGTAAAATAAATTAATCCTAACTTCTCTCATAGATACTCAAATGTGTCTTTTGGTAGTGCCTTTATGAAAATATCTATAATCTACTCTATAGTACTAATATATTCCATCTTAACCTATTGATCTACAACCTGCTCTCTCAAGAAGTGATATATGATAGGAATATGTTTTGTTCTTGAATGCATCACTAAATTATTAGAAATATTAATAGCACTTGTGTTGTCACAAAAAATAGAAATAGGTTCATCATATTTTACCTTAATATCTTCCAAAGTTTACTTCATCCAAAGCACTTGAGTAAAACATAATACCACTGCAATATATTCTTCTTCAACTATAGAAATTGATACTAAATTATTCTTCTTGTTTAGCCATGATACTAAGCTATCACTGAGGTAGAAATATCCTCGACTTGTACTCTTTCTGTCATCCAAGCAACCTACCCAATCTGAATCTGTATAAATAACCAAAGTGAAATATCTTCTTGTGGGATACCACAATCCATAATCTAATGTCCCCTTGATATATTTGAATATTATCTTCACCAACTAAACATGACTACCTTTTGGAGCTGACTGATATCTTGCAACCATACCGACTACATGCATGATGTCTAGGCTCAATGCTATCAAATATAAAAGACTACAAATCATAGATTTAAATAAATATTGATCTGTAATAGGTGAATCTTCATCCTTTCTCACCTTATTTCTATACTCATTAGTGTGCCAATTGGTGCACAATCTTTAAAACCAAAATTTTTCAACATTTCTTTGGCATATTTAGTTTGAGATATGAAAATTCTCTCTGACTAAAATATTTTCAACCCTAAGAAAAATGACAATTCTCCAAGCATAGACATCTCAAAGTATTTTTGCATATTATTAGAATTATTTTTGCCATCTTTTCAATATTTCCTCCAAAAATGATGCCATAAACATATACCACAATAATCAATTGATGTTCACATTCTATTTTAATGTAGAGATTACTATCAGCAAATCCTCTCTTGAAACCTTGATCCTATAGGTACTTATCAAGTCTTGCATACCAAGTTGTGGGAGCTAGTTTCAATCCATACAGTGCTTTCTTCAATTTGCATACATGGCTACTAATATTTGAGAGAATAAATCCCTTAGGCTACTTAATGTAGACCTCTCCTTCTAGATTCCCATTTAGGAAGGAAGATTTGACATCTATCTGAAATACTTTGAAATTTTTAAACACTACATATGCAAGAAACATTATAATAGCCTCTAGCCTTGCCACTGGTGTAAAAGTTTCTTCAAAATATATTCCCTCAATCTAAGCATATCCTTTACATAGTAATATTGCTTTATTCTTGGTCACTTCTCCATTTTCATTCAATATATTTCTATAAACCCATTTTGTTCCTATCATATTATGATCTTTTGGTATAGGCACTAATTCCCAAGTATCATTCTTTTCTATCTAATTTAATTCTTCATCCATTGCCTTAACCCAATGCTTATCATGTCTAGATTTTAAAAAAGTTCTAGGCTAAATTTTGGATAACAAAGAGAAATTAACTTGCTCATATTCACTTACCATCATTCTTCTAGTGTGAATTCCTTCATTTATATCCCTAATGATATCATTTTCACTATGATTTCTCTAGACATATTTTGATGGGGTTTTGGTATCCTTTTTCTCCTTCTCATCTTCATCTGATTCTTTAAAATCTTCCTCTTCAATGATTTTAGGAATGGCTATTGGATCAATGATTCTTTATGTTCCATCTTCTTCTATCCCAACACTTGCAATTTTAACTATTTTCTTGGTTCTTTTATTATAACATTTATAAGCTTTAATTTTTTAAGAATAACCAAGAAATATACCTTCATCTACTCTAGATTCAAACTTACCAAGTTTATCATCAGTTCTTTTTATGAAGCATCTGCTGCCAAAAACTGTAAAATAATCAACTATTGCTAGTTTATGTTTCCATATCTCATAAAGAGTCTTGTCACTATTGACTCTCAATAATGATCTATTCTTAATATGCACTACTATAGCAACTAACTCTCTCCAATATTTATCTAGTATCTTAGATTCATTTAGCATTATCCTCACCATCTCCTAAACTATTCTATTTCTCCATTTAACTACTCCATTTTTATATATAGTTCTAGCTATTGAATAGTGTCTCTTTATTCCATTATCTTCACAAAACTCAATAAATTAATCTAACATGAATTCTCCTCCTTGAATTGATCTTAGACACTTAATCTTCAAACTAGTTTCATTTTTAACTAATGCTTTGAAATATATGAAAGCTTCTAATTTTTTCTTTAAAAATATTACCTAAGTCATATGTGAAAAATCATCAATAAACAACATGAAATATTTCTTGTCAGGAGAACTTACAACAATCAATATGCTGTGATACCAACTGTTAGGTGACCCCTTATCCAACGAAAACACAATTGATTACTTTCTTATAAGCAATTAAACACGGAATTATACCAGAATGATAAAGTAACTAGAAACTAGAGACATCAAAGAAATTGAGAGACAATACACACTCTTGTATTAAATATTACTAGAAGAAAATACAATAAGGAAGATGCCACTTCTTCCTCCACCTCAAAGGCTTGCCACACCTCAAGACCTTCTTCCCTCTCTCTCTTGCTCAACACAAAACCAACTCTACAACTTGAGTTGCTATCCCTCCTTGAATGCTTTAGCTAATCTCCTTGACCTTACACCTGTAGATCTCCTTGACCTTGCTTGCTTCAATGCTTTTACTTGCCTTCTTGATTATTTACAATACATGCCTCATGGGTCTTTAAATAGAATCCCATGGTTAAAAAAATAGAAATCTAACTACAATAATTAGACACGCAGCTCGTGACTATAATTAGTCATTTGACATGCAAACACTCGCTTCACTTAACTTACTGTTCGTCAACAGCAATTCTAGAAATACACAGGTGACCGACGTCAGTCCCTGTCTGTCTGGTGCTGCTGACGTCGGCTAACATCCTACCATCATCGGTTTCTTTCTCCACTGTCTGTGACCGACGTCGGTTATACTGCCGATGCTGGTTCCTCTGGTTCTTCAGCATCCTCTTCTTGTGTCTGCAAACAGTTGAAGCTTTTAGCTCCACACCCTAACAATCTCCCACTTAGAGATAAATAGCTGCTACTGTACCTATACCTGTACACCATCTATTTTGTTCCTTAGGCTTTGTATCCCTCTTCAAAGTCACTCTTGAAGACCAACCACCACAGACCCTGTGATGCAATACCTGTCACTTATGCCAAAAGAATTTTGCTGCTCCCAAATTCTCCATGACATACTTCTGAACCAACTCTACCCTTAGCTCAGAAAACTCCCTGTATATGAAACCCTACAACAAGTAACACAATATAGTAACAGGATAATGTAGCTAATATTATCCAACCTGATAAAGATAAAACACAATGGTCAAACCTCCATTGCTCTGCAGCCTAATCAAGACCATATACCATAGCCTTCTGTCTCAAGTGTCCATCCACTCTCTTCTCTAAAATGGGAATCCATCCCTTTATCCAGTGCTTTCTTCTAGCTGACAACTCTATAAACAAATACCTATTTGGCTCTTCTCCAAGGACTCACACTCCTCATCCATGTCAAGCTCCCATTGTTTCTGGATTCTACCTGCATTGCTTCTTCTATCTTCCTAGTTCATGACTATCAGTAAGCAATATAAAGAAGGTGAACAACGAATATGAGGTTCACATACCTTTTCTGACCTCCATATGGGTGTTTGAGACTCCTTAACAGCTAGCTATCCACCCATCATCTGTTCTAGTGACCGATCTTGGCCATCTCCCAGTCTGCTCCCGACCGATGTCGGTTGCCTGCACTGACCCTGACTGCTGACATTGTTTCCCTGGCCGACGCCGGTGTCCCCCCTACCAACGTCAGTCCTTATGACCAACGTCAGACTTCTCCTGCCTGACCTACTGACCCTGCTGGTCTGCACATGACTGATGTTGGTATTTGGTTGATCGACGTCGGTCCCATGTGATCGACATCGGCGTCTATGTGTTCCTGTAAGTGATGAAATTTTCATCCGCGAGCTCTTCTTGGATCAAACCTCTGTCCATGCTGCCTTGCTCAAATTTATTTAGCCCCTGTGACTGATCTCTATCCTTCATCTCCTCCATAAACACCAAGGCTTCTTTGTTCCTATCAAAAGCATCAAATTTCCTTTTTCAGCAATGAACTCTATCTGTGCTTTCTGAATCTAAACACATACCTTTTGATTCAAGAACATCCATTCCCTTCTTATTCATGTGACCAAGCCTATTAGACCACATCTTTGAATCTACACCAGAAGTAGAATCAATAATATAAGTAGACAGATAAAGAGTATCTACTTTCTTACCTCTTGCTAGAACAAGTGCTCCCTTGGTAACCTTCCAAGAGTCCGCTGTGAGGGTTATTGTGAATCCCTCATCTCCCAACCTTCCTATAGAAATCAGACTCTACTTTAAAATTGGAACATGCATGACCTCCTTCAACACCCATGTGTTGTCAACCTGCAATCTCAGCTGCACTTTCCCTTTCCCAACTATCTGACAAGGCGTACCATCCCCTAAACAGAACACTCCAAAGTTTCCCTGTTCATACTCATGAAACAAATCTCTGTTTGGGGATGCATGAAAAGATGAACTAGAATCTAAAATCCATGATCCTACCTGACTATCCAAAGAAAGTATGAGAGCATCCTGTACCACAATATTTGCATCCTTTGCTTCTTCAGTACCTGCATGTTGATTCTCTTTATCTGTCAACCAACACTCCTTCTTTATATGTCCTTTCTTTCCACAAAACTAGAAGGTAATACCTTTGGACTCGGATCTCCTTCCTGACCTTGATTTCCCTTGCTCAACCTTCTCCCTTTGCCTTCCCCTACTTTCTACACTTAGAGCATTCCCTGATGATTCACCTATACTTCTCCTGCGTATTTCTTCATTCAAGATCACACTCACAACATCATCAACTTTTAAGATTTTGGAAGCAGACGCAGAATTACTTACTGCCATAACCAAACCATCCCAACTTTTAGGCAAAGAACATAAAATCAAGAGAGCCTTTACCTCATCATCAAAAATAATATTGACTGAAGCTAATTGGTTTACCAAACCATGGAAATCACTGAGATGAGTATGTACCAATCCACCTTCCTGCATTTGCAAAGTAAATAGCTGCTTCATAATATATACCTTATTAGAAGCCGAGGGCTTTTCATATAAATTCACCAAGGACTCTATCAACTATTCCGTTGTCTTACACTATGATAAGCTGGAAATCACAGACAATGCAAGGCTCAATGTTATGGAACCGAGAGCCTTCCGATCAAGAACACTCCATTCTTCATCCTTCATATCTATGGGCTTGCATGCAACCCCATCCAATGGTAAGTACAGATCCTTCTGATACAGATAATCCTCAATCTGCATCCTCCAGTGTTGATAATGCTTGCCATTAAACTTTTCCATTCGTAGCTTACTTTTTTCTGCCATTGCTGAACTCCCACTCAATCAAAAAACCCTGTGAATGACCTGTAATCAAAAAATAATACCCTACTTCCTGCAAACCGTAGCTCTGATACCACTTATTAGGAGAACCTACAACAATCAATATGCTCTGATACCAACTATTAGGTGACCCCTTATCCAATGGAAGCACAATTGATTACTTTCTTATAATCAATTAAACACGGAATTATACCAGAATGATAAAGTAACTAGAAACTAGAGACAACAAAGAATTTGAGAGACAATACACACTCTTGTATTAAATATTACTAGAAGAAAATACAACAAGTAAGATGCCACTTCTTCATCCACCTCAAAGACTTGCCACACCTCAAGACCTTCTTCCCTCTCTCTCTTGCTCAACACAAAACCAACTCTACAACCTGAGTTGCTATGCCTCCTTGAATGCTTCAGCTGATCTCCTTGACCTTACACCTGTAGATCTCCTTGACCTTGCTTGATTCAATGCTTTTACTTGCCTTCTTGATTATTTACAATACATGCCTCATGGGTCTTTAAATAGAATCCCATGGTTATAAAAATAGAAATCTAACTACAATAATTAGACACGCAGCTCGTGACTATAATTAGTCATTTGACATGCAAACACTCGCTTCACTTAACTGACTATTTGTCAACAACAGTTTTAGAAATACATAGGTGACCAATGTCGGTCCCTGTCTGTCTGGTGCTGCCGACATCGGCTGACATCCTACCATCACTGGTTTCCTTCTCCACTGTCTGTGACCGATGTCGGTTATACTGCTGATGCCAGTTCCTCTGGTTCTTCAGCATCCTCTTCTTGTGTCTGCAAACAGTTGAAGCTTTTAGCTCCACACCCTAACATTTCTCACCTTGAGTACTTTGATTTTTTATAGGTCCACACAAATTAGTGTGAACAAGCTCTAATATCTGAGTGGTCGAGTACTCTTTTGTGTTGAACTACCTTCTACCCTGCTTCCCATGCTGACAAGGTTCACAAAATGTGTTGGATGGCTTTGTAATCTTTGGAATATTTTTGACTGCTTGCTTATTGCTAATGTTGATAAGATTGTCATAATTTATGTGTCCCATTCTCCTATGCTATATCTAATTTTCTTCAATTTGACTCAAACAACATCTTTGACCTTTGATGTTTGATAATATATATAAAATATTGCATGTTCTTTGAGCATCTACAACCAACACATTTGAATATTTTCCCTAATTTCAAAACCTTCTATATAAAAATTTAGTGTGTTCCCCTAATCAAAAATTTGAATTAAACTCAAAATATTATTCTTAAGACCTATATATAAAATATTTTTAGTTTTAGTTCTACCATTATCCAAACTTAGTGTACCTTTTCTGGCAATTCTGGCAATAGTATTATCTCTGAATTTCACTGTGCCACCATTGATCTTCTTCAAGGTTATGAAATTTATATTATCTCTTATCATGTGACTCAAACATCCACTATCAATGAATCATGTATTTTCTTCATTTCTTGCATGCAAAGCTGTCTGTACCAACATAGATTTTTTAGGTTGTTTTTTCTACCATGAACTTGTCTAAACTTTCTTCTTAATGAATGGAGCCTTGAAACTTTGGTCCTTCTTGACTGACTCGAACACACTTCTACAATACCAAGATATTTGTCTAAAGTTATTTTACTTGTAACATATTATGGCATCTTCATTAAAGCCTGATAGAGGAGCAAAAGAGTTATGACTTCTACTTGACTCTGCAATTGTTTCCTTCTCCTTATTTCTGAAATTGTTAGCCCTTTTTCAACATTATATTTTGTTATGATCATATCCATTACAATAAAAATAGTAACCATATAAATAGGACCTATTTATGTATCTCTGACTTGATTGCCTTTTGTAGCTGTGTTCCTTCTAGCCTTCTTTATTTGATATGTCCTTTGTATTCTTAACTTCATCCCTTTTTATTTCTTCTTTTGTAAGAGATTTAACATAACTCTTTCCTTTTTCTATGTTAACCTTGTCTATGAAAGTAGTGGCTTCCCCTTTCCCTTTTTCAAATCTGATACCTATCTTATTTGACATTGATCTTTGACTTTATAATATCTTATTCAACATATTAGTTCTATTCTTAAATTTTGAATCATTGGCTGCTTTATCATTGATTTCTTTATTTATTTTCTCAAGATGTGCTTTTAAAGAAGTAATTTCAATAACATACCTTTCACATTATTCACTTACTTTTTGCAACTATGCTATTAGATCTTTTTCATTCTTGTTAGCTTCTTCAAAGTGTGCTTGTAGATCTTCAATTATTTTTTTTGACTCTTTTTCATTTTTCTTGATCTAAAACTTTAATCTTTGATTCTTCTTCTCAAGAGATTTTAACTCTTCTAAGGCACAAATGAGTTCTCCTTCCATATTCATTTCAGCTTCATCATGTTCTTCTTGATCATCTATACTTTTACTTGTAGAGCCATTTTCATGTATGGGCATGAATATAATTTCTTCTTCTTTTAAATCAATAACTCCACTATCTTCAACTGAGTTAGGATCTTTAGAATACAAACTCTTCTTCTCAAATCTCTTCTTGAATTTTTTTTTGAAATTATTCTTGTATGTAGACTTTCCTTCTTCATTATCACCATTACCCTTATCTGGGCACTTATCTACAAAATATCCAATCTTGACACATTCAAAACATTTAAAAGGTAATTTTCCTTGATATTTATCTATGATTTTTTTTCCTTGAAAATGAATAGAGCTCCATTTTCATCTTCATCATCGCTAGAACTGTCACTTGATTTTTGAATCTTAGCCTTCTCTTTCTTTGATGTCTTGAAAGTAGCTTCTCTCTTTGAAGGTTTTTTTTGTTCAATCTACATCTCATATTCCATAAGAATACCATGTAGCTCATCCATCTTTATCTTGGTTAAATTCTTCATCTCTTCAATTGTTAAAACTTTTGCATCATATCTCAATGGTAGAGATCTCAAAACTTTTTGTACCATAATTGATTCTTCTAACTTTTTTCCAAGACCTTGAATCTGATTAACTATTTGATCAACCCATAAAAGGTAACTTACTATATTTTCTTCCTCTTCCATCTTCAAACTCCTAAACTATCTTTTGAAAGTCTAAAGCTTAGCTTGTTGAACCTTTCCATCACCTTTGTAAATATTCTCAAGTTTTACCCAAGTTTCATAAGAAAATTTACATTGCATAACTTTAACAAATTTTGATTCACATAAACCACATAAAATAACATTTAAAGATTTAAAATTATTTTTACTTGCCTTCTTTTCCATTCGAGTAGTTACAAGTGTCTGTGGCTCTTCATATTCCTCTATCAATACTTGCCAAATGTCTAATCCAAGGGCCATCAAATAAGTCCTCATCTTTATGCTCCAAAAATCATAATTTTTCCCATCAAACAAAGGTTCCTTATCTGTAGAAAAAATTTCATGTGATCCAGTGATTGTGCTTTCCATGATCTACCTTCAAGCTATAATTTTTTTTTCAAAAAGGAACCTACTCTAATACCAATTATTAAGCATGAAATATACTGAGAGGGGGGGTGAATCCATATATTATATATCTTTTACTTAATACATTTTCTTTTCTTTAATCACTTAATCACACATTCAAGATATGCCATAAAACTGAAATAATAACATGCACCAAATAAGAGAGAGAGAGAGACACTAGATTTTTACATGGAAACCCAAAGTGGGAAAAACTACGGAGAAAAATTTCAAGTATATGAATGAACACCAATTCAAATTACAAAGTTTGGAAGTACCAACTTATAGGAGCACCAACCCTTTTACTGAGCACCAACACAAAAACTATTTGTGATCACCAACCCATAGGAGCACCAACCCCTTATAAAGATTTATGAGTACCAACTCATAGGAGCATCAACCGCTCTTGTGTATAAAACACAACTATCTCTCAATGTTTCTTACTCAACAAAATATAGAACTCTACAATATCTCCTTCTTTTCTCTCCTCTAAAATAAATAAAAACCATGCACTCTCTTACATATTTCAAATGGATTCTCAAGCCTTTATTTATAACTTTCCAAATGACCTTTGGCATTCACCTTTTGTGACCCTTCAATCCTCATAAAAAATGGTGCCAAACTTGCATGACCCTTTATATCCTTGCATTTGAAAAGTCACATGGTGACCTTTCATAAAAAAATGCATCCTTTTCTCTTTTGTCTTTATCTTGGTGACTTTTCATATTATTCAAAGTGCCCTTTCATGAAAAATTCACCATACCCTCTTTTATCTTCACATGGTGAATCTTGGAATTCCTCAAGATGACACTTCATGAGAAAATGCATCCCATTCTTCTTTTGTCTTTATCTCTTGACTCTTTGACTTCTCCATGGGCCCTCTTTTGACTTATATGCAACCAAAAATATATTCATTAATATTAAATAAATATTAAAACACATTATCCAAGATATGAATATTAAAAACACCATTAAATGCAATGGGGCCTTTATCACCAATGCTAGACCTTTGACATCAATGACAATATTTCCAACATTTTCTTGTTTTTTAAAAATAAGTATGTGGTAAAGACCAACTAGATAATATAATAAACTGAGTATAAAAAAAATAGTGACAAAAAATTAGAGTATAGAGTATTATCCAACTATGGGGCCATATGGCAAAACAACTATGAAAATCGATGATGACACAAATGAAAAATATTCAAAATATTTTCATAGTTAAATTATAAACTATATAATAAGGTCTACCAAAATTTCTTAACCACATCCATATTGGCATTTCATTTTTTTTAATTTCAATTAACAAACCATACCAACTGGAATATACTTATTACCTTAAACTTTTAAAAACATAACACAATATGATCATGAGGCTTTAAGACTCTTTTTATGTAGTACATATGGTAAGATCATGTGTATTACTTAGTATAAATTGAGTATAGACCACAACTCAGACTTTTAACATAGTTGGTCGATCTAATAGATTCAAAGAAGTTTCTATTACAAGAGATCGATTCCTTGAGGTTGTATTCTCTATAAGTTACATCTTGAAGGAAATTGCAAAATGTTTCTATTCTAATAATAGATCTTGTTTTCCTTGGGATGAACTAATATAATCCATGGTTATGATGCACCCTCAATATTGGAAAAATGTTAACTCATCAGGTTTTCATAATAGAATAAAAACCTTGTCCCAACACTTATATAAGAGTGTATAATTTAATGGTGAACAAAATGAAGGCATTTTAGATTTGCCAAAGCTAAGGGAGTGATCTAATTGATTTTCCACAATAGGTTTTGGACCATTCTTTTGAAGATGGCTCGATCACTAAACTATGGAATACTTTAAGTTTGAGTGAAATACTATGTGATGGTATATCAAATTTTTTTAATCTTGATAATTTATGCCAAATAATGATTTTGGGCTTAGTGAAATATGAGAGAATATTTAGTGCATTGTCGTTTTCATAGTCAAATTTAAGAAACAAGCTTGACAAAAATTGGAGACTTGTTTGAGGCTCTATATAACTAGATACAATGTCCTTGATTTTTCATTTGATAAAGATTTGAAAATTTGGCAGTCAACATCTGAAGTAAGAGAGTTTACTAATAATTCTTCAAACACACTACATTTGTATAATACTAGATCTCAGTCTAACAACTTTTGAAGAGAATGCAAATGAAAAATATCAAGAACAAAATAAAGAAAATTGGTATGTTGAAATTTGAAATTTAGGCATCTAAAATCTGAGGTTGTTCGAGGAAGGACAAAAAATTTTGTGATTGATTTTGATATTTATTTTGTTAGGGTTTTGAGAAAGCTTGTTGAAGATAATGTAGTGTATATATATGATCAAGAGGTATTTTATATATTTTTATTTCTGTTTGATTAATATAACATGCTTATAATAGTTGTAAACTCTATTATAAAGATGTATAAGTATATTATGGTTTTCCCTTGTTATTTTATACCAAAATTATTTTAGGTATCTATAATTTAATGAACTGTAATTATCTATATTATACCAACAACTTCACTTCTACCAATAGCTTCCATAAATGACTATAAAAAATGAGAAAACCATCACATATGTATTCGATCAAATTCCATTAATCCTATGGGTGATATGTTAGAGCAACATTAAAATTTGCCTTATGGCACCTCAATATGTCAGCACCAATTCAATAAAAAATGAGGAAAAATCTAAATCTTGATCCCTATAGCTTTAATTTCACCTATACTACATTTAGTGTTAGAAATAAAATAAACATTAGGTTTGAAAATTATTTATTATTAAGTTTTTTAATCATTATAACCATATATAAGGAAGAGCATGTTTATTTTACTTAGTTTTATAAATGTGTTAAGGACCACTTGTGACGTAGGACACAATAATTTTAAGGTAATAATAATATTTTGGTTGGCATGGATTGTTAAGTGAAATAAAAAAAATATTTGAAATGCTATTATTGATTATGGATATGGTTAAGATATTTTGGCAAACCTTATCATTATTGATTATGGATATGGTCAAGACATTATTATATTTATTTATTTCAAGACATACAATTGTGCATGCAAACAACTATTCTCAATCTTAAAAAAAAAGAAACATAAATCTATACCTTGGAGTTGTAACCACAAGGAAACTAGCTTAGAAATTGTTTGCATCTCATCCCAATATTTCGACTACTAGAGCTTCACTTCCACCAATAGATTGCATCAATGACTAGAAAATTTGAGAAAGCATAAGCAAATATCTTTAAAGAAATGCCTTTTAAGGAACTTTTTATTATATTTATTCATTTAAATATAGATGATTGTGCATAAAAATAAATGATCTCAGTCTTCAGAACACAAGAAACACAAATCCATACCTTACAATTTTAATCACAAGGAAACTAGCTTAGAAATTATCTATACCTTCATTTATTTCCAACCTTTCATCCCAATACTTTGACTATTAGAGTTTCCCTTCTACCAATATCTTGCATCAATGGCTAGGAAAATTGAGAAATTGTGAACAAATATCTTTAAAGAAATACTTTTTAAAGAACTTATCATTATATTTATTAATTTAAAAATAGATGAATGTGCATGCAAAGAACTACTCTTAGTATTCATAACAAAATAGACACAAATCCATACCTTGTAGTTGCAATCACAAGAAAACCAACTTAGAAATTGTTTGCACCTTCATTTGCAACCTCTCATCCCAATCTTATGACAACTAAAGCTTCACTTTCACCAATAACTTACATAAATGATAAGAAAAATAAAGACCTGTCACATATGTATTTGAAAAAAATACATTAATCCTATGAGTGACCTATTGAATAACATCAAATTTTGCTTTAGGCCCCTCAATATACTAGTTCCAATTCACTAAAAAATGGGGCAAGATCTAAACCTCAATCACCATAGATTTAATTCCACCTACACCACATTCAATGCTATAAATAAAATAAACATTAGGTTTGAAAATTATTTACTATTAAGTTTTTTAGTTATTAAAACCATATATAAGGAATAACATGTTTGTTTTACTCAATTTTATAAATGGTGATAAAAAAATTAAAAATATTTTTATAGTTTTGAAATTATAAACTATTTAATAAGGTTTGCCAAAATTCCTTAACTATATCCATAATTGGCCTTTCAAATATTTTTTTATATTACCTTAAGTTTATTGTGTCCTAGGTGGTCCTTATCTCTCTCTCTCTCTCTCACACACACACACACACACACACACACACACACACTTTTGGTGATTTCAGACTAACCTATACATGTCTCATATAATTTCTTGGTGAATTAGACCCATACATGCATAGTAACTCTGGTGAACTTATGTCTTGAAATAGGATCAAGTATACAAGGTGATTCAAAAACCATGTTTAAGAAATTTTATAAAATTGAGGCTATTTAACCAATGCATAATTTCACATAATTATTCATTTTCAATATTAAAAAAACTACTTATAGCCTTTTGGCTGTAAATAGCCTCTAAAATTTTCACTACTCTCTTTCATTAAGAATAAGTGTTAGATTAGTTGGCAACCCTATTGATAATATTCATATTCATACTATTAGAGATTATACCATTAATAAAAGACTTGATTTAACTCCCATTGTTGATCCTTCACACCCTTATTATGTGGATTTCCAATGATAATGCATCCAAAGATGAATAATATAATCAAGATCAAGATGATACACAAATTAGAAATTAGGACACTCTCCCTCTAATTAACAATGACAATGTAATTATCAATAAGGATGAAATCCTATAGAGATTTAGAGATGGAATTCAAGAAAAACCCCTTGATCATGCATAAATTTTACAAACCATAATGGAAATTAAGAATAAATCAAATAATGGTTAATCTTCAACTCCCATAGATAATAAAATTATTACACCTATAGTGGGGATAACTCAACTAGAACAACCAAAAATTGTAATTCAATAACCTTTAGTGAAAACTACACCCCTTACATCTAGTTACTCCACTCCAGATGCATAATCCCTTATGCATGAGGTTCATACTCTACAAGCTAATGTGTTACATCTTGAGAAAGGAGCCACTAGGCCATCACATGCCTTGGATTTTAATGTCCTCTTACATACACCTTTGGAACATAGCATAGTGAAAATTCTCTTTCCATACATATTTGTGGCACCTAAGCTTACATTGTATTATGGTAAGGGTGACCCAAATCAATATCTCTAAGATTTTCACGTAGCATGTTTGGACAATGTGTCTAATGATTGGATTCTTACAAAGTTGTTTCTATGTAGTTTAAAGGATTATGACTTACTATGGTTTTATGACTTACCAAATAAATATATCACAAATTTAATCCTTTGGTGAACATGTTTTTAGCACACTTCTCCATAAATATAATTGACAAGATCTCATATGCTCAATTAGCACAATCGAAACAAAAGTCAATTAGAATATGTCTTATGATACAAGACTATATTAGCTAAATTGAATAACCCTATGGAAGATAAAGAGATTTAAGACATATTAAAATAGAGTCTTCTATCCACATTACATGAAACTATCTTGTTTAAGAAGTTTCCAACATTCACAGATTTGTGTCACACAGTAAAAGAAAGAGAAGTTAAGCTTTTACCAATGGGCAAACTAAAATTTAGCAATGTATTAGAATCAAATGCTAAGAGTTAATGTAAGCCT
This sequence comes from Torreya grandis, assembly GCA_037957365.1. Lineage (NCBI taxonomy): Eukaryota > Viridiplantae > Streptophyta > Pinopsida > Cupressales > Taxaceae > Torreya > Torreya grandis. The sequence goes on from JARHVA010002188.1 coordinate 692,526, forward strand.
TCATAAAAGTTAAGGGCCACTAAAAACAAGAGTGATCAAATGGACACAATTAATGCAGCTTCAAATCCATCTCCTTACTTGATTTTATTAGGTCTTCCATGCAGAGTCTTCACCAAGCTTCTAGATTCACCAACATAGGTTTTATAGTAACTCTTGGAATGTAATATCATATCTCTCCCTCCCATAAAATATGTTGATACAACATGGTATCTTCCAAATAAATATGATTCCAATGCATTCTATGAATATCACAAGGCACTGGGCCATACAATAAACACATGCATCAACCTAAAACATAAGATACAAGATTTGATTAAGGCTAACATTTTTGATGTGGGAACACCCATAGAGGCACCAAAAACAAAAAAAATAATCTAAGGCATTAAATATATTCTCATATTCATTTTCAAAGTACATAATGAATGAAGTAGGGAGTACTTTAGGTGTTCACTACACATATTAAGCACATCCACCACAAGCTTCATATCATACTATTATAGAGGAGGTACACCCATTGTATAATATCATTGGTATGTAACACACTATATTTATAGCTAGACCACTCATCACCTTCTCAGAGTAGGATATTATTGATGATATAAATTTATACACACTCTTTATATGAGCCTAAATAGATCATCATCCTATCCAGAGTGTTATGGTTGACAATGAGTCAAGCATTAACATGTGAACTATGACACTGTTCTAGCATTTGGGGTATTTATAGTAGTATATATCCCCTATAGACATAGTTATTAATGGTTTCAATGGTCATGTTCAAAGCTCCATCAGGGATATTGTGCTTCTATTACAAGCTAGACTAACACATGTGGCCACTCAGTTCTTAGTAGTACATAGTGTAGGCTTGTTTGATATGTTATTGGGTAGGCCATGGATATAAAAACTATAAGCCATACCATCCAAATCACATATATTCCTAAAATATATACATGCAAATCAAGTAGTCAAAGTTGAGGGTCCTCTACCTATTCCACATCCAGTTACATTATAATTACCAATTACAACATAGTTACTAGATAAAACATAGTTATCAGTTACAACTTAGAACATAGTTCTTATTGATACACCATAGGGTTCAATAGAGCCAACAATGTAGATGAGGTCTATTTTTATAGTATTGGAATGTACACATACTCCCATAGTGACCATTATTAGAGAGACCAATGCATCAGAGATGATTCAAATTATAGATGGCCTCCCTCTATGCACTTTATGCCAAGATAAATATTATTTTCTCAGGGTTCTTAGCATTGGGCACCTATGCCACCTATAGCTTCTTTTATAAAATGGGTCTCGAAGACCCCTATAGTTCATAGGAAACCATAGTCAGTGCCATAGATTATTATCACCACTACACAAGAAAATACATATATAGATCAATCAGTAGCATAAATTATGGGACCATAGTTACTTTCACATAGCATACATGATCACATTTCCCTTATTTGAAACTAGCCAAAGTGATAGTGAGTCTTCCATGAAACTCATCAGTTAGTATGGTTTCTCTTTTCTTGTACATTATTTATCTCTTGCACCTTGTACATAGTTCATTTTAATATTGATTGTAAATGGCTTATATCCAAAGAACACATAAATAATATAATATGTCAAAAAACATAAAAAAATTCAAATATTACTTAGAAAACACAAAATTATAGATTGTATGCATTCCTATGTTTACATTTCTTATATGTTTTTAGACACTACATATGCTAGCTATCTTAGTATAGCCAATTTTATCATACATACATGTTTCAATTATTTTTGTCAAGTGCTTAAGACTACATCGATCCAAACTTACTATTATCTACCCACTGAAGGCATATACACCGATACATGGTTCTTTACTTGACACATTCACCCTTTTAGGGGTATCTTATACACAATTTTAATTAATAGGTTCTATATTTATATACTTTACATCCAAGCTTTAGCATTGATACATATTGATATTGATCACATTACTCTTACTCATATTTTTTACAAGTTATTACTACTTTAGACTCAACATATGTACATCCTCACTCTTACATAGATTTGTATTCCATGTTCATGCATACTTTTAGTTCTATATTACATAGTTTAGACTCGATTGTATTTATATGCTTCTTCTATTTGAATTCATTTGAATATTCCATTCTTGTTTAGCTCTATGCCACTTTTATTTATATTATGTATTCTTTGGACATGTGCCCATGTCCTTGTGTGCTTTACTAATTATGTATGTGGACATTTGAACATGTCCTTTTATGTGTCTCTATGCCAACTCACTTATTTATTATGTATGTGTAAATTTAAACATGTCCTTGTATGTCTTGTATGGCTTATTTTTATGTGGCTCAATACAAAAAAAATAGACATAGGTAAATAAGGTTGAAAAATAATGACCCAAAAAGTAGTATAATTGCATAGAATTCAGACTAGAAGGACACTATCACCTAAATGGGGACACTAGTGCAACATGGTGATAAAATCCAAGATATGGTGCTAATGTCTAATAGCCCTAGTTTTAAAAAAACCTAGATTGGCTAGAATTATAAAATATGTACAATGTAGGTTTACATAGATTTAATTACAAATTTATCTGTTATACTTAGTTTTACTCAAATTCATACTAGTTAAGCTCATATTCATATTAGTTTTATTAAATTTAGGGTATCATAATAGCATGACCATTCCCATTTTTAATCCATATACCTATATATAGTTTATTACAACTTAGTCTAGAATCCATATACTCAGATATTGGATTTGGGGGCATGTGCATGGCATATTGTTTATGTATGCTTAATTACACATTAGTTGATCAGATGGAATGAAAAATTACATGTCATTATCTATGTCATATACAAATAACATCATATTATATTTTGAACACCATTTTCATGCCTTAATCCATCTGTAGTGGTTGGCAATCTTGAGTGGCCCAAAGCTACCTAATGTGCTTGAGTGGCTACAAAGATGACATACACAATTAGATATACCAAATTGGACATTTACATTACTTTGTAGATTTTAGTTTTAGATGCATCTACTGCACATGTGTGGGCAATGATGGAGTCATAACCTAATTGAGTTCTTGATCCACCTACATAAGAGGGTTGGACATACTATCAATTCAATCTAAGCTATTCATAGGACATGATCCACCATGTAGGGGTGGGAAATGATGGAATAAAAACTAGATTGAATTATTGATCCACCCATACATGAAGATTGATAAAGTCATCAACTTAGTCTAATCTATTCACCAATTGATCATTATATACATGCACACACACAAGTTATCACTAGGTTCATGCATTGATTCATGTACCTAATAAGGGGTATTCATTTATTTCCTCTTTCCTATCTCTTTACTCAATTTTAATTATTTACTCAATTTAGTATTTTAATTTTGATATATCTTAAGCAAGGATTGATTTATGCATGTTTAATTTTTAGGACATGCATTAGAACATACTTCACATACTCATACCTAACTTCACATACTCAGATCTGGGTTTATGAAATTCACCTACTAGGTAGGTCTAGGTACACTTATTTTTACTTTATCCTATTCATTTCAAAATTTTGAATTTCTAGAATAAAGGGGGGAGAGGAATGTAATCACCCAAAAGTGGTATTTGAGTGCTAATAATGGTACTTGAGACTACCTATCCCTAGTTTAGCCCTAGACCTATCTTAAATCCTATTGTCACACTTATCTAGCCTTTGTGCGAGCCATAAGAGTCCCTAGTCAGCCCCAAAGTAGTCCTAGAACCTCATTTTTTGACACTAATTCCATATTAAGGATACTAGCACCATGTGGCATTAATGTTCCCAAAATGGTGCTAATGTCCTTTTCCCTATCTTTTCCCAAATAGATATATTTTCAAAACTAGAACCTCCTAACATTGGCCTAGACATTAATTATCACCCACATAAACAAAAAAATAATATATATACATGAATTTTATCCCTCTAATCACTATATGGAAATAAGATTCAAAATACACATTTAAACATATAATAAGTTGATCACAATTAATGTTATCAATCCCTATTCTACCCTACTTCTACATACTATCATATACAATATCCCTAAGCTCAAATTTTCCAAATTTATAGTCTCAAACAAATTCAAGGCACTCAAAGTCCACTATCAGACTAACATCACTTACACTTGCACTAACACTTATGTGGGAGAACTACTTTGGGCTTGATCCCTCCTCAGAGTATTGGTATGCAGGCAACTCTCTTCACAATAAGGTGTTGAGGATGTCTAGCCTACCCTACTAATGAACACACTTTTCATCTCATGTCACAGTTACATGGAGTATTAGGGTTTTCAAAATAAATTATTAATTACATGCAAAATACATGGTTCTAAAACTTGTGTGCATAGGAATATACCCTAGATATCCAAACATAGGTGCACCCATAAGCTTGGGATAGCCCTATATAGAGGACACTACCACCACTTTGCCAATAATGAAACTATTATCTAATTATGGTGCTTTTATCTAGGAGGGGTTATGGCATTAGGATCTAGTTTATGACATTCATACTAGCTTCCTTCTCAATTTCTAGCACTCAGATCATCCATATCAGTTGTTTTGTAGATAATTCATCATATATACTATTTATTACTATTTTTAGAAAAGTCAAAGCTAGTCATTTATATAAATAATTAGTGGCTATAATTATTGCATATTATTTCCCTAAATTAGTCTACTTAGTGCTTTAGAAAATGTAAGATTTACATTCACTAATTATTAAAAATTTAAAATACTTTGGTACCATTAAAGGAATGATGACTAGATCATTCCAAGCCATATAATCTCAGGTGTTGACAAAAAATAACATCACAAAAGGAGAGATATATAAAATAAAGGGTTGAAAAATAGTATGTATAATAAATTAACAAATATCATATATTACATCCAAACTTATTTTATGTTGTTACAGATGACAAGACTTGCATAAATAAGCAAATACAAACAATAAGTAAAGAATCCTAACCAATGTGGGATAAATCCACAATAAGAAAAAGACAAAAAACACATAGTAAACATGAGTAACCTACTCTAACAATTGATTCCAAGTTTAAATTAAGTTGTTACATTTATTTTTAGGGGTTTCTATAAACCTTATGTGACTGTATTGTATAACTAATCAAGTAATTGGCTACATGAGACACACAAATAGGCATATCAAGTCTGAATTTTCATTAAGTTGTCACATTTGTGTTTTATATGGCTTGATATTCCCTAATATCCCAATGTAATGAGTCATGTGAATAGTTATCAAGGCACTTAAATAAGGCATATTAAGTTTAAATTTATAGTATCTTGTCAAATTTATGTTTAAGGGGCTCAATATGCCCTATTTGAGTGTAGACACTTAAATATTGTAATGAATACTTGATCTTGTTAGTAATGGCCATTTTAACCTTAATTAACTTATGCACTTAAGCAACACCTATTTTTATATCTCACCCTATTGTGAACACCTATGAATACCTTTTTATATTTTAAATTGTTATCTATCACCTACATAAGTGTTTTAATTTATAAAAAAACCCTTAAGCATCTATATTGACAAAACCTAGATCTAAATTTTATACGTTTTCTTAAAAGACAAAATCAACCAATAGGGATAATAGTGTCAATAAGATCTATCCCTATGGGTCGACTATATCATTTGGTCCTTTAATGGTAAATTTTTAAAATTAAACCCTCTTATGTTTATCTTATATGTTTTTAAGATTTAGAGAGTGTGGTTTCCCCTTTTGGATTGATATAAAGGCACACTCAAATCACTTATTCAACCAATTATAAATTTTAATATAGAGGCATAATTAAACTATTACAAATTGAGAAAAAATTACCTATTCTTCCCAATTATAATTTTGATCACTATAAGCAATCCTTAGCCAAGTCAAAATTCTATTCTATCTAACCCTTAGAAAATCAAGACCATGTATTTGAGCCATCCTTAGAAACATTCATATAGTCAAAGGAGCGTAATTTCACAAATCACTTTAAGTGGGAGAACTACGTTATCTTGATTACCTCATTAGATTATTGTATATGAAGGCATCATTCAGTCATCATGGAGTTGATTGGGTTAACTCAACCCAATTATGCTTCACCTTTATTTATTTATAGGTTTTAAATCATTGCTAGTCCTATTAGGGTTTCAACTTTGGAGAAGCTATTTTTAGGTCTTCCACATACTTTTGAAGGTAAAATTTGCACATATATAACTAATTTAAGATATCATAAGTGATTTTGTCCTAATTTATTATGTTTTAATAAAAAATAAGATCAACCAAATGTGACAATAGTGGGAGTCGATCCTATCCTTAGTTTACTGATTTTGTCCTTGTACAGTTTCAATTCCCATTTCTAGGTATTACTAAGTCTATTCTTTTTTTCTTTTTTCACCTTTTATTATTCAACACAATTAGATCTTAGGTAGAAACAACTAAGTTTGTCTTTTGAATTCATAGTTATTATTATTTCAATCATTCACACTTTATCAATTCAAATATTTTTAATGAACCATTAGATTAAAATCCTATATTGTTAGTAAATTTTCTCTCCAAGATCTTTACTCCCCACCACACTTCAAATAATCCCATACTCAGGATGGGTGTGCACTTACACACACATTCAAGGGCCCTAGATGAACACTACCATGCTAGCATTACCACTCAAGACTTGAGACTCGAACACAGGTGGGTGATATGATACCACATGTAATGAAACATTACACCAAAATCCTAGGCTATTACTAAATCTTCCCACCAAGATCTTAACACCCCACCACACTTCTAATAATCCCATCCTCAAGATGGGTGTGTTCCTCTACACACATGTGGGGGCCCTAGATGAACATTTCCATGTTAATGTTTCCACTTGAGACCCAAGACTTGAATATGGGTGGGAGATCTAATACCACTCTTTATTTATATATGTGTTGTGTATACCCTTAGTGTACAAATTCTAACTAGTTTGGAATGGGCATGGATATTGTAGAAAGGTAAGTCTCATCCTTGAACTTGAAGGAGAGAGTATCTACCATGACATTGTCTTTACCATTATAAGTGATCTCATAATCATAGCCCATGAGTTTGTTGACCAATTTATATTATGTCAAGGATGGGACCTATTATTCTAGGAAGTATTTCAAACTCTAGTGATTTGTTTTAATGTAAAAATGACTCCCAAGTAAGTATGGCTATCATTTTGTACTTCATGCAAAATTGCCATCATTTATTTTTCATATGTAGATGAAGATAATTTTTTTATAGAAAGGGATTTTCTAGTGAAATAAATAGAATTACATTTTTTTATAATAACAACACCTAGGCCATTTCCACATGCATCATTTTTTATGGTGAAAGTTTTGGTGAAGTCCAACATGGCCAAAATTGTTGTGCTACACATAGCTTGTTTGAGTGCCATGAATTCCTAGTTAGTTATGACATCCCATGTGAATAAATCCTTATTCAATAAAGAAGTAAAAGGATCCATGATATTTCCATAATCATTGATGAAATTGTGTTAGTATCATGTAAGGTTGAGGAAGCCACAAAGGCTCTTGAAGGTTGTTGGTCGAGGACAATGTTGCATGACACTAATTTTATCTAGATCCACGTAGACCCCATCAACTAAAACAATGTGTCCTAGATATTAAACTTATTCTTAACCAAAGGAACACTTAGACTACTTAGCACATAATTGATTATCTAATAGAATTTTTAACACCTTGTCAAGATGCTAGAGATGTTTGGCCTATGTACAACTGTAGATCAAAATATCATAAAAGAAAACCAAAGCAAATTGATAGAAGAAAGGCCAAAAGATTTTATTCATTAGGGCCTATAATGTTGAAAGGGAATTTATAAGTCCAAATTGCATGAACAAAAATTCATAGTGACCCTCATGAGTATGGAAGGTTATCTTTATAATGTCATCAGCATGCATGCAAATCTGATGATAACTAGAATGAAGATCCAATTTGGATAATTTTTTCCCCATGGAGATGATAGATGACTAGAATTGGAAACTTGTATTTGATAGTGAGGTGATTAAGGGCACAAAAGTTAATGGAAAGGCACCATGACCCATCATTTTTGTGGATAATAAGCACTAGGGAGGAGTATGGGCTAGTGATTGGGTGAATAATTTAAGACCTAAAGAGTTTTTGTACTAACTATTAAATCTCATTTTTTTATACATGGGGATAGAAATATGGATGAATGTTGGGTGGTATGCTTTCTAGAAGGAGTGGGATATGATGATATTCAGGATGTGAAGGGGGAAAACCAACTAGTTTTATAAAAATGGTTACATGATTGTCTGAGAGGGCTTGCAAATCAATAGGGTAGTTAGTAGAAGTGGGGAGTTGGAGTTGGGTGGAGTGTAACTAGGAAATGACCCCATGTGAGCCTTTTTTAATAATATTTTGCATGTAATGGGAAATAATGGTGTTAGTATATATAGGAAATAAAAATTTTAAAGCATGATTCTAGCCACTATCGATGAATTGCATCCAAATCTCAGAGAAGTCCCATAGAATAGGTCTTAATGTGTAAAGACACTATGCCCCTAGGACCACATCACATCCCCTTAAAGGTAGGGAAAAAATATCTAAGTGAAGAGTGCAATCACCTATCATGATATACAAATTATAACACTTCCTTTTATAGGGCAATATTTCCCCATTAGCAATCATGACTTCAAAACTTGAACAAGGGTGTACAAAGTAGTCTACATGCTTAGTAATATGGGGATCGATGAAATTATGCATGCTACCAGACTTAATGAGGATTGTGAGAGGGATGTTTTTAAATAACCCATTGACCTTCATGGTTTGAGGGGTGGTAACACCTATGAGTACATGGAGAGATATCTCAAGTTGGGTTTTCTTATCCATAGAGTCATTGGAGGGGATTTTTTCGACTTGATCATCCCATAATTCTTAGATATTAGGCTTGATGTCCTACTCTGATAGTGATTTCACATTTAGAAAGTAAAGATTTTATGTGATACATCAATGACCCTTAACCCATTTATCATCACAATTATAACATAATCATTTCTCCTTATGATCCCACATCTCTACCTTAGTGAGGAACTTGACTAGTGTGGTTGTGGCTAACCATTGGTTCATTGCATTCTTTATGGGTGAAAAAGTGGGAAGTTGATGCTGTACCGAGAGTTTATCTTCTACTAACTTAGCTAGACCCAATGTAACCATCAAGTTAGTGGGTTGAAACCTTTTCACCTGCAAGTAGATTGGATCTTTAAGGCCAATAATAAAATAAATCTTGAAGAATTCATCTGATAACCCTTCATTGTGATTAGCCAATTTCTCAAATTCATTTTGATAATCATGAACATTGCCTATCTAGTCAAGTTTGGTGAGATCTGCTATAAATTCCTTAAATGCCGAAGGACCAAACCTACCTAGAAGTAAGGGTGAAAAGGTTTTACAATTAGGTTCATTATTCAACTTGAGATACCAATGGTACCATTGAAGTGATTCTTGTTCCAAGTGAAATGAAACAATTGGGATTTTGTTGATAGAATAAGTATTGTAAAGGTTGAAGAATTCCTCAGCTTGATATATCCATCCAGTAGGGTTTGTACCATTGAACCATGGAAAGCATAGCTTAGGCCCATGTGATGTGTGGTGAGAAGAGAAAATATTCTCTGAAGAATACTCCTTCTATAACTTATTAAGGAAAAGACTATTCTACTGATTCAATCCACACATCCTTTTAGTTAACTCAGTGACTTGGGCTTTCAATATGATGAGTTTTTCCTTCATGATTTTTGTTCCTATATGGGTGACTACCAAAACTAGTGTTTTTTTTGAAATGGATAAAAACAAGTTTTAAGACATAGTCAGTAAGGAAATTTTTAAATTTGGACTAAAGCAAAAGGGGAAATGTACATTTATGATTTTTTTCATTGTCTGGGTATGATTGATGAGTGCAGGGGTAATTTTGTAATTGAAATGGAAAAATTGGCAAATTTTTTTGAGAGGGATAAAGGATAAAAAGTGGAAAGGAAAACTGGAAATTTTTTGAATAAAGAGGATACAAAATGAAGAAGTTATGGGAAAAACTAAAAAAATAAAAAAATGAGATTTGTGGCTAATAGAAATGGAATTGGGATATGGGACCTCAAAGAAGAAAAGGTGCATAATGAAATTTTAGGTGCTCAACTATAGTTACTTCTACTAATAATCTTTGAAAACTAATATGTTGGTTATGGGCCCAAAATCTATTTGGATGTCTAAGGGTTATAAGAAATCTCTCTGGCCCCTAATGCTATTTGAATGAGTACTACTCTCTAAAAAAAAATTGGCCACAAATCTACCCCTAAATTATAGCTCTTGGTTTACCTCATAGGTGGAAACTAATCAAGATGGGGATATTACCCTTTTCACTAGTAGGTCTTCTTAATGCACCATCTACTTTAAGGTTCCTTTGGTACTCCTCATAATGATTTTATGGATATATGCCCAAGTACTTACCATAGTTATGTGGAAGGATATTTACCCTTATTTGAACCTATAAATTAATATGTAAAAACATATACAATGAAAAATAATTTCTTAAATGGTACAGCTCCTAGAAAGCAACTGTTGAAAAGAAAAAAATCTGCAAAATCTACTCGTAGGATAAGGAAAGTGATCTAATACTAGATGTGAAGAATTGTTACACACCAAAATCTTAGAATTTTAGTGAATCCACCCACCATGATCTTAACAACATTTAATTTCAATCTTCTTCTCAAAATTTCATTTACAACACTCTAATTTATTCTATTTAATTTATCTTAATTAAGATTAATTCACATATTAATTAAAATTTCAATTAAAAGAGTGCTCATGTAATGAATTGAGTCATTAGTTACATAGGGCATTAAAATATGACATATTAATTCCAAATTTACATTATGTTATTGTATTTGTATTTAGGGGGATATAGTTTTCCTGTTTGAGTGCTCTATGTAATTAATCAAGCAATTAGTTGCATAAGGCATTCAAATTTGGTTTATCAAGCATGACTTTACATTAAGTTTTTAAATTTATCTTTAGGGTGCTCAATATTCATTGGTATTTCACCTTATATCCTTGTTAATATAGATTTTTTGACTTCTAACACTCTATAAAAAGTCGTAACATCACTAAGATTGAAGGAAAGAAAATGTTGAAGTAAAATCTCACCTCTTCATCCAACACCATGTGAAATATATAACTCATGCATAGATACTCATATTTGCCTTGTGTGTATAAGTATAATTCTTTTCAAAAAGGACAATAGGTTAAGAATGTTGTAAAAAAGGTGAAGGCTCATGCACCTTCTACTTCAAACAAAGGGAAGAAGTCTAGTGAAAAGTGGCACCATCAACATCTCTCACACACCCATGATGACTATGAATGTGTAGATGCATAAAATAAAATATATTTATAAAATAATGAACTTGTGACCATCCTATTATACATAATTATCTTACATCTAATTACATATCTTTAAGTTGTTATTCCTTTAATTCTATGTGAGTGACCCTTGCCCTTGAGAAAATATAATATAAAACATTCATATTTTTACTCCAAATAACCTAAAATCATTATTATACTGATCCAAACTTATAGTTTAGTTATATTTTATCCTCAATTAAAGCCATTACTTCAGGTCTATCCTTCTCATTGGTAGTGTCTGAATTTATCATCTTTGTCCTACTACCAAATAATGGATAATTTATCAATTTTAAATTCTCATAATGGATCATCCTACATGTTTTACAATACTCATTCAAGTAATTTCCAAAAATATCACTATAAAGATACATTTTATAACCATTTTTCACTAGAGTATCTTATGACTAAAAAGCACTAGAACATCTAACTGCACATTGAGAAGAAATCACATATTATTCCCGATTCTATGCCACATGGCCCTAGTAGCCCTAATCTAAGTCTAAATACTCCTCCAAAGTCACAAGTCATTATTGAATCATATAATTACACTAGGATTGCAATGGCATATAAAATTACACCAATATTTCACACACACCACTATATCATGGGAGAATTACATGGAGTTTGATTTCTTTTCATAGTATTGGTATATACGTAATGCTCAACATAGGAGGTGTTGAGGTCAAACACAAATTTAACCATTAACCCTTTTTTTATTTATTTTGATTATCCTTATTTCCTATTGAGATAGGGTTCCAAGTGAATAATAAGCATACAACAACTTTTGTGACATCTCAGGTCACACATAAAACATACATAGGACTAATAGCCAAAAGTGCATCAATCTAATTTTATATAGAAAGCTAAAACCCCACCAAACATCAATATTCCCTATAGAAAATAGTGTGACATAATACTATCCACATATTTCATCCTTGGATAAAGATGAAGTAAATCCATGTTATTAATTCATAATGACCTTACTCAGATCCCTAATTAATTTCATAGTCATAGTCACAGTCCTGTTATTTTAACAAATTTAGGATTATCAACTAAAATTTAATATAATTATGAAAAAATATTGTATAAGATTAGAATGAATAAAATATTAAATAAATCAAATGAAATGATTTATAAATTTCCAAATGTAAAAATTTACTAAAATAGGAAAATACCAAATAAAAATGACTTATCTAGAAACTAGATATGTAACATTGTGATTGTGAATATGAAACTAACTATATAGTTATCTGAGGTCATTGTGAATCAAGAATAGGGCTTCACATCATTCAAGGATAATTCCATACCATATATATGAGGTTTACATGCACTGGTGTCAAAAGGGGATGCCAATGTTAGTAAGGGATTTTATCTCTGTGTAAAAATAGGTTTGTGTGACTTCACCTTTAGGTCCGATAATGCTAATGGAATCATTATCTTCTGATGGGTCCTTTATAAGGGAGAGAGGTTTTGGTCTTATGTTATCAGTTCCATCCCATGACCTTTTTTGATTAAAAATCACACTTTCATTAATAAAATAATATATAACACATTGATAAACATATAAAAAAACATGGATGGAAAAGTCACATCCTAGAAGTATAATCAAACTGAGATAGAACAAGCCTTAAGAGAAAACCAAAGTCCATAAAAGGCCACCACATGTATATAAAAACCAATGGTTAAACTAAATAAAGTGAAAATCAACCTAAAAAATGATAAACAAAAGCATTAATAATAAGGAAAATATCAAGCAACAACAAAAACTATGGCAGTAGGTAGAAGCATAGGATCTTGAGGGTTTCCTCCCCACCCCCCTGAGGAGGGGTCTTCATCAACTAGCATTGGATTATAACCATTAGTGTGTTGATTATATTCCATAACAACTTGATGCTTAAATCAAGAGTTATAATTTCTGGAGAATAGTATAATTAATATACATATCTTAAATAAATTTATGTAAAATATGTTGAAAGATATTATATTTACAGTGCCTATATTCAATTCATGACATAAGTAGAATAGGTGCCTTGAGAATGATATCTCTTAGTGTATTTTTCATAAATTTATCTAAACTATGTTAGTCTACAAATATTTTAAATAACTTTATCTAAAAAATGTCAAGAGATATCAATGTCAAGGCCTTTGATGTATGTATCGACATGCCATGTTATCCATGATGTTGTCATTTGAGGGTGTAAACGTTTCCCATGAATTGAATGGTATTTTTGATGAAATAATTAGTGACTATAGATATATCCAAATGGGTCCCTTATAGGGGGTAGAGGTTTCAGTCTTGTGTTGGGAGTTTCCTCTCATGACCTTATTTTAAATAATAAGAGTTATAATTAATTGAGTTGGAGATTAATATAAGTAGTATATATATCTTACATAAATTTATGTAAAATATGTGGAAAGATACCATATTTGAAGCATAAAATATGTCATTTATATTATATTAGATTTGTGACATAAGTGTAATAGGCACCTTGAGAATGATATCTCTCAACATCTTTTACATAGATTTACCTAAAATATATAAGTTAGTCTACATATATCTTAAATACATTTATCTAAAAAATATCAGTCTCAAGACCTTTATCTTAATTTTTTCACATACCATAATTATTTGTAACTTTATTACCTTCTTTACAAATTTCTCATTCACTAGAGATAAATTGTGTCAGTATAACTAGACCAATGCATCAAGTTTAAAATAATCTTTATATCATATTCAAAGCATCTATATTAAATTAGATTTGTGACATAAATAGAATAAGCTCCTTTAAAATGATATCTTTCAGTGTCTTTTACATAGATTTATCTAAAATATGTAAATTAGTCTACATATATCTTAAATACATTTATCTAAAAAACATCAAGAGATATCAATCTCAAGGCCTTTATCTTAGATTTTTCACATACCATAATTATTTAAACTTCATTAACTTATTCACAAATTTTTCATTCGATAGAGATAAATCATGTTAATCTAACTACACCAATGCAACAAGTTTAAAATAATATTTCATGAAAAAAGGGGGATCCAAACTCCATTGTATGTCCAATATATTAAGATGTTTCTTTTTATTTCTCCAAGAAAAATGTTTTTTTTAGTGATGGTCAAATAGACATCAAATTTAAGATCAAAATAAAAAATGAACACATTCATGACATTACAGACTATGACAACCCCTCATCCTCCCTCCTAAATGCCATTGCAAAACACCACTTGACATAACAAGATGTAAGATGTAAGGTTTTTAGTTATCAAGTAATATAATTGAAATTTAAAATAAACATAGTAACATTATGTAATTTCTCCATAATGTACTTGATATAATTTATATGTTTTAGCTTAACATTATTAAAATATTATAAGGTATAGATAAATTTCATAGCTTTTGAAATTTGGTAAAACATTATTCTAAGATGGTAAATCTTATAAAAGACACACCAAATACATTCAAAACCATTAAAAACATGTGAGATGGCCACCAAATCTCATTCTTATTATCCATGCCAAAAATAAAATGGGGCTCCATAAAATATTTCAATATTTAACACATAAATGAATTACATTTAATAAAAATCATAATACATATAAAATACACTATATACACATATCCATGTTTAATTAATTATCCAAATGAATTAGGAAGGTAAATAGAGATAGTCATGCTTAATTAATTATCCAAATTGATTAGGAGGGTAAATACATATGATTGAGAGGTGTATCTTGAATAAAACATAATTTTAAGTTTGTCATCTAAATCTAAACTTCATATGCATTATTAGTCATGTCAATAATTTGTTCAAATATATGCATTTTATCTAAATCCAATGCTATTAATGTTATGGGGAATTATAGCAGATAACATTTACAACTTAAAATATATTTGACAACTAGGTTCACTTACTTTTGATATTTCATTTCTTCACTCTGATCCACACATTGAAAATTTTATATACTTGAAATAATATTATTTCTTTTCTTGCCATATGATTATTGCAATGTACCTATAATATTTGATTTATTTTCCCTTAAGTCTTATGAAAACTAAAATTAGTTTATAAGTCTGCATTAGGGCTAGTGACTAATGTGAACTAATTAGTCATTTATTTCTTAGGTCCCCAATGGTGGAAATTATAATGTTGAAAAATAATAAATTACATAATAGAAATAACTTCAAAAATAATAAATGCTCTAAAACGTTTTCTCCATATTTTCACTATGTGATTTTGTAATTAATATGTGTTAAATTTTTCAAAAGAGAAACCTCACTTATGTTATATATAATTCAATTAAAACTAGGACCTTATAGGTGTTTGTATTGATGTCAAATGTGTCGAAGCAAGAAAGATAGGTGAAAGGGAATAGGAGAACCTAAGCTTAGAGTAGAACCATAAAAGGCACCAAAAGCATTAGGATTCTCTTGAGAGGTGCTAAGAGAACTCATGACATGAAGCTAATTAGGTACAAGAATTAGGGGAGTTATCATATGATGTATAAATAGGCAAGGAAGTTGTTGAGAATCATTGGGTAGGATACACAAAGTTGGGGGATAAAAAAGGGACCATTCTTGACAAATTCATCCATGGATTATAAAGGGTGATCACCCTTTTAAAAAGGGTTTACACCCTTTAAAATATGTGACCATTTCTATATTTGACTCAGCTTGGAATACCAAGCCTAATGGACATGCATTGTATGTAATGTAAAGGGCACACAACCTTTACAATTCTATTTTGGAGGGAATTTAAAAAAATTCAGCAAAGTGTGCACACCCTTTACAAAGAGCATGCGCCTTATGTATTACAAAGGTTAAATACCCTTTATAAATGGGTTACAACCTATTTATTTTAAAAGGCATGTGACCTATGAAGTAAAAAGGGCACATGCCCTCTGTATTGCATTTCATAATATTTATTGTGTTTGTTTTGGATTGTATATATAGTAAAATAAACATTTAAGTGAAATTTATTATACTTTATATTTATTTTACTAAATATAAGAAATTATGGCCAATCTAGATCTTTTGAAATCAATTCTAGTGATGTAGGAGTTACCATTTGGAAGATAGTTTTTCAAAATCCATTCTAGTCAACTTAATCATTTTTAAAATTTTAGAATTGAACATAAGGATATTTAGGTGTAAATTTTTCACTTGACATTTTTTTGGAAAAACCAATGGTAATTTTTTATGTTTTTGGAACTTCCTTATTGATTTGTGACATTTTTAGGAGTTTCAAGTGTACCAAAAATTAATTTTACAAACCTCACATCTCTTAGGGATAGTGAGATTTGAGAGGATATTGACATGAATTCACATACACACTACAACATTTAGAGCATTCAAAGTCACCCTATAAATTCACCTTTAACTTATTTTAAATTTGCATAGGGTTTTATTTTTTTTAAATGACAACCCTTAAGTCAAATTTCAAGTCACATAAAGGAGGTGTCTCTATAGGGTGACATTAGGGTGTCTTTATAACACACAACTTTATCATGTGACATTGTGATGACCTTGTATGTGACTTTAGGTTAAATTACAACACATAATTGACATGTCTTTAGTAAATGACATTTAAATTTATTAAGGGGTGACATTAGGATTAATTTAGAGGAAATGTTGAGGATTTTTTAAAGCTAACATTGGTGCTTGATGCACAATGGTTAAAATACATACACTTCTCCTTTACAAACCTACAAGAATTGCACACAACTAGGCTTGGATTAGTTCATGTTGCATTTTTTACACATGTAAAAAACTCTCACAAAATTTTTCAATATAGAGCATCTTACAGCTAGTAAAAGAGCTTTTACACCATGCCATTTCTATATAACACTTTACTTTTGCACAGAGTCTCTTACACTTAGTATAATATGTGCCACATGTCACACACCATGTAGATTTTTTCATCACAATACATCCATGTGGCTTTACAGATGGATCTTCACTATCTAATGATATGTTAGGTAATCTATTAGAGTAACCATCCTACTAAGCAAATCAATTTCCACACACTTGGAAGAAGATAATTTTTTTTATGATAAGAAGATGAAAATACTTGTAACTATTATTTTTTGTAAATTTTGATAATTGTAACTACCTTATATTTTATGCATAAATATGTAATATATGCATCCATTTTGAGTTCCATGATATAAATAATTATAATGATAGATAGCATGCCCTGAGTATCTAATATAAATCTCATACGCATTGTATTCACACCTTTAGTCTAGGTAAATGAGAGGAAGTGTTTCCACTCTTGATTATAGGAATGTGCATTCCTAGATTTGTTGTATCACTGTTAATCTTTGTACTTTTCCCCTATTCATTCCCATTGAATATAAGTTATATTTACTAAAAGTATCAATCTTTTGATTACTTAAATTTGTGTTGGTTTAATTTTTATAAGATAACACAACGTGTACACTTTATAAATCTCAAAACTTATCTCTTAGTGCAAGGTTAGTCCATGTGCATAAGATCCTAGGCCCCATGGCATAGTTCATTTATATTAGAGCATATAATTTTTATATTCTTGTAAAAATGAGAGCACAATAAGAGAAGGAAGGATTACTAGCCATATTTGTTTTAACCTATCTAAAAGAACTTTTTAGTAAAATTAATATGGGTGATCCCTAAAATTAACTTGAGGTAGAACCATATATTCAAAATCTCATTATAGATGCCCTAGAAGCATAACACACCAAAATATTTGGCCAAATATGTGAGTTGATGATGGATCTCAACCTAAAACATTTGGACTCTCTCTTGTAGCACACTCAATAATAGTTTTAAGAGTGTTATCAAGTCTAAAATCATATTAGGTTATCACATTTATGTTTAAGGGGCTATTAAATATTCCCTATTTGAGTGCCTTATGTAACTAATCAAGCAATTTGTTGCATGGAACACTCAAATAGGCATATTAAATCCAAATCTACATTAGGTTGTCATATTTGTGTTTTGTTTAATAGGATCGATAAGCCATATTTGAGTGTCATGTGAAAAAAATCAAGTGATAAGTTGCATGGGTCACTCAAAATGAATATCAAGTGTTAATTTACATTAGGCTATCATATTTGTATTTAGGGGGATTGATATGCCCTAATTAAGTGCCTTGTGCAACTAATCTAATTGTTAGAGCATTTAATCCTAAATGGGCTTATTGACCCTTATCCTTGGTAAAGTTATTAAATAATAATAATATATTATTTATTAACATGAGGTGAAAACTCATAAAAATAAATAATAAAGTTATAATTAGTTAACAAGTTACTAAAATTTAATTAAATGAATTTATTGGGATGGATGGACCCATTATTTTTACAATGATCACCTCCATTAATAGTTCACTATAAATAGGGTTTTACCCTTATTGTGAATTAATTCAAATATTAAATTATTTTTTCATATTCAACCTACAATTTTTGTGAAGGCCATTATGTGAAGAAGTGAGAAGACAAAAGAATTTACATTGGAGTTATTATTATTTCTCAATTATATGAATAATCACTGTGAGTTTTTTACCTACATTAGAGGCTTTCCCACCTAATCTATGTGTCACATTGTTTAATTGATCTATGCTCCTTATGCTTTACTATTCATTTACACTTATAGATCTCATCTTGTGTACTGTTACATATATGTATACATGAATTCTTTTATGGTATCAGAGCAAGGGGATGTATAGATGATTAACAAGCAATTCATATATCTCAGATCAAGTTCAAATAATTATTTTTTGAAGAATTATATTATAAAACATAATTTTTGTTGATATAAGGTTCTATGGCATTGAAAATTTTCAAAAATCTAGTTTCTTCATTAAAAAATAGTTTTAAAGTTTCTAGTTGCTTAGTTTTGGAGTTTTAAGACTGGTTTCAAATTTTTAACCCCTGCGAAGGAATCTCCAAGCATTTAAAAATTTTATGTCAGCCATTGGGATGCCATTGTATGTCACTATATAGCTTGGGTGAATGAAAAACTTGTTTTTTACACCAAAAACCAAAATTTGAAGATCGAATCTACCTTGCCTCAAGATTCTAAGAGCACTGATAAATTTTCATGATGTGAGGTGGATTATCTAGGTTGCAGTAACTCTTCAAAATTATGCTTCTATCAAAATTCTTATTCCTATGTAGGAAAGTATATATTTTATATAGTTTTTGAAAATATTTAAAAAATACTTTGTTTCTAAAAAGTTATTTTCCATGAAAATTATCTTTTGTTTAAAACATATTTTACACACACACACACACACACACACACACACACACACACACACACACACACACACACACACACACACACATAATTTTTAAAAAATTAGTTAATTTAAAAAAAAAATTATTGCATGTTAAAACTTAATTATACCAGTTGAGTTGGTAGTTAACTTTCTATTAAAAACTTGAAAAAGGTGAGGTATTGTGTTCAAATGTATCCAACCCTTTTTTTTTTCATTTTTTTTCCAATTTAATTAATTTTTAATTCCATTTTTTGGTTTGTGTGCCAACTTTCTCATGTGTAAACCACGCTCTGGTGTCAAACTTATTTCGACTTTCAACTTAGTGAATATTTTAACAAATATAGTCATGTAACCAATCGATTCATAGGTTTTGTCATCTTTCAAACACATCTACATGGTCCATTTTGTGTTTTAAAACCTATGACTATTAATTTCAATAACTTTTTAAATAATAGTGTCTAAGTGATCGTTCTGAGTGTGACTCTTTTAACATCTAGTTTTATACAATTCTAAATCAGTTTTTTGCATTGTTTAGAATTTAAATTATATGATTAAGTATAAATTAACTTGTGATTTAATTTATTTTACAATCAAATTATAAAAACTTAGTGAAAAGGTTATTTTTTAAAAGATTATTCTTACATTAGTATATTTTTGCGACACTTGTGACACCCTATTTTGTCTCAATATTTCATTTTTTTTTGCTTTGTCTAACATTAAATTGAACAATTATTATGTGTTTACAATTTTATATTTGTTTTAATATTAAATTAAACTAAAATTCATACTAAAAGGTTTCGTTTTAAGCATTTGTTTATTGTCTTGTTTAAAGAGAAGCTATGGCTTTGCCTCATTTTTTCTGAATTAAATCTCAAATGCTTAATGAAAATAACTATAATATATGAAAAATTTGTGTTAAAAATGAATTTATGATCCAAAAGTTATGTAATGTTGTCATCAAGTCCAAAAAATCTTCTTTTAAATGACATGTGACCCTTAAGCTTACCAATGCATTTCAAAAGAAATCACATGAAGCTATGTCTATTATCTTGTGAAGTGTTAAGGATGAATTCCTTCTCCACATAAGTTCTTAGGAGTCTCATAGTGATGTTTGAAAAATCATTGAATCCATGCATGAGGGAACTCATATCTTGAAGATTATTAAGTTAATCCTTGAATTGTTAACTATATTTATGATAGGTGATGCGAAAGATATAATTTTTCTTGATAAAATTAAAAATATTAAAGCTAAGTTAGATGGATGTCATTGTAATTTGATTCAAGATTAATTAATTTATTTAATCATTTATTTAAATATTCATAATTTTTTTATAAATTTCATTCAATTTCAAATTCTAAATATCAAATTGAGCAAGATATCCCTGATCTTACCACTTTATCTGCTCTCTTAATTCAAGAAGAGTGAGCAATGACCAATTATTATTGTAAAGAGAATGCCAATCAAGTAATTCTCAATTTAAATAATATTTTTAATAACAATAAAAACTAAAAATCTAACCCTAATTATGCTAAAATCAAATATAAGAATATGAAATTTGGTAATAATAATCATACACCTAAGTTTAATGGAAATTACAATATGTGTGGTAAATTTGGTTATAGAAGGGAAAAATATTATAAAAAGCATAAAATTAAAAATCAATCTTCTAAAATTAACAAAGAGAATAAATATACTCAAAACAAGGAAAAGAATCAAAACCCTAATTAGAATAATAATCAAAATTCAAATGGCATTGCTTTGTGTGCTATTTTATTTGCTTTAATTGAAAATGAGTGGATATTAGATAGTGATGATCACATCATATGACAAGATTATCTAATATTTTATGTGATTTTAGATATATCTTTGAATGAATTTATTGAGGATATAATTCATTTTTAGAAGCAACTAAATAGGGAAAATCAAAGTTTTCAAATATTACTATAAATGATGTTTTCTATGTACCTAAGCTTAAAAAAGATTTGTTATCCTATTATTAAATTGTAAATAATAATTTTATCTTAAAATTATATAAATATATCTATTTCATTATAAATCAATCTAGTTCCTTGATTATTGAAGTGTTCAAAAGAATAGTTCATATATCTTTTTTCCTTCTTTTGCATGTTTTTTTCATCACATAGTAAGAATGAATCTCTATAATGACATAAAATATTAGAACATGTTATTTTTAAAAGTTTGCATGGTATATATAAAAATAATATTTTTGTTTGACTTCATTCTATCTCTTTGAATCATGAAACTTGTGAGGGTTGCTAATGTGGTAAGCAACATACTAACCCCTTTCACAAAAATCATGATGAGAACTGCTCACATCCTTTAGAACTGATTCATAGTGATGATGTAGGACATATTGAAGTTATATCTCTTAATGGTCAATTGTATTTTTTTTACCTTTATTAGTGATTACACTAGAATTATCTAGTCAATTTTTATTAAAAAAGCTGATATATTATTTAAATTTAAAGAATTTAAAGCTAGTGTTAAAAATACTTCTAAATTTTCTATTAAGAGATTAAGAACTGATAATGGTGGTGAATATGTTAGTAAATATTTTTATTTTTATGTATTAGTTATGGTATTAATATGGAATTAAGAACTTCCTATCACCCTCAGCAAAATGGTATTGCTAAGAGGAAAAACCATACCATCATAAAAATAGATAGAACAATATTGTAATTTGTAAATATTCTTAATTTTTTATGGTCCGAAGCCATGAATACTATTGTGCATATTATAAATAGAGTCCCTACCAAATATTTTAATATTTATACCCCTCTATAAATGTGAACTAAAAATAAACCTAGTGTGGATCATTTCAAGATCTTTGATAGTCATGCTTCTATCTTTATTCTTTAAGTGAAAAAAAGAAGCTTGATCTCACTTCTTATTATTTAATTTTTGTAGGTTATGGAGGTAAGAAAAAAGGTTTAAGAGTGTATGATCCTTTTAAATGTCATATAATTAAGAATATGAATGTTCTTATTCTTTAAAAATCCTTTTGTGATCCCTCTATAGATCTTTTTCAGTGTTTTTTTATTGATGAAGTTGACTCATGTTTCTCCTTATGATGAAATGGATGCCTTTGAGAAGTTGATCCAAATTTGGATAACTTAAAGTTTGAGGAACCCCCTAAATTTCATGTTCAATATAAAATACCTAAATGGGTAGAATCCCTGATTCAATCTTTTAATGTTGATAACCTTAATAAACTAACTATAAGTCAACATTATGGCTGAGGCACTAGGAAGATACATACAAGCTAATATAGTTTCAAAAAATCTAGTAGGCATCAAACCTGCCTCTTCCCTTCATCCTATGGTTATACAGTAGTTTGTGGATCATACCATCTTATTTGGTATCTCATCGATGATCGAAGCTAGAAGATGGAAGAATATACTTAATGATTATGCCAGAGACTCGGGACAAAGAATAAATTTATAGAAAAGCAATGTGTACTTCTTCAACACTCTCAATGAACTTCGACATATAATCATTGATATCTTAGATTGTGCTGAGGCTAGCCTACCAGCTACCTACCTAGGTCTCCCACTCTTGATCAAATAGGCATCTTCAAGTTTTTGGAATGGTATTGTGGAACGTACACAGAGGAAACTTCTTGGGTGGAAGGGAAAATTACTTATTAGTGTGGGTAAGCTACAACTACTTCGGGCATCCTTGCAAGGTATTCCTACTTACTTCATGTCTCTTTTTAAAATTCCTATGTATTTTGCTGAAAAGCTAGAATAGATCTAAAAGAAATTTTTATGGATGGGAGTGGAAGACAAACAAAGAATGTCTTTAGTCAGATGGGAAAAAGTGTGTCTCCCAAAATCTCATGGTGGACTTAATATAAGATCCATCAGGAAAATGAATAAAGCCCTCCTCTCAAAAGTTAGTTGGAATCTAATTCACAACAACAGTGAGTGGGGGGAAATAATGTATGCCAAATACATGCATAGCATTGATGATTCCAACTTTTTTCAATAGGTAGGATTATCCCAGGGGTCTATGATATGGAATAAAATGCTAAAAAGTAGAAGTCTTCTCAAACAGGGAATTAGGTGGAAGCTTGGAAATGGCTAATAGATTAAATTCTAGGAGGATAATTGGTTAAGGGATAATCCTCTCATCTCCCAAGGAAACTATGGAGAAATTATAGACCTGACTACTTAGTTCTTTGGTGATAGGGTTAGTGATTATATGGAAAATAACAATGGGATAAGGAGCTAGAAAAACCTTTTGGATTGCTGTGTGCATAGGCATAAAATTATCCCAAGAATTTGGGAGATCCAACAATGTGTTCAGGAGATCAGAATCCCACTCTTCCCTTAGGAGGATGAACAATACTAGTGGCCGAATAAGAATGGATCATTCTTTGTCAAATCTGCCTATCAACTGCTTACACCTAAAGCTCAAAATAAGGAGGTATGGAAAAAGGTTTGGAATCATAAACTCATTCCAAAGATTAACTTGTTTTTGTGGGCTACTGCCCATAAAAAAATACTTACTCAGGACAACCTTCAAAAGAGGGGGTTTACTTTGGTCAAAAGATGTTTTCTGTGTGGTTCTAGAAAGGAATCAATTTTACACCTATTCATACACTATGAGTTTACCTGAGATTTATGGGGCACAATACTTAACAACTTTGGTATTGAATGGGTTTGTAATTCTAACCTTAAAGAAGTAATTCTCAACTAGAACTCAACCTTCACACATCCCTGGATTAAGGAATTATGGAAGCAAGCTCTGCCATGCTTGAGATGGACTTTATGGAAAGAGCAAAATCATAGAATTTTCAGGGACACTGCTAGAAATGCTGCTCAGGTGTTTAACTCCTTTGCTAGGACCATCTTGGAAAGTGTTACAACAACTCATATTAGTGTTGCAGAGAAACCCCTATCTAAATTTGAAACTCAAATTGTTGCCAAATGGAAGGTTTTAAACCTTATCCCTGGGCATGATAATTCCAAAATTCTTCAGAGACTTCATACTAAATGGATACCACCTAAACCCAATTGGATGAAACTCAATTTTGATGGGGCATCCAAGTTGAGTGGTAAAGCAAGTGGAGGAGGTATAATAAGAAATGAAAAAGGAGGAATGTCTGCTATCTATGTTGGTGGCATGGGTTGCCAAAGCAATAACTATGCTGAAGCTATGGCTTTACTTTGGGGATTAAAGTTAGCTATATCCCTAGGAATAAGAAATTTAAATATTCAGGGAGATTCTAAGTTGGTCATAGATGCCATTAATAAAGCATCTAACATTGGTATCCATTTAAAAGACATCATTATGGAAATCCAATTTCTTTTACAAAAGTTTTCCAAAGTTGAGATTACCCACACCTACAGAGAAGGTAACATGGCCGCTGATGCTTGTGCCAACCTTGGCCAACAATTCTCATGATGGAGGGTATGGTGACAAGGGGCTCATATACCCCCAAACATTAGAGAGATCATTTAGAAGGAGATGACGGAGCATGAATGATGCACTGGGAAACAGGCTTCTCAAGTTTTTGAGGTCACTGAAGAGCAGGGTGCTGATTCTAGGGGAACTACTGATAATAAGGAGAAGATGCATGTAGAAGAAGCTAGTGAGGGTTCAGAGAATGAGAATGATTGGAAAATAGATATTGGGGCCTTGAAGGTCTGCATTCAAAAGCTAGAAAAGGTCTTCACCAAAGGCCTTCGAAATAACAATCTACTGAATATGACTATGTTGGAAGCGGTGGGTAATCCAGGGAATGCTAACAATGTAGACAATGAGAATCTTAAGGATCTTGTTAATTTTATAGTTATGTAGCTTCATACTTTTTGACTCTGGTCTTTCCAGTGTTTTGTTTTGCTTCTAACTTTGTTTCTTGGCTGTGCCGTTGGTTCGGTGTTGGCATCTTTTGTTTTCCAGCCTTCCTATCTTTTTTGACTATATAGGGTTCGGCCCCTGGTTTGCCGCCTTAATTAATCAAAAACTATAAGTCAACATTTTTATCATGCGTTAATGACTATGTATGAATGTGAACCTCAATCATTTGAGGAAGCCACTCAAGATGGTGGATGAAATGTTGCTATAAAATATGAATATAATGCCTTAATTAAAAATTAGACTTGTGATCTTGTCCCTCCTTCATCTAAAAGACATATTGTCAGTTGTAGGGGGATTTATAAGATCAAATATAATTCAATTAGTAAAATTGACAATTTTAAAGCTAGATTAGTTTCTCATGGGTTTACTCAAAAACTTAAGATTGACTATGTTGAAACCTTTGCTCTTATAGTAAAAATGAGTACTTTTATACTTCTTATTTCTCTTACAACTAAAAATAGTTAGGTTATCCACCAAATAAATGTCAATAATGCATTTCTAAATGGTGAGTTAGAAGAGAAAATATACATGACTCAACCTAAAGGTTTCATTGATCCTAATAGATAACATTATGTATGCAATTTAAAGAAATATTTGTATGGTTTAAAAAAAGCTTCTCAAGCTTGGTATTCTATTTTTTTTTAAAGAATTGAGTTTCTCTAATTGTTAGTTTGATAATGATCTCTTTGTTAAAGTTGAAAATGGTCATTTGATTTTAATTGTATTTTATGTTTATGATTTGTTAATTACTAGTAATCTAATTAGTTTAATTCATAAATATAAGGATAAAGTAAGTAAAATATTTGAAATGACTGATTTAGGCATTTACATCATTTCTTAAGAATAACTATATTTCAAGATAAACATTCTATTATTATTTCATAATCTCAGTATGCTCATAACCTTCTTGTTAAGTTTAACATGCTTGATTGTAAATCTTTTTCTACTCTTATTGAATTTGGTGTTAAACTTGATCCAAAACATACATGTGAAAAACCTAACCCTACTTTATATAGACAACTTATTGGTAGTTTAATTTATCTAACTATTACTAGGCTAGATATTTTATATGCTGTTGTTGTTGCTTTTTGATTTATGCAAGATCCATATTTGGATCATTGGGAATTATTTAAATAAATTCTTCGTTATATCAAAGGAGCAATTAATTTTGGTTTATTTTATTCTTCCATTGACAATGCTAAATTATATAGTTATGATGATGATGATGACCATGAGAGATACTATAGATCATAAATCTACTTTTAGATATATATTTAAGTTTGGTGTAGGTGCTATCACTTGGAGTAACAAGAAGCAATCTACTGTCTCTATCTATTCTACTAAAAAATAGTATAAAAGTGATATGAAATATGGTAAAGAAGCCATGTGGATGCAAAGGTTGTTGGGAAAACTTCATTTGGATGTTTGTCATATTACCATCTTTCATTATGATAACCAAATTTGTATAGCTCTGATGAAAAATCTAGTGCAACACCAAAGAACTAAACATATTGAATTTCATGTGAATTTTATCCAAGATAAAGTCCTAAATGGTGATATTGATCATCAATTCTATTATATGGATGAACAAGTGGTAGACATCTTCACAAAACCACTTAGTGTTATCAATATTTGTTAGTTTCATGTAATACTAGGCCTCTTGGAGTTGCCATTTAAGGAAAGTGTACATGACAATGCCATTTTTTAACAGCTATTCATTTCTTCTTCTTATCTATACTTCTTCTCATTGTAAATAATTATAAACTTTGTGGATAAATTATGTGATTTGAGTAAAATTCGTGTGAAAGTTTTATTTTTATACCCCAATACATTAAAATCATACTTTGTAATGGAGGTTTTTTTGTTATAAAAGGCTCCAAATATGCTTAGTGATTATTCATGAAAAACTATGAAATGTAGTCTCATGATCATGCTAACCTAGACTTACTTTCAAATAGTTTGTGGATTATAATGTTTTATTGTTTCAAAAGGTTGTGTTTGGCATGATGTAGGTTTTTAAATACTTCAATTGTTTACATAGTATAATTCTGTTGTAAGGTGACTATGACATTTATCGCCACTTAGCATTAAGGGGGAGTGTTAGAGAATTTAATTTTAAGTGGATTTATTGACTCTTAGCCTTGGTAAAGTTATTAAATAATAATAATAATATATTATTATTATTTATTGACACAAGGTGGAAACATCATGAAAATAAATAATAAAGTTATAATTATTTAATGAGTTACCAAAATATAATTAAATAACTTTATCAGGATGGATGGACTTATTATTTTTACAATGGTTACCTCAGTTGGTATTTCACTATAAATAAGGTTTTACCTCTATTTTGAATTCATTCAAATATGAAATTATTTTTTCATATTCAACCTACAAGTTTTGTGAAGGCCATTCTGTGAATGAGTGAGAAGTCAAAAGAATTTGTATTGGGGTTATTATTATTTCTCAATTATATGAATAATCACTATGAGTTTTTTACCTCAATTAGAGGTTTTCACACCTAATATATGTGTCACATTGTTCAATTGATAAGTGATCCTTATGATTTGTTATTCATTTACACTTATAGATTCCATCTTGTCTATTGTTACATATTATTTAAGTAGTTTTTCATTTTATTTTAAATTAAATATTAATTTCTAAAAACTCAAAATAAATTAGGGTTTATGTGGATATATGTGGATCAAAAAACATTGTGCATTGATTGAATCCAGGGATAGTGAGAACTCCTTTTTAGTTAGGAAGGCTAACCTACACATATAAGAATACTTGACAAAAATAGATTAATAAAAGATATTGGTGGACTGCCTAATCAAGGATTAGTTTCAAGAAGTGGTACATTTATTTAGAAGGATGTTAGTCCATTATTTATATAATTAAGAAAAATAAAAGAATAAAAAATTATAAATAAATAAATGATGTGATAATAATACTAATTAATATTTTTTTCCTTGATTAATTCAACATTGTAAATGAAATATTCTTTCCAATAAGTAGAAGAAAAATCTAGGTCATCTTGAATAACAGCTAATGATTCTTCATAAGCTTCATGAAAGGGTGAATAAATGATGGCACAAATGGCTATCTCAAAGGCTATATCATTCTGATCTACAAACAATAGTTGAGAAACTATGGGAAGTTCATGATGCTGGTTACGTCATGAACTGAACTAGGTAGAGTCATCTACAAGATGAAAGCCATATTTAAATACCAATACTAAAAAAGGGATTGTAAATAAAATCTTAGGATAAGGTCTTAGATCATTTTTATTAAAATATTAGATTGATGTCGATCCAAACAAGATCGATATCGATCGATAGAATTGGTACTGATTAATAATGAATTAGTGTTGATTCGCTCATGTGACTGAGTTTAATAAAATAGAGAGCATAATGAGAGATTTACTAATAGGTTGAAAAATGGATAAAGAGGGGTGATAATAGTATTTTAATGGATAGATAAATGAATACTTATTGAAATATAATGATAAACTAAAATACAATACTTACCTTTGATCAACTTATGGGTAGAATGGAATTCTTTCATTGGCATAGGTAGTTTCTTAGATTACACAAATGATATGATCAAACACAATAAAAATATAATAGAGTGTCATTAGTAATGTCACCAAAATCTCTAGGAATTTTAAAAGTGATTTGAGTCTTTAATTTTCTCATCTTGAATGCAAAAGTAGGCTGTATATTTATGGATCAATGCTGATCTAGAGAATAGATACCGATCATGGAAGAATCAATTGCCGATTCATCCAAAAGAGGGTCTTTGTTTTAAACATGGGTGAAAATAGCTTAGGGATGGGTTAGATGGTTAGTAACAACTCCACATGAGGGTAAATTGGTTATAGGGGTAGATTCTTAGGTTATAAATGGTCTTAGGAGGTTGGGAGTGGTAAAAGGATAAAAGTAAAGGCTATTTACCGAGATAATAAATGTTAAATAAAATAAACTTGAGGATAGGCTTTATTTAGGGGATGTAAATAAATAAGGCATATGACACCTAATTAATCATCCCTAGGGGTATGAAATTATAGTGTCTACATTTTCTCCTTTTTATAAAGTAGTATATAATACATGTTATGAGATTAAAACTATGAAATGTATACTACCCAAAGTTTATGTGAGGAGGTATCCCCACTCAAATTAGGAGCTGATAGAAGATAAGGAGTTGGAAATGAGTTTGAAAAATGAAATAATGGATGGGATGGATAAATAATAGATAGACTATAATAAATGCAGATGCATAACATGAAGTGTATGTTTTTCACTAGTAGGATGGAAGATAATATAGGTAGAGATGTCCCAAGGCAAATATTGTAATTATATGACATAACTATGAATAAGTGGGCTTAATGAAGGTTAAACAAGAACACAAGTGATAGGGTTGGTTGACCGAAGCATTTGGTGTGTAACAATCCCGCTGGGCTAGACATAAAAAAATGTGTTTTTTTTCAAATTAAATATATATACCATAAATAGATTACACCTTGATAATATAAACATATATAAAATATATAATCAAGTGATAATAAAAAGTACACATTGCATCTTATATCATATATTTATAATCTATTGAGAATGCTACATAAAATGAATATAAAAAGAAATAAAATTCAGCCATGACTGATACAACACTGCAATCACTACTGCCAATGTACAATAATAAGTAATTATAATTATTCATGACAATAATTAATAATAATATACAATATAATATAATGTACATAATCTAAATACCCAATTCCTCGAAGCATGATTTCCTCAAACTCTCTAGTATTTTTGGCAATCTCAAGTGTTGCCTCAATAGTATTACTACTATGGGGAAGGAGAGCATCATATGAGCACTTTTCCACACCAACCATAGATAAATGATCTCCCATCAAGGAATGGTCCTCCCTTCATGGGTGAGTAGATAGTGATGGTGTGGGAATCCAAAGAGACTAGTAAGCACCCATGTGTTGTATGATTCTAAACTAAACATGTGGTGCATCATAAAAATCCATTCTATTATAAGATATTACACAAACATGTTAATCATACTCATAAATTTATAATGTCTCACTAAAAATACTTTGACCAAAGTTTTACAAATGATAAATAATAATGATCTAGATCAATCAATTCATACACACCACTTGATCATACTGCCTTCATCTGTCATTGTGAGACTAGTAAGCTAGTGAAGTCTATCTCATTCCTTACTCTGAATCAACAATGCAAATTGATCAAATATAATTGAACCAAAAGATTAATTTAATTTACAACTTATTCACACACACAATCAAACTAGATACTAAGCATAGGAGTAACCAAGACATACATTTATTTCATCAAATGTATGAATGAATATTACATTATTTCTATCCCATACTAGAAATAATGACTACAATTTATACCACTTGGGTAAAATATACATAACTATAGAATTCAACAACCATAATTTTTTTCCAAACATACTACACCAATGATAACCCATATTACCATAGTCTAGTATAACTACTAATTTACTCAAAAATAATCATATAAATTAGTTTTAAAATCATGGGAACATAAGTAATTACACAAGTAATTATATATAATGAAGCAAGTCATAGTTCCCATGAAACACAATAACATACCAAACACAACATTTTTTAACTCTCAAATAATGCATGTACGCATATACAAAGTCTTAGCAACAATCATAAAATACACCTTTCACAGCAATAATCAACATGCAAACACTAAACTAGTCAAACATAGCTATGAGTCTAGATATAATAATTACATGATGTACTTTCTAGGTATAAAATGCATTTACACTGTAGTACTCTATGATATCCCATACTATCATAGTCCACAACTACATAAATAACCCAAAATCCAACTTACGATTTCAAAAAAAAATTAAGAGACACACATATATACAATAGCAATTAAATAAGTACATAACTATACCTTCTAGGTATACCCTAATTCTAAACTACATACCAACATTCAAGGTAATATAACATATAAGCACATATCACAATACACTAATTCATGCTAAATATTACTAATAATTAAAATATATGAACATTTATATAATATGTGCTACCACAAGTATTCAAAATGGAATACATACATATTCACAATCAATCAATCATTTATAGAGAAATAAAGAATTCATAAACCCTTTATAACATTCATTTGAACATTTCATTTTGTTTCTAAAAGACTATTTTAATATGGTTATGGTTTTTGTCTCATGGACACTTTATGACCTATCTAACCATTCAGTCAACTATAAGTATATTTCCTAGACATGAATACTATACATAAAAACATACCTCATTTGTAAGTACTCTAGTGGTATGTAATTACTATATCAAGGTTCACTTATATGTCTTAATCAAGAATCTCCCATCATTTTTTAACATATTATTAGTAAAAATATTGATTATGATTTATACTATTTGAGTATAGTGTGTATCTAAACTCTAATTACTATAAGTAATTTTCTAGCAAAGGTATTCTATGGCACCCACATATTATCATAATTATTAACTACTCAAAATAATTAACTAGTCATAACATCAAGGAACACTTGCCAAGAATCCCCTATTTCACGTCCTATTTTTTTATATATGTTTTCATTACATTTAGGAACTGTGTTCTCAAGATAAACTAGTGTCCTATTATTTTGAAACCTAGGTTTAGTTATAATAACCATCAAATAATTTTGATACATATCCCACATGTATTTTCAATTATTCATATTAATACAAGTTCCTTACGAATATAATATTCATGATTATCAGTGTAAGGAATCATAGTAAACATCGTGTAGGCCTCACAAATGATTGGTTATCTACTTAATCAACATATTCTTGTTGTCAATATTTTAATACTATAAGGTCATTTTATAATTCTACAATTCAATAAATATACTCATGGAAGGAAATATAGTCTTAACAAGAAAGTCATTACCCCAAAATCAATAAAATAACCTTATTTCACATAAACCACTAGCCATATATCAGTATTTACAAATCATTACAAACCATGGTTCATAAATAAGTCAATTATAATAGAAATAACCATATCTTCTTAGTTTTTCAAATCTCCTCATTTAGTATTTACACAAAATACCATTCTTTAAAGCCTTTATGTTTAAATAACCTTCACTTATAGTGAATTCATTAGTACACTATAATGTTATTTACATAGTTGCTAAATGCTACATATTCTCATAATAACATTGTATATAATGTAATTCATATAGTTCTTTCTTTTTTAGCTACCCATATGGCATAAACATGAATTTATATAATAGCCCACATGCATCAAAACATAGGATTATTTTACAAATAGCAAATCACTCCACTATTGTTAATATCAATAGTTAAATCACTGAATTTATTATTGTTATGGGATATACCATAGGTAAGGATTATTAATTATTATTTCTTTTTAAACTCTATCTCACTTCATAATTAGGAATTAATAATTTAAGCAATGCCACGCAACCCTGCAGTGACCCATCAGCCATACTAATTATGATGCCATATACAAATTCTTGAGTCGGGAGTGGTAATTTCAATGACCCATCACTTAAATAACATCTAGGGTTAAAAAGGTATAGTGATCCCAATGATATGGTAGTCATATTGCATTTAAAATGTTTGATGAAGGGAATGGTAAAAAGAAACTATAATGACCACTATTGGCTACGCCCAATGACTTGAAAAGGAAACATGAATCAAAAAACTATTGTTTTAGAAATAGATCTGGATGCTATTTAAAGCTCAGCTCATATTCTCTTAGTAGTAATGTTATTCTTTTTGCATACCACACTTCCTTATTTTATTATGAAATTGATTACTATAGGTATTTGTGTGTAAACAAGGAGACTTGATTTTACCAGTGAATCCATCTTGTATTAAGCTTTAATGATTCATTATTATTAAATACTTGTCTCATTATAACCTTGTTGAATTTTATCTCAATATATTAATTGACTAGCATATTAATGTAACAACAATATCTACAAGAAATATATATTACTATACTAACTCATAGTTTAGGATATTACTAAGCTCTTGTTTCCCACACTTCACGTTCCATACTGCAAAAACATAGTTGACAATTTATAATGTCTACAAACATTTAAACAATATTAATTATACCTTTATACCATTATTTATAATGTATCCTAATTTTTATGGTTAGACACACACACACACACACATCAAAAAGAAACTATGATATAATTAGAATTTTACTAGTCAAAACATCTATATAATAACTCCCACAATGACCCCTAAATGTAAATGCAATGATCCTTATTAACTCAATGATTAATTTGGGTGTGTAATATCATATAAACAATGGTTCAAAGGTAATAACCAGGCTTAAAATTATTCATTATATTTTATATAGAGGCATCTCATTTGTCATTGACCACTATTATTAACAATGACTTGCTGTATATGACATGACCACTAAAATATGTCTCTATAATAAGTAAATCACTAATGTAGTATTCGCTTAACAAGTTTTAGTCATCTACTCAATTATATATCTAATATTACTAGATTTGAGATATTACCACTCGATATGTTAAAGCCCATCAATTCAACTTAAATATGTTTATGTTATAGGAGGTATATATGGCACATATATGGAAATTGAAAAGAATACAATGATTCCCCACAATGTTGACACCTTTGACCAAGGAAGTGACACTTAAAGCCTAGAATACCTTGACCATTTTCTTATGTTCTGAGCTCTATTTTTAAGAAGACACAGTGCTACCTTTATAAATGAATTTAATGTTTCGACATACATACATACATACATATATATATATACATATATATATACATATATATATACATATATATATACATATATATATATATATATACACATATATATATATATATATATACATATATATATATATATATATATATATATAGAGAGAGAGAGAGAGAGAGAGAGAGAGAGAGAGAAAATAATCATATATTGCCTATAAAAAACAACACAAATTTGCTAAATTAAACAAAATTATCATTATATTGCCTTGCTAGACTTAGAATTAGATATATATAAATATAAAATGCTTATTGGTGTTTTAGATGCTAGATAAAATATATAGGCACTCCTAAGCACAAGATTACTACTAAATTTTTAATGTAATCAGAAACATGCTTCCTACTTGACAGTTCAAAAGCACCCACTTTTAATAGTCTTCTCTTTTGATTCTCTCCTCTCTTTCTTCTCCCTACTACACCTTTCCATACTCTCTTCTTAATTCTTTCTCTATAAAATAGGCAAAACCTTTTTCTTCTCTAGATTTTTATTTTTTATTTTTTTGTTTTAAAATATTTTTCTAATTTTAATAATAAATAACCATATTTTTTGCTTTAACATGCTTTATTTTATATCTTTAGTATTTTTTCTATTTTTAATGATAATTTATAATTTCCATTTATTTCAATAATAAATAAATAAAATTTATAATTTTAATAATTTATTTATTATCTTTCATTGTCACAAGTTTTATACTAATTTCAGAATTTAAATTTGATCATACTAGTAAGGTTCCTACCAACTTTAATGACAAACATAAAAAACATGTAAACAAAATCCATTATGCATACAACTTATACTATCAAACCACACAAAGAAATATCCCAAGCAATAATTAAACACACCATAAACAATTATTTTTAATGCATTTCTACCATGTATTATCTACTGTGTGTGTGTCCAGGGTTCCATCAACTCTTTGTAGACCTTTGATGTCTCCATCTACATCACCCTCTTTGATGATGATCTCCCTCCATCACACTTGAGGGATTAATTCCCCTGTGTCCACCTCACAACACAGGTAATTAGATCATATCACATGATAATTATAAAATAATAATATATAACTGAATCAATACATTAATATGATTAAAATATAAATGTTTACATAAACAATTTATAATAAGCAATCATGTATTATCATCTAACTAAGCAACATTATATTATCCCATAATAACATAAATATCAAGCTTAGTTAGAGATATAACCAAATCTAAATTTGTTAACTGTAGATATCTATAAATAATCTAGAAAATTTGTCTGATGAGGAATCAAGATGTAACATCCTCCCCCTAAAGCCAGTCATCATCCTCAATGACTTTTATTCAAACATAAGTTCTAAATTAAAACATTATTTAACAAATCAATAACATGATATACAATATCTAATTAAGAAAATAAATAGAAATTACTTGTAGAACTCATTATAGTTCCTTCAAGTTGTATTATTCTAGAGTACTAGTCCCACATAACCTTGTTTAATGATATATCTCTTTTAAGAAAATATGGTTATGAGTATTAATTACTTTGATTGGTTCTATGATGACTATCCTAGGGTCTAAAACCATCAAGATAAACCTATATACTATAATACCGACCACTTTTATTACCTTGAAGGGTCCCACATAGCTTAGTGAAAGTTTAATGACTTCTCAAAACACATAAGATCATCATGCAAGTCAAAATAAATGACCAGGGGGAGTTCCACAAAATCTCTAGCCCCAACACATTTCCCCAACCTAGAGAGTATTTTTCTCATTTTGGAGAAAAGTAATTAGGGAACCTAGTAAAAAAATAATGTGTATATGGTAATACTATCACTAATATGTGTAGATTTAGATAAGTATAACATGTAATTACTGTCACTACTCCATGAATCTCTTAACAAGTATGATGATAAATATGAATTAGAAATACTATATTTCTAATATACACAAAATCATGGAATATCCATCCAAAATATACATGCATATGGCCATATGATTGAATTTGACAAGTTTTTACTATCAAACCCTAAATTTGAAAAGTCTATCTATCGATCCAACTTAGTACTAATAATCTTAGTTAATGTGAGGCTAAGTAGGATACCATATTATTGCTTAGAACTCACATTCCCTATTCACCACTCTTCCCTTAGATCTCCAAGACCTAATGATCTTAAAATGTGCACAATGTTCCAAAGAATCACAAGTTTATGCTAATAGTTAATGAAAAAAAAGTTGTATGCTAAATGATTCTAGATGTATCCTCATACATACAAAACAAATCATACAATCAATCCATAATTATATTAAGTTAATACTAGCTAGTATTATATTTCATAGTCTCAACTTAAAGAGTTATATTCATAGTCAAGAGAAAATAATGTTAAAATTAACATAACATACATAGGACAATAATGACACCATTATTTTAGCCTTGAAGAGGATTAAATAAAAAATTATCTCTTTAATTGCTTAACTAGCACACAAGTTAAAATTTTATTCCTACCTTTAGACTGACAAGATGTTCTACACATCCTAAATCTTACTCACTTCCAATGATAGGTATGAAATAACTCTTCAAAAACAACATGTTTTTAGCAAAAAAGAGTATATGTCAAAAGAGAATAAGATAATAAAAAAAAATAATTCACCTCTATGCTAACTAAAGAGATGATACTTATTCCTAAACCACATAAATTTAAGAGAAGCATCTCGAGCATTTTTTTAACATTCACAAAACACAATGACAAAGATGACTTGATAATCAAAAAATATGTAATCATACTCAAGGTGATCAATCTAAGTGATTAAATTATTGTAGAATTTTTTTGCAATAACTCATGAACTATTCTATATACCTATCTACCCAAGCCTTGAATATAACAATCACCATAAAAACACTCGATAAGCTGATCTCTTAAACAACTCAAAGGGATACACACTTAATATTCCACACACATTTTGTGAATATTATAAAATTACAAACATAGTGTAACATGGTTCCACACTAAGACACCAAAAATCCAAAATACTAGTGCAATAGTTGATGTCACTAGGTTCACACTATTGAATAGAAAGACACAAAAATGATAATAGACTCATTAGGTCTTAAAGTTTGAGCTACAACTCTGATACCACATGTAACAACCTTGTTGGGTTAGATATAGAAAAATGTGATTTTTTTCTAATTAAACATATATAACATAAATAGATTACATCTCAAGAATATAAACAAAGATCACATATATACTCAAGTGATAACAGAAAGTACACATTACATATTATATCATAGATATCTAATCTATTGAGAATGCTATATAAAATGAATATAGAAAGTAATACAACTTAGCCACGACTGATAGAACACTACAATCACCATTGTTAATATACAAAAATAAGTAATTATAATTCTTCATGACAATATTTAATAATGATATACAATATAATACAATATATATAATTTAGATACCTGATCCCTTAGAGCATGAGTTCCATAGACTCTCTAGTATCTGTGGCAATCTTAAGTGTTGTCTCAATAGTAGTACTGCTGTGGAGAGGGAGAGCATCATCCGAGTGATTTTACACACCAACCATAGAACAAAGATCTCCCATGCAATCTCCCATAAAATAATGGCCTTTCCTTCATGAATGAGTAGATAGTGATGATGCAAGAATCTAGAGAGACTAGCAAGTACCCATGTGTTATATGATTCTAAACTAAACATATAATGTATCATAGAAATCAATTCTATTTCAAGATATCACAAAAAAATGTGAATCATACTCATGAATTGATAATATCTCACTAAACATACTTTGGCCAAGTTTTACAAATGATATATATTAATGATCAAGATCAATCAATTCATACACACCACTTGATCGGACTGCCTTCATCTGTCATTGTGAGACTAGTAAGCCAGTGAAGTCCATCTCACTCCTTAATCTGAATCAACAATGTAGATTGGTCAAATATAATTCAACCACAAGATTCATTTAATTTACATCCTATTCACACATACAATCAACCAAATACTAAGCATAAGAGCAACCAAAGCATACATTTATTCCATCAAATTATGAATGAATATTACATTATTTCTATCCCATACTAGAAATAATGACTGTAGTCTATACCATTCAAGTAAAATATACATAATTGTATATTTCAATAATAATAATAATTTGTTCTTAAATATACTAGACCTATAATAACCCATATTACCATAGTTTAGTATAACTACTAGTTTTCTGAAAAACAATCATATAAAGTAGTTTTAAAATCATGGGAATATAAGTAATTACATAAGTAACTATATATAATGAAGAAAGTCATAGTTACCATGAAACATGATAACAAGCCAGACACAACATTCATTAAACTCTCAAAGATTGCATGCATGCATACACAAAGTCTTATTAATAGTAATAGAATGCACTGTTCACAACAATAACTAATATGCAAATAGTAAACCAATCAAACATAGCTATGAGTTTAGACATAAAACTTACATTATATACCATCTAGGTACACCATGCATTTACATTATAATACTCTATGATATCCCATACTATCATAGTTCACAACTATATAAATAACACAAAATCAAACTTATGATTTCAAAATAAAATCAAAAGACACACATATATACAATATCAATTAAGCATGTATGAAGATATACCTTCTACGTATACCCTCAGTCTAAACTACATGCCAGCATTCAAGGTAATATAACATATAAGTAGACATCATGGTGCACTAATTCATTCTAAATATTACTAACCATTAAAACATATTAACATTTATATAATATGTGCAACCACAAGTATTTAAAAAATAATACATATAAATTCATAGTCAATCAATGATTTACAGAGAAATAGAGAATTTATAAACCCTTTATAACATTCATTTGAACATCTTGTTCTGTTTCTAAAATACTATTTTAATATGGTTATGGTTTTTGTCCCATGAACACTTTATGACCTATCTAACCATTTAGCTAACTATAGGTATAGTTACTATACCTGGATACTATACATAATAACATACCTTATTTTTAAGTATTCTAATGGTATGTAATTACTATATCAAGGTTCACTTATATGTTTTAATCAAGAATCTCCCATCATTGTTTAACATATAAATAGTAAAAATATTGATTATGACTTATACCATCTATGTATAGTATGTATCTAAACTCTAATTACTATAATTGATTTTATAGCAAAGGTATTCTATGGCACCCCATATTATCATAATTATCAACTACTCAAAATAATCAACCAGTCATAACATCAAGGAACGTTTTTCAAGAAGCCCCTATTTCATGTCCTCTTTTTTTATATATGTTTTCATTACATTTAGGAATTATGTTTTGAATATAAACTAGTGTCCCATTCTTCTGAAACCTAGGTTTAGTTATAATAACCATCAAATAATTTTGATACATATCCCACATGTATTTTCACTTGTTCATATTAATACAATAAGTTCCTTACGAATATAATATTCATAGTTTCATTATCATTATAAGGAATCATAGCAGACATTATGAAGGCCTCATAAATTCTTAGTTATTTACTTGATCAACGTAATATTGTTGTCAAGATTTTACTACTATAAGGTCATTCCATAACTCTATAATTCAATAAATATACTCACAAAAGGAAATATAGTCTTAACAAGAAAGTCATCACCCCAAAATCAATAGAACAACCTTCTTTCACATAAACCATTGACCATATAATAATATTTATAATTAATTAAGAACCATAATTCATATATAAGTCAATGATAATATAAATAACCATATTTTCTTAGTTTTTTAAAGCTCATCCTTATTTAGTATTTACACAAAATACTATTCTTTAAAGCCTTTAAGTTTAAATAACCTCCACTTATAGTGAATTCATTAGCAAACTATAATGTTATTTACATAGTTGCTAAACATTACCTATTTTCATAATAAAATTGTATGTAATGTAATTCATATAGTTTTTTATTTTTTAGCTTCCAAAATGGCATAAACATGATTTTTTATAATAGCCCACATGCATCAAAATATAGGATTATTTTACAAATAACAAAGCACTCCACTATTGTTAATATCAATAGTCAAATTGATGTATTTATTATTGTTATGGGATATACCATAGGTAAGGATTATTAATTGTTATTCCTTTTTAAACTCTATCTCACTCTGTAAATAGGAATTAACAATTTCAGTGATGCCATGCAACTCTGTAGTGACCCATCAACCATACTAATTATGATGCCACTATACAACTTCTTGAGCTGGGAGTGGTAATTTTAGTGATCCATTGCTTAAATAACATCCAAGGTTAAAAGGGTACAATTATTCCAATGTGATAGAAGTCATATTGCATTTAAAATGCTTTTCATTTGGGAATAATAAAAAGAAACTACAACAACCAATATTGGCTATACCCAGTGACTCAGAAGGGAAATGTGAATCAAATAAACTATTGTTTTAGAAATAGATCTAGATGTTATTTAAATCTCAACTCATATTATCTTAGTAGTAATTTTCTTCTTTATTTCATACCAAGCTTCCTTGTTTTATTATGATATAGATTACTAAAGGTGTTTATATGTAAATAAGGCAACTTGATTTTACCAACAATTCTGTCTTGCATTAAATTCCAGTGATTCATTGTTATTAAATACTTATCTTATTATAACCTTGTTGAATGATATCCAAGAAGATTAATTGAATAACATATTGATGTAAGAATGATATCTATGAGTAATATATATTACTATGTTAACTCATAGTTCAAGATATTACCAAGCTCTTGTTTCCCACGTATCACGTTCTATACTATGAAAACATAGTTGGTAATTTATAATGTCTTCAAACATTTAACCAATATTAATTATACATTTATACCATTATTTATAATGTATCCTAATTTCTATGGTTACACACACACACACACACACACACACACACACACACACACACACACACACACACACACACACACACACACACACACACACAAAAAAAAAAAAAAAAAAAAAAAAAAAAAAAAAAAATTATGACAGATCAAGAATTTTACTAGTCAAATCACCTATAGAATAACTCCCATATCAACTATACTCAACTACCCCTAGATGTAATTGTATAAATCCTTGTTAACTCAATGATTAATTTGGGTGTGTAATATCATATAAATAATGGCTCAAAGGTAATAGCTAGGCTGAAAAGTATCCATTATATTTTATATAGTGGCATCTCATTTTTCATTAACCACTATTATTAATAATGACATTCTTTATATAACATGACATTCACTAAAATAGGTCTATATAATAAGTAAATCACTAATGTAGTATTTTCTTAAAAGGTTTTAGTCATCTCCTCATTTATATATCTAATATTACTAGATTTGAGATATTACCACTCGATATGTTAAAGTCCATCAATTCAAATTAAATATGATTATGTTACAGGAGGTATATGACCTATCCTAAGGCACATCTATGAAAAGTGAAAAGAATATAATGATTCTTCATAATGTTGACACCTTTGACCAAGGTAGTGACACTTAAAGCCTAGAATACCTTGACCATTTTCTTTTGTTCTGAGCTCTATTTTTAAGAATACATGACACTGCCTCTATAAATGAATTTAATGTTTTGATTGACAAAATATACATACATACATACATACATACATACATACATACACACACACACACACACACACACACACACACACACACACACACACACACACACACACGTTGACGTGATTTACGTTGACTAGATTTCATGTGAAACAATATGACCCAATTACTCCACCTCTTAGACTCTTAAAGCACACTTTGAAGTTTTTGCATAAAGTTGATGTTATTTCAGAACTAAAACTATCTGTTTTACATGCTAAAAATGTTTTTTCCATGTTTTTTTGCATATTGGGATGTCATCAAACAACACCAACACATATTTCATCAAAAAATGTCTTAAAAGAGTGTTCATCAAACTTAAATGTAAATGGTGCATTTGTGAGGCCAAAATACATGACCAAAATTCATAATGGCCTTCATAAATTTTGAAAGTTGTTTTAGGAATAGCCTCATCTATAATTCAAATTTGATGGTACCTAGAACAAAGATCTAGTTTTATAAAATAAAAAACACCATGTAAATCATCAATAATTGAAATAGGGAGCTTATCTTTGATGGTGTACTTGTTTAGTTCTCTGTAGTTTGGGCACATCTTATAAGTGTAATCCTTATTATGCACCATGACCATCGAGGATGAATATTCACTTTGGATATGTACCATATTTTCAATTTCACTCTTCTGGGTATATGGATACCTATATGGTCTAATATTTGGTGGTTGACTCCTTAAAAGCAGTTGAATGGCATGATCATGTTCTCTTCTTGTTGGTAGTCCTTTTGGAATGGTGCCAAAATCAACTGGGTGGTGATCATAAATAATCTATAGATTAGGATGTGTAGACATCTTTATTGGTTGAAATTATATGGAAAATAATCATGCTAAAAATCTTTAAGCTCATTTTTTGAGAAATTTTGACATTTGATGCAAACTAACCAATTATGGATATTTTTTTGTAAACCATGTAGTTTTAATATCCTAATTTCAAAATGAAATCACATGAATAGTTCATGTAAATTCATCCCTATTGTGCCTCATGTTGTGAGTCATTGGACTCCCAAAACAACTTCTACCCCACCCTTGAGAATAAAAAACATAGGAGAATCTAGCATGTAGTCTCCCATATCAAGATTAATATTGTGACCTTTTCCAAAATAATTAATTATGCCACCATATGTAATCATGACTTGATATTCTAGAGCTAGGTAAATGAAAATTTTCAAATGAGTTGATAAATTATTGTTGATGAAATTATGTGTATTCCCTGAGTCAAGCAACATTATCACCTTTTGTTTCTTGAGGAAACCCACAACCTTAAGGTTTTGAGGAGTGATCAACCAGAAATTGGTTAACCACCATTCCATTATAGCTTCCAATTGATACTTCACGTCATCTATATCCCCTTTTTCCAATTGATACACACACACACACACACACACACACACACACACACACACACACACACACACACACACACACACACACACACACATAGAGAGAGAGTAAATAATCATATATTGCTTATAAAAAACTACATAAATTTGATAAATTGAACAAAATTATCCTTATATTTCCTTTTTAAACTAAGAATTAGATATCTATAAATATCAACCACTTATTGGTGTTTTACATGCCAGACAAAATATGCAAGTACTCCTAAGCACAAGATTCTTGCTAAATTTTTAATGTAATAAGAAACATGCC
Organism: Torreya grandis; assembly: GCA_037957365.1. Classification (NCBI taxonomy): domain Eukaryota; kingdom Viridiplantae; phylum Streptophyta; class Pinopsida; order Cupressales; family Taxaceae; genus Torreya; species Torreya grandis. Next base: position 736,398 of record JARHVA010002188.1, read on the forward strand.
TCCTACCTGGTAGTTCAGAAGCACCCACTTTCAATGTTATCTTCTCTTTTACTTCTCTCTTCTCTTTCTTCTATCTATTATGCCTTCCCCTGCTCTCTTCTTAATTATCTCTCCTTAACATAGGTGCAACCTTTTACTTCTCTAGATTTTTGTTTATTTTTTTATTTTTTTAATTTTAAAAGATTATTCTAATTTTAATAATAAATAACCTTTTTTTTTGCTTTAACATGCTTTATTTTCTAGCTATAGTCTTTTTTATATTTTTAATGATACTTTCTAATTTCCATTTATTTCAACAATAAACCAATAATTTTTTTTATTTTAATAATTTATTTAATATATTTCATTTTCATAATTTTTAATGACAATTACTAATTCCAAATTTTAAATTTAATCATACTAGTAAGATTCCTGCTAGATATAATGACAAACATAACAAACATGAAAATAGAACTCATTATGCTATGAAACTTATACTGGCAAGCCACACAAAGAAATATCCCAAGCAATAATTAAATACACCATAAGCAATTATTTTTTAATGCATTTCTACCATTATTATCTATTATGTGTGTGTGTAGGGTTCCACCAACTCTCTGTATACCTTCAATGTCTCCATCTATATCACCCTCTTTGATGATGCTCTTCCTCTGGCATACTTGAGGGATGAATTCTCCTGCATCCACCTCACAATATGAAGGTAATTAGATCATATCACATGATAATTATAAAGCAACAATATATAACTGAATTAATACATTAATATGCTTAAAATATAAATGCTTACATAAACTAGTTCATAATAAGAAATCATGTATTATCATAAAACTAAGAAAAATTCTACTATACCATAATAGCATAAATCTCAAGATTAGTTATAAATATAACTAAATCTAAATTTGTTAATTGTAGATATCCATAGATAATCTAGTAAATTTATCTAGTGAAGAATTAGGATGTAACACAATGTGTTATATGGTTTGCATGCTACTTATAGACATTTGTTATCAAGGGAGAATGTAATATTATGACCCACTAAGGGGAGATAACCAAAAGAGTACATGCCTTATATAAGCTATGGGACCATCAGGGAGTCAAAATCCATGAACCTGAGATGTTATAGATTGAATAATGGGGTAGATGTGGTAAGGAATCAAGATAAAACTAAGGAATAGGGATAGATGTATGTGAGAGTAAAACTAGTGAAAAAGGGGGTCAATCAACATCAATTTAGAAGGAATTAATGATGATTTGCCTAAATGTTACCAATGCAAAATGGATCGATGCCAATCCAAACTAGAATATATAAGTAAGTTTTATGTAGAAATGGGCTCATTTGCTATTTGAAGACCCCAAATGACACTTGAGAGCTCAAACAACACAAGTGATATGAATCAAGATGGTGGCTAGTGATAGTAGATTATGATGACAATAATGCTCATAGGATGAGGTAGGTCAATTATTTTATTAATTTTTGAGTTTTGTGATTTTTTTAAGTTTTTTCAATTTTTTTTTGATTTTTGGGAGATAGTTCTAGGTTAGATTATGAGGGATGGAGATGTAAAATTAGCACTAATTCCTAAGTGAATCAGTGATGATTCACAAGGAATCAATGTCATTTTTATGAAATAACATTGATTGATGTAGAATGAATTCAATCTGTAAGGGATCAACACTAATTCACACTAAATGGGAAGGGATTAGAAAATAGCTAGGAGTTTGGGATAAGTTAGATTTTTTAGGAGATTTTTTGGCTTATAGGAGATATTTATGATAGGAATAGGGGATACTATGGTTATAAGATCAAGTGAAATTACTACTAGAGGGACTATGAATTTATCTGAGTGATGATGATTGGGCCCACCTAGAGGCCATAGGCTTGGGAGGGGTGCATCATTACTTATGCATATATCAAGACATAGGTTTATTGGTAGATTTGGTGGAGTGGTGGGATGTCATGTTTAGGATCTTTAGGTTGCCTACTAGTGAGATGATCATTATTGAGGAGGACATCTACCATATCTTATGACTTTTAGTGTAAGGAACACCAATAATACCTATAGGTGACTAGGATTGATGTACAAATTTGAGGTGCCTATATTGGGATGATGTAAAGGGGATTGATTTATTGTTGGGGGTTTAAATTTTGAGCCTCTTTATTGAGATTACATAATGGGGAGAGACATGATGAATATGATGATGATGAAAATCTCATGCTATGCACTCCTAGACTTTAGGGAGGAATATTTCCATAGAACTTGACTGGAATTATTATGGACATGCTGGAGCACTACATCATGTTTACATGGGAATCAAACTTACTATAATAGATTTATAGGGTGATCTAGGGTTGGATAACTCAAAAATTCTATGGTTTGGATGTTATAGTTATACTACAATGTTGGGCCTATGAGCACATTTGGATAGTGTAGCCTATTGGTACCTCATAGATACAGTGGTATGAGACAGACTATAACATGTCCTTCTTATGGTGGAAGGCTGATATAACATGGGGATTTAAATATGGATTTTTTAGAGATTTGGATTACTATAGGGGAGTTTTAGAGGGGTTAAGGGCTATAGACATCATTTGGAGGCCTTATCTATGATTTATTGAGTGGCTTAGGGTGGAATCAAAGCTAATAGGGGAGTGGAGGGAGCACTAGGTTATAGGTAAGAAGAAAGATTAATGGTAGTACCTCCATTTTGGTTGAGTGTGATGGCAGTTTGGATTAGTGTAAGATATACAATGGGAATCAAATATATACAGAAAGGATAAGATGGAGTAGGATTTGCCTAGACCAATGATGGGAAACATCCTAGTAGAGGAGGAGTAGGTACCACTAGGAGATGACTTAGAGTATGTGGGGTGCACTCCTACATATAAAAATTGGTGGGTTGAGTAGTGGGAGATAAGATAAGATAGGGTGATTTAGCCATGTTAGGCAGGAGGGGATGAGGATATGGAGGAGGTAGAGGAGGAGGATGATTTTGAGGTGATGAAGGAGGATATAGGTGATGAGATGGGAGATGAGGTGGTTGGGGGAGTGAATGTGGGTGGGGAAAAAGAGATAGAGGAGTAGGAGATACATGTAGGAGATATAATCATAGATAGGGATACATTATGGGAGTAATGTACCTTTTTATAGGGACAACTAGCTATAATATAGGGGTCACTAACTATCGTATGGATAGAGTGGGATACAATGTAGACCCAGATAGATAATTTGTAGGTAGGGTTTGACTCATTACATCTAAGTCATGACATGGTGGTGGAAGAGTAAGATAGTTATAGGGTAGACCTAGATACCCTAAGGAAGTGGGAGGAAGAGAGGGAGTCCTCATTATAGGTTATTAAAGAGATGGTAGGGCCTAATACAAGTCTAAAAGGGATAATCATCATTGATTGATATAGGGAGGTAGTAGTGGAGCTGAGATATTACAAGAAAATTATTTTAGAGTAGCTTATAGAGACTCCTTGCTATGCAACCTATTTAGAAAGATAGGGTATTTCCTTGAGGCACTCAGACATAGACTTAGGCAACATGGGGAGTGTCATGTAGAGGCGAGATAGGGATGGAGATGGGAGTGGAGATTTATTGAGTATTCATCTAAATAGACTAGAGTTTACTTAGCAAATACACATGTATATATATGCACTTTTACTGGTTAGAGAGCCATGGATATGTATATAGATACCTTGATGTACATTTATTTTTGATATATATATATATATATATATATATATTTCATGTTTTATGGATTATATTATTATTGATGGATATATGGATGATTATGCTTTAGGATGTCATGGATTTAGTGGTTTATTGATTATATTATGGATGCTTACATTGTTTATGGATTTATATGATGTGATGGATCATGGATTTAGAGTTATGGATTATGGATAGAATATGGATTATGTGATGCATGATTATATTGTTTATGGATTAAATATTTAGAGTTATGGATTATTATGGATTATGGATAGATTATGGATTCATATATTATGTGATTAGATTATGAATTTTTATGTGTGATGGTTTTAATGTTATGGATTAGATTAGATTATGATGATTATGAATTTTTATGTGATGTAATTAGATGAGTTGAATATGGATTTAAATGTTTATCAAGTGTTTTATGGATCATGCTTATATTATTAATTATTTATAAAGTATGGATAATTGATATGGATGTGATTTTGATGTATATATCAATGTTTTAAAATAAATATGACTTATATGGATTATGGATTGTTATGGATTTTAGTTATGGATTTATGGATGTATATGACTTGTATGGATCTAGACATCAAAATCAAATCCATACCAATTATGTATATCATGAATGAATTAAACACATATATTATAAACATTTAAAACAACATGAATTTAACATTGGTGACCTTGTCTTAAAATAAAATCAAGGGATACCAAACAATGCTTATCTAAGAGTTATAGATAGGCTAATCTTTCCTAATGAAAGTCATCCTTAGAAATGATATCTTTTATGGATATGTGGATGGAAGGAATCTAAACTCTGAGAGGAAGGATAACTTTAGCACCATAAACTAGGGATAAATGTGTAGTACCTATAGGGGTTTGAATACTAGTATGATAATCCCATAAGGTGTAGGGAATGTGTAAGTGTTTATTTTTGCCTAGTTCATTAATGACTTTGGTTAGGATTTTGAATAAAGTCTTGTTAGATGCCTCAGCCTAACCATTAGCTTAAGGGTAGTAAGGCAAGGAAAAAGTGAGCTTAATCCTCAAAGAATCATAGAGTTCATGAACCTTTTTATTCTTAAAAGTTTTTCCTTATCTATGATGAACTTATGAGGGATGCCAAAGTGAAAAATGATATGTTGAGTAATGACTTCAATGATTTTATATTATTTGGTTGAGATAAGGAGGATAGCCTCCACCCAATTAGTAAAATACTTAGTAGCGGTGATGATAAACCCATGATGCTAGGATGATTTAGGATTGATTTGACTTATAAGATCAATCCCCCACTGAGAGAAAGTCCAAAAGTCCTGTGTTACCTACAAGGCTTGGCTAGGGACATGGGATAAGTTAGCTTGTATCTGACACTTGATATAATTATTGATGTACTCATAATAGTCTCTATTTAAAGTGAACCAATAAAATCCCAATGATAGGATTCATTTAGTGATAACAAAACCATTAAAATGGCCACTACATGGTCCATCATGAGCTTCTTTGATAACGATGGTAGCCTTATTATTTTGGAGAAAACATAAAAGAATGTCATTAAAGCCATGATTATAAAGGACACCCCTAGTATGATAAAATGGGTGACATGATGCTAACAGGCTCACTTAGAAATTATAGACAAGTCTAGAGGAGTAATCCTCCTGGATAGATAATCAAATATCTGTGAGTACCATAAATCAGATGTATTTTCCTCCACACTATGGATGGATAGGAGGTCAATTTTGGTAAAGGATGGTTGATAAATCCTATGAATGAGGACAAAAAACTTAGACTCATACTATAAGGATGGGATAAAAGAGGTTAGGAAGGTCATAGTATCTACAAATTTGTTAGTTGATCATAGAGTGGCTTAAATAACATAATGATCAAAGGTGGATAATAATTGATCAGCTAATATCTTATACTTTTGAATATTATCATTCTTACATTGATAGATGCCTTTTAATTTGTTTAAACATGAGCTAGGAATTACCATAGATATTGAGTGGTTTAATACCCAAGGCTAAGGTGGTTTGGAGACATATGATTAAAGCCTCATATTCTACCATATTATTAGTGCTGTCAAAATCAAGTTTAAAGGATAGAAAGATAGGTGTCCCCCTAGGAGGAATTAGGATAATTATGGCTTCCCCACCATATTCACATTGGATCATAAATGAAAAGGGTCATTTGATATTGTGGATCTAGTTAAGACATGGAGGATATAGACTCATCTAGGAATTCATAGTTAACTATTTGATTATCAGAAAGAGGGGCATCAACAAGTTGATCAATGATGATTTGACCTTTAGATAACTTTTGATGAATAAAATATAGATCAATTTTTTCCAAAAGCATAATCCACTTGGCCATTTTCTAATTTTGATATGGCTTATAGTGCATAAATTTTAGGAGATCAATGTTTGTAACAATGTAGGTTTTATGATTGAGCAGATAATGTCGTAGCTTAGTAGAAACAAAGATAAGAGCTAGGCATAAATTTTTAATATGAGAATAACATTTCTCATATTCAACAAGTGTATGACTGATATATTACATAGCTTATTCTTTGTGTTGCCCATCATGATGGGCCAGCATAGCTCCAAGGGCATGGTTAATAGCAAAAAATATAAAGAAGAACAGTTGTCCTTCTTTCAGAGGGGTAAGAACTAATGGTAAGAGAAGGTAGCCTTTAATATATTTTAAAGCCTCCTAAAAAACAAAATCCCATTTAAAGTGGACATCCTTCCTTAAAAGGTGATGGAAAGGTTGACAATGATTGGATAATTGGGAGATAAAATGACAGATAGATTGTAACATTCTTTGCAAATTATGGAGCTATTTTAGATTGGATGGAGGTGAAATTTATAAGATAAATTTGATTTTGGTAGGGTTGACTTCTATCCCATGGATGGAGATAATAAAGCCTAGGACTTTACCTATCAATACTCCAAAAATGCATTTCTTTGAATTAAAATGAATGCAAAATTAGATTAAACAATTGAAAATAACCTTTAGAATGGAAAGATAATCTTTTCATAACTTTGATTTGCCAAGGAGGTCATATACATAATACTAAAAAATATTATGGATAATATCATGAAAAATTTAGGTCATGTCTCTTTGATAAGTGGCTCCTACATTATTTAGGTTGAAAGGCATAACATGATAGCATAAATTCCCCCAGGGAGTAATGAATGAGGTCTTATGTTGGTCTTCTAGTGAGATAAGGATCTAATTATATCTAGAAAAACCACCTATGAGTGACAACATTTCATTGCTAGTGGTTAGGTCCATTAACTATTCAATATTGGGAAAAAGGAAATCATCCTTTGGGTAAGAGAGATTAAGGTCTTGAAATTTAGTACAAAGGCGAAGTCCACCCATAGGCTTCATTACAGGGATGATGTTAGATACGCATTGAGGATAATCAATAAGCTAGATGAAGTTAATAAATAGGAGGCACTATAACTCTTCTTTAACCAAGAGTGTAATACGAGGATGCATTTTTTTAAACTTTTGTTTTCTAGGCTTATCATCAAGAAATGTAACAATATTATGGATGATAATGGTAAGATAAATAGAAATCATATCACTATAGGACCAATTGAATGACTCACTATTATTAGCTAGAAACATAGTGAAATCTTAGTACTCCTAGGAATCTAAGTATTTACTAACTTTATTAATGCATGGGGTCTCTAGGGACCCTATGTTAACATCAATAGTGGCCTCATTTAGAATATTAGAGGTTTCTGATGGGAGGTATTTATGCAGATGTGAGTTCTTGATGCCTAAATGAGTTAATATGGACTCATCATCCTAACACTAAAGAATAGGGATGGTGGGAGAATCCTACTCTATCATGTTAGGGGATGATAGAGGAATGGTTTAGACCTTGTCATCATGATAATAGATGAGAGGCTCTACTATAATGGTGTTGAATAAAAGTTTTCTAGGTATAATGATATGATGTTTTCAATCAAGGAAAGGGTGTCAGATGGAGAGGATGGTGTATCTTCTTTAGGGATGGGGGAAAAGTAAGCTTTGGGGATGATTTGGGATTTTTTCTAAAGCCAAGGCTATGTTTCTCATGGGGTTTTCTAAACCCCCCAATACAACCTCATGTGGGCCTTGTTCATAATTTCCCATACCAAAATTTTTCCAAGTGCACTATTGGAGATATGTCTCTATGAAATGAGGTTTATCCAAGAATGAAAAATTAGATGTAAATGGTTTAACACAAGTTTGTTTAGAAGGGGATGAAGAAAAATAGTCTAATCCTCCATTGATCAGGTGGGTGTGAAGGAATGGTAGGCTAAAGGTCATAGTTTCCCCTATATTTGGATAATAAGCTAGCTATTTATCAGGGCATGCATACTATTATGGCATAGGGAGGGTATTAAGTGTCAATAATTGGTACTCTCCAATTGAAATCTATTGAAAAGAAAAATTGATGGCTCCTTACCTAGTCTCGATGTAGGGATGGTTGTGTTAGTGGATGCTTCATTAGATGAAGATGGGGTAGCACTTTGTAATATAATTAGGAGATCATTGGGTTGAAAGGTAAGGTTTCAAGTTTTTAAGGGGTGGGGATTAGTTGGGACATTATGGATTTTTCCCTCATGCTCAAATTTAATGCATCAATGTAATGTAAAGGGGATGTAGTGTATAGTGTGGATCTAAGGATAACCTAAGAGAATGATATAATAAAATTATCCTTCAATAACATATAATAATTCAAGGAGAACCCACATGACTACCTAAATATGGAGTACTACTATTCCTAACATAGGGATAATAGTATCATTGAAGGCTCATAGAATGGTAGGGATTAGGATACCACTATCTCATGTAGATGTCGTTGTTTAAATGTGTGGGAAGAAATTATGTTTATACTAACATCATTATTTATCACGACTCTTTTAATTTGAGTTTGATCTATTTGGGTAGTGATAAATAAGGCATGATCTTGATCATCTATCTATAAGGGTGGTATCTATAAATAATGAAACATTATGGACAAGGGTTTTTTTAGTGATGAAACAAAGGTTGAAAATGGATAGGGCTCATCTGATTGTATTTTTGTAGCCCATAAGGCTTCTATCATGGCTTCACAATGTTGTAGAGAGTTTTGGACACATTCGTATAAGGACATTTTGATCGGCAGTTGATGTAGTTGCTTTAGAATAGATATTGATATGATTTCTAAAGCATTATATTTTGTGCCTTTCCTAAAATGGAGACTTTAGGTTTAGGGGTAGATGTGGTTGAACTATTCATGGTAGAATTTAGTGCTTTAACGATAGTCACTTTAGCTTTCTCATGATTGTGGGTCTTATGACCTTGGGTTTGGGATTGTATGGCTATATGAACTACATCTATGTAGAATAGAGGGGGATTTGATATGTTCTTAGAGTTATCCCTATATAGGGGACAGAGTGGTGATGAAACCAATCAGAGGTTTTATCCCCCTTTATAGCTTGTTCTAATGTGTTAATTCCTATAGTGGATGCAATTCTAGGGGGATGGGCAGGATCTGATTGTTCTGTTAAGAGATCATCTTCATCTAATAGATTTTATACTATGAAATTTAATGCATTACAACTTTATATGCCATACCATACTATTTGATGGTATGTGCATGTCCTATTTTATCTATACCATGATGGATTTTGAATATGAGGATTGACAGGCTTAATGGGTGATAGTGTGATTAAGGAGGTTTGGATAAGTTGATCGAGGATCTTAGAATAAGATCCTTTCAATGGGTCTTGACTTAGCTTTTCTATTCTCTAGGGAGCTAGTGGGGAAGAGGTACATGACCTCAAACCTTGTCCTCTTGATCTAGCTATTTAGATAGTCCTTACTATAGGAATTTTATGTCTAGGGTAAGTCTTTACTTATAAACCTGGTGGGTAATAGGGGTTTAATGGATTATGGATCGGTATGAACATAGTGGGGATATTTCATTGTGATGGTACATGTGTTTTAGTGGTAGATTCTATAATAGTAGATTTTAATTTAGCTAAAGAATGGGGACCTATTATAGATGCTCTTGTCTAAATAGGGGTAGTGGCACTTTTCCTTTTTGTATCTATTTAGGAGTTATGAGGATATCCTCTTTAGGTAGTTCAATATTAACAAGATGATGTTGCAGATATTTACCCCTTAGGCCTCCTAGATTTTTTTTGGTATTTATGGCTTTCCCCTTTAGTGCCTCCCTATTAGTGGGGGGAACTAATCTAGAGATAGCTTGAGGTAAAATAAAAATTTCCTTAATAAATACTATGGTAGTGGGAATATGTATACTAGATGCGGGTATTGAAATGGTACGAGGAATGAATTTTTTTAGAATGTATACAAAAATATTTTCTTTAATAAGTTTTTCTTCTTTCAGTTCCTGCGAATTTTAAGATATGTATTTTTCCAATGGGTCTTAAACAATGACATCCAAAAAAATAGAAGTTTTTAGGATGTTTTCACTTGGTTTGGATGGTTCAAAACTGACTCCCATGAGGAGATCATGGATAGGGGCATCAATATCTTCTTTAGGTATAGCTAGTCATGGATGGTTTTAATTATGTGATTCTCATTTTCCAATGTGGATCTTGATTTAGTTTGCATGGAATTTGATGTAGAGACATGATTGGGGAATGGTTTCCTAAATATATATAAATATTGGTTTGTTAGGGAATTTAGATTATCTAATTTCAATTCCCCCTGATCTATAATATTTTGTACTAAGCCCTTGAAATAATGACATCTACTGACATCATGGCCTATTATGCAATGAAAATTATAGAATTCATTTTCCATAAACTAACTAGGTTTAGGATGAGATTCATCAAGAGGTCTTACAGGAGGGAGATCGATGAGAGAATAATTTAGGAGTTTATCTAAAATAGATGCATAAGACTCTCCTATAGGGGTATATTATCTTGGGGGAAAACATGTTAACAGCGTCTAAAACTGTGCTTATAAAGTGGAGGGCTTAGATTGGTTTTTGGTTTATGGTGGTGTTGAATTTAAAACTACGATGTTGGAAGCCCCTTTGGTTTTATTATTTTTTTACTAGTGGTACCTTTTGAGGGCTCAAATTTAAAGTTTTTATTTCATAATTTAACCTTCCCTTCTTTGAGGGCTCTAATTTCAATCTTGCAGGCCATTGAAAAGGCATCATCAAAGGTTTTAAAAGACTATACCCATAGTATTGATGAGATGTGTTTGTCACACACTCTCATAAATAAATCAATTAACTTAGGGTATGGTAGAGAAAAGGTGATTTGATTGATTAAACTTATCTATCTAGCTACAAATTTAGTGATTGACTCATCATCAAATTATCAAATGGTGTAAATATCCATGATGGTAACTTTTATTTCTATATTGATTGAAAAGTGTTCTAGGAATATTTGAGCTAGTTATGAAAATGAGAAGAATAAATGTTAGGGGATTGAGAGGTACCAATCTAAGGCAGGTCCAACTAGTGACATAGGGAATGTCCTAATAAGAAGTGTGTTGTCATGTGCTATGAGGTAGCAAGCATGTCAAAATGTTTAGAGATGATGTTGTGGGTCCTTCTTATTCTATAAATTGGTAAACTTAGGGAGTTCCCACTAAGGAAGATAAGGTTAGATAAGAATTTATGGGTTGATGGGATCATTAAAAATATATTCATAGGCGATCATGTTCTTCTTCCCAAAGGAAAAAGATTCTAGATTATCCATCCCATTCATGAGGATGCTCATGAGATTAGGTTGGAAATTATGTTTAGGGATTCCTCCCAGCATGTTCTACTTTAGGAGTTGGTACATAGGTAACAGTGTGGAAAAATCCCAAGATAAGGGATAACTGACTGATGTGGTTATAATGGGTTGAAAAGCCACCACATATTATGGAGCTTATAAAGGGATATACAAAAACCTGATAGCCTATGTATGTGTTATATATTGGGTGGTCAAGGGTCCATACTATTAAGGTAGCTGATTCATAGGGTCATGTTGTAATGGTTACATTTGGGTACTTAAGGATACACTAATTTGAATCGGTAGGAGGGTTGATGAGATTGATATGACTAGGTTTTGGAGTGATGTAGTAATTGGTTAGGTAAATGTAGGTTGAATAATGGTAAAATTATGATCTTGGGTAGTGGTCAATGATGGAGCACTAGACATCATCTGATGTGGGTTGCTTAAATGTTATGTTGTAGTGGTATCAAAACTAGTAGGAGGGGGATCAATATGAGAGGATACCATAACAATGGTAAATCATTAACCCTGTTTAAAGGGCATTCTATATGGATGTGGAAAGAAATGTGAATAGTGAGATACTAAGATACATATAGATCTAGAGGTGAGATAATGGTTAATATTTATGGGATTTCTATCTAGTATGGTGGTGAATTTAGGATCACCTTGGGTGTAATACTAAGGGATGCCTTCTCCTATGGACTCAGGAGAAGTAAGGGGATACGAAAAATTTCCATAGATGAAGATTAAGATGGAGGTTTGGTTTTATTTTGAGATTGACGTTGTGTCGAATCCATGTAGTGATAAAAAATAAGAAACAATAAAAAACACATAGAAGATTATTTTTGATTATCTCATTTTAAGTGAGAATGAAAAGATACACACACTAAAGTCATTCTAAAAATATTTTACTTTATTAACTTTAAGGTGTGATAAAAGAAAAAAGAAAAAGGATACCAAGGGTCCTATGAAGTATCAATCTAGGGATGGTCTTGGGTTTTTTGTATTGGTACTTAAAAATTTATGTATTGGTATTGATACTTAGCTTGGTATTGGGGCCTACCCCCTCAATTCACACACCACAATGTAAGGGTATCAGTTGCTTAGCCATAATATACCTATAGGCCAAGGTTTATACTTAGCCAAAGAATTGAGTTGACCCTCCCCTTGATGGTGAATCCAAGTGGGATCATTATGAAGAAGGTTACCATGAGGTGATGAAATCCCCATCTATTCCCTTATGTCAGATGTTTTGATGAGTTTATTGTGAATGTGATTTGGTTTATGTGTGATTAAAGTGATGACTATGATAAATTCACTACCTAGACTATTCTATGTGAGGAAACTAAGAAATTAAAATGGATGTAGATTCTTTTTAACTTTTTAGAAATGAAAAAATCAAATTTGGATTTTATTTGGATGAATTCAACAAACAAAATAAAGGAGAGAAAAATAAATTTAGAATGATTTTTTATAAGAAAAGTGAGACCTTAGGGGTCCTACTGGGCATGCAAGAATGATTAAGTAGTTTTTTGTTTTCTTTTAAATTAAATACTACTTACTAAAAAATAGAAATAAAATAGGGTTTATGGGGATACCTATGGATCAAAAAATGTTGTGCACTGCTTGAATCTAGTGATAGTGAGAACTCCTTTTTGACTGGGAAAGCTAACCTGCACATATGGGAATACTTGAAAAAAAAGATTAATAAAAGTGATTAGTGGACTGCTTGATCAAAGATTAGTTTTCGGAAGTGGTATACTTCCTTAAAAGGATGTCAGTCCATTGTTTATGTAATTAAATGAAATAAAATCACAAGAAATTACAAATACATAAATGATGTGATAATAATCTTAATTAGTATTTTCTTCCTTGATTAATTCAACAATGTAAATGAAATATTCTTCCCAATAATAAAAAACAAAATATACATCATCTTGAATAAAAACTAATGATTCTTCATAGGCTTAAAGAGAGGGTGAATAAATAATGTCACAAAGGGTTAGCTCAAAGGCTATATCACTCTGATCCATAAACAATGGTCAAGAAACTAAGTGGAGATCAATAATTCTAGTTATGTCATGAACTAAACCAAGTAGAGTCATTCACAAGTAGAAGGCCATGCTTAAATACTAGTAATCAGAAAAGGATTCCAAACAAAAGCTTAAGATAAGGTCTCAAATCCTATGTATTAAATGTAATAGATCAAAGCTAATCCTGATAATATCAATGTTGATTGGTAGAATCGGTGCTGATTTAGAATGAATCGATGTCGATTCTCTCATGTGATTGAGTTTAATAAAATAGAGAGTAGAATGAGATATATTTACTAACAAGTTGATAAATAGATATAAATGGGTGGTAATAGTATTTTAATGATTAAATGGACAAATACATGAATATTTATTGAAATATAATGATAAAATAAAATATGATTCTTACCTTTGATCAACTTGTGGGTAGAATGGAATTCTTTCACTAGCACAAGTAGTTGCTTAGGTTGTACAAAAGATACAATCAAACATGATAAAAATATAGTAGAACATCATTAGAAATGTCACCAAAATCTCTAAGAATTATAATAAAAATTTGAGGCTCTAATTTTCTCATCCTAATGAAAAGGTAGGCTACATATTTATGGATCTACACTGATCTAGAGAATTGGCACCGATCATGAAAAAATCATCGCCGATTCATCCAAAATAGGGCCTTTGTTTTAACTATAGTTGAAAATAGCTCAGGGATGGGTGGAATTGTTAGTAACAACTCCACATGTGGGTAAATTGGTTACAAGGGTATATTCTTAGGTTATAAATGATTTTAGGAGAAAGGATAAAAGTAAAGGCTATTTATCAAGCTAATAAATGGTAAATAAGCTAAATTTTAGGGTAGGGTTTATTTAAGGGATTTAAATAAATAGGACATATGACACCTAATTAATCATCCCTAGGGGTACAAAATTATAGTGTCTAAACATATATGTATACATGAATTCTTTCACAAATTATTGGTTACACGAGACACTCAAATAATGCAAATAAGGTCTGAATTTACATTAGTTTATTGTATTTATGTTTATGGAGATGATATACCCTATTTTAGTGATCTGTGTAACCAATCAAGTGATTTTTTACATAAGACACTTGAATAGGGCATCAATTGAATTCAAATTTAGATTAGGTTTTCTATTTTGAGTTTTGGGGCCTTGATATGCTCTATTTTAGTGCACCATATAAAAATTTTATTGACTTATTATATATGTCACTTAAATAGATAATATTGAGTCTAATTATAAAATTAGTTGTCACATTTATGTTTAGCGGGTTTGATAAACCCTATTTAACTATCCTATGCAACCAATCAAGTAATTGGTTACATGAGGCACTTAAATAGGTCATATGAATTCTAAATTTTCATTAAGTTTTCATATTTGTGTTTATGGGGATTGATATGCCCTAACATCCCAATGTAATAAATTGAGTGATTAGTTATTAGGGTACTTAATTAGGGCATATCAAGTTTTAATTTATAGTATGTTGTCAAATTTGTGTTTAAGGGAATCAATATGCCCTATTTGAATATGTAGACACCTAAATATTGTAATCAATACTTGGTCATGTTAATTTTGGGATTTTATAAACTTAAATCACTTGTGAACTCAATCATTAGCTATTTTTCCATCTCACTCTATCCTAAGCACCTATGAAGACCTAATTCTATTTGAAATTATTATTTGTTAGCTAGAAAAGTGTTTTGATTTCTAAAAACACCATTAAACATCTATATGTAACTTTTGTACACTATATTAAAATACAAAATCAACCAATAGGGATAATAGCGGTAGTAGGATCTATCCATATGGGTCAACCATATCTTTTGGTCCTTTAACAATTAGTTTTTAAAATTAAACCCTCTTCTATTTGTCTTCTATATTTTTAAAATTCATAAAGTGTGGTTTCCCATTTTGAATTGCTATAAATTTGCACTCAATTCACTTATTCCACCACTTATAATTTCAATATAGAGGCATATTTTCACTATTGCACATTGAGAAAAATTTCCCTATTATTTCCAATTTAGATTTTGATCACTATAAGTAGTCCTTAGCCAAGTTTAAATCCTATTCTATCCAATCCTAAGAAAATCTTGATCAATTATTCAATCCAACCCTAAAAGAATTCATATAGTCAATTTAATTTGGCTTGCTTTCCTATTATTGAAGCACTCGAAGTGGGAGAATTATGTTGGCTTTATTTCCCTCCTTAGAGTATTAGATATATAGGCATCATTCATGTTATGGCTTGTTCAAAAGCATTAATAGTAGTTTAATTTAATGTGTTTGTAATACATTAAATGGAAATGATTATTATTTAAGACACACCCTTTATATATATATTTGTTAAGTTAGAATATAATAAATTTGTAATAATTTTTTATAGGTAAACAATCTTGTATAGAGTTAGGTTTTTAGTTATTACCTAGTTAGTTATTTTACTGTTATTTTGGTAAAGTTCTAAATATGTATTAGATTGATTATTCGTAGTTAAAAAATTATAGGAACCCTTATATAATTGAATATTTTGAATTCATAAAAAACTTATGATCTACCTACTATAGACACAAGGTTACCCTATTGTAAATTACATTTGTGGATTTTACTCGAATGCTATTTCTTGTGTAGCCAATTTTTTTAAGAACATACTTAGAAAGACACAAGGGTGATACCTTGGTCCCTAAAAACATGATTACTATGTAATTAGGGTATAACAAATAATATCCCCTTGGCCATAATGTTTTATTAATGCCCTCAAATACTCATATAAGGGGTTTCTCATGGATTACTTTCCATATTTTTGGGTAAACATTATTGACAATCCTAAAAATGTTTGTTCATATATGAGTAGATATGTAAAAAGGAAAAATAGTCACATACCCTATTATTAATGTAGTCTAGGGTTGGAATATAGAGTGATATTATTTTGGATGTAGATAGTGGCCATAACAATGCCCACTAAGTAGTACATCAAGAAGAAGTTTCCGCCATTGGTATCTTATCCTTATTAAACATCTATTCCAACAACCTGGCACTAATGATTTACCCAAGGGAAAATGTCAATTCTAAGGTCATTATAAAATAAAGGAGTGGCACCCAATCTAATTAGAGGTATTGGATACTTGTGCACCCAAACAACCTGTTGAGTAGGGCCATCCCCATTCAAATTCCCATTATGATTTTTTTGATGGATGTAGGAGTGGTGGATTAGATAGTCACTGTCTCCCCTGATATTATCCATTTTTATAGTACATTTTCCACTATGTTGGTTTTATTCCATAGTGTCAACTTGGGGATATCATATGTGGCATATATGATAGGGAGTTGATGGTATCTCTATAAGGCATATCCAAAAATGTAAGCCACAACTATTTTATTTTGAAGATGATGAAGAAAACCATCAGAGACCTTATGCACAAAGAATAGGTCCTAGAGCAGATAGATGCATGGCATTGATTCTAGATCAATGGTTGAAAAATATATTTGTCATTTTAATGGTAACAAGTTAACTGTCAATTGCTTTTACTCAAATGTTAGGTCCTCCTCAATTGAATGTGCATCTAAATTTTCAATCATGTCCCATAGTGACGTGTAATTGGCATACTCATCATTGAACACTATTTCATCAAATAGTGTATCCATGTACTCTATGGAATATTTGATGGCATAGGAACTCCTCTGGACACCTTAGAAGATGAAGCCATCTCACTATATGTTTTACCTGAGTAATTTTGCTGATAATTCAACTAGTTGGTTGCTCTTTGGAATTAGCTTTCAAGTAGACATAGGCAGGTAGGGATTTGAATTCTCTCAGAGTGCAAGTTAGATCGAGCTCTTTATAAATCAATAAAGCACTATGTATCTTCATATATTGATCATATAGTTTGAGGATGGAGGCTTTAATTATAGTTTATGTGCCATTAATGTCTAACAATTCTAGACTTACTTTACTCATTTAATTTAAAATTTTCCACTTTATTTTAGTGGGTATTCCACAGAATTTACATACATTCAGAGGAATGTCACATTGTCATCTTTGGATAAATGCCATTCTATCACTAATTTTTCAAAGAAATCAACTATGCCATGCGACATTCTCTCTGAAGTTGGGTGTCAAATTTTTTGTTGAAACATCACTTTCCATTTTGTGTGAAGACCAAAACCTATGAAGTTGAGGAAACAAATTTAAGAGACATGAATAAAAGTTATAACAAAAAAATATCATGATAGACAAAAGTTATGATAATAAATATCCCAATGAAAAAAGTTATGACAATAAAAATCCTGATGATAAAATTTGTAAAGAGAAAATATTGTGAAGGCCCAAAAATTATAAAGTGTAAAATATGTGAAGGTAAAAATCTACAAAGACAATAGATGTGAAGACCTAGAAAAATCACCGAACAAAAGTCATGAAGATTAGAAGTTTCAAAGGTGAGATAGTCTCAAAAAATGAAAATATCAAAGATAAAAGTTATGATGACCAAAAGTTCCTAAGAACAAAGCCACAAACAAAATTCATGAATACATATAAGTTGGGAATTGTGAAAAAGTCATGATTAACAAAATTTATTAAGTATAAAACTTAGGAAGACCAAAATCATGACATGTAAAACCTGCACACTAAGTTTTAAACTTAGTAATTTTAATATGTAGTTTTTGTGCAAATTCATAAAAATTGCATCCATGAAAAAGTCTTAAAAGCCATTAATTAGGGAAATGTCAATTGTATTAACATAAAAGGGAATACTTAACAAGAATCATCAATATGAGAAATAATAATTTCAAATCCTTATATTTCCAAATACACATATGAATATCAATAAAAAAGGATTCTCTCAACATAATTAGGTCTTTTTAGATTATAATGGGTCCCTGCTTGAATTTTTTTGAGAGTGGGGTGTGTTGAGTACAAAAAATGGTGACTCATAGGGGGAATAATCTAGAGTATTCAAGAACCTAGAATCTTTAGTTAGTGAGTATAAATTAAACATGAATCATATCATAAAAGGACAATTAAAATAGAAACATGAAAGAGACTCCAAAATTTTATGAAACATACTAGCCTTGTTCATACCTTGGATATGTGTGTGATTGAGTGATTTTTGTTTACTCTTATTTTGAAGATTTTAGCAAAGAATTAGAATAAACTATACATTTCATTTTTATTTCTTTGAATCATTTTTTTTTTGGAAAATTGAGACATTGCTCTACTACCAGCTAGGAATCCATAGCCCTGACAAAGATACATTTGATTCCCCATTTTTTCCTTTCATAAGCTTGAATTATGCATGATACATTGATCTTATTTCATCATGTGAGTCTTGATCACATTTAGATTTTAATTTAGGTTTATTGAACACTCTTTATGATGAATTAGTCCTCTCTCCTTTTTTATGAATACAAATGGAATAAAGGGTTGGAAACCACTATGAGTTGGTTATGCTTGAGAGAACTAAAAAAATCAATTTACAAGAATGTCCCTAAAAGTTGCATCCATATAAATGGTTATTACCTTAAAACAAGTTTTATCATGGAAAGAGTGTTTGATCAAAGGAATTAAAAAACTTTCTAAATTTTTATGAATCAAATGAGATCAAATTTTAAGTACCTAATAAAAGTTTTGCTTACTTGAATTCTAAAATTACTAAACATAGAGGTGTAAAACTTGTAAATGAATGGGCTTATGCACTTTGTTTAAGATTTTATTATACTTTTTCTCCCCTTTTAGGCATGCCATCATGGATTTGGTATGAAAAATTAAGCACACATGAGAAGCATAATAAAATAGACATCAATTCAGTCATATTGGAAGAAGTCAATTACATTGTCATAAAATAAAAAATGTCTATTCTAGAAAATAAGGAACTAATCAAAGGAAACAAACGTAAAAATTAGGAAAGGATAATATATAAAAAAACCTACTCTAATGAAATAAAATGATAGAAAAAATAAAATTACCTATGAAAGCAATAAAAACCTACTCTTTTCCTACCTCTACTACAACACTTGGTGGTACTTAGAGACATCCTTAGTAGGGGCAGCCATGAAGTAGTGCTTTAATAATTACCCATTGACTAAGAAGGCTAGGTCATTACCTTCAAGGTCCTTCAAATAGAAATCATTGTTACCCAAGATTTTAAAAAATTGAAATGGTCCAATCCAGAAGGGAGTGAACTTTTTTTGATAGAATTTCTTCTCATGAGCTTTATCCCATAGGATTACTAGGTTGAAAATCCAAAAGATCTTGATCATTGAACTTTTGTCAAACCATATTTTAACAAGGTCTTGGTGATTTTTGAATATTTGCAATGCTTTTATCATTGTATCCTCTAGTTGGATTATATCCAACAATCTAGACCAAGTCCTTTCATCATTTCCCATATAATCCTACATGAAATGATAGGTTGGTATTTTGAGAGAAATGGGGAAAATAGGTCATCATCCATACAATAATAGTAAAGGTGAGGTCCTAAAGGCCTATTTAGGTCTTTATCTACCTATGCATAATGCATATTTGAACAACAGGTGTCATTCTCTTGATTATCTTGAGATGAATTTTTGATGGCTTCCATTTGGTTATTCTTTGTAAATTCAACCATTCCATTCCCTTGGGAATAATAGTTTAAAGAAAATTTAATTATTATATAATTATTGAAGGCCCATTCAATGAACTCAATTGATTAAAAATATGGACCATTGTCATTGACTAAATATATAGGACTACAAAACCTTGCTATTATATTTTCTTTAAGGAACTTGATGACATCTTAAGCTCTGGAGTTATTTTTGGCCATAGTTTTTATCCACCTAGTACAATAATCAGTGTATGTAAGGATAAACTTATGCTCTATAGAGGAGTTAGGGTCAGTCACCCTAGTGAAGTTAAAACCCCATTGGGAAAAAGGATAACCTTCAATGACTAGTTGTAATGGCATGGTAGCATTAACTTATCTTTTCTCAAAGACTTGACATTTATGGTAGGTATTGACGTGGTTATGGGCATCTTTGAAAATAGGGCCAATAATACCCCATTCTCAAGATTTTGTGAGATGTTGTAGTCCTAAAAGGGTATCCATTACCTAGTTTTTTGTGTAGGTTGTCCAAGATATCTATATCTTCTTATCTTAAGGCACATCTTAGGTAGATGCCTTCATAATTATTATGATAAAAGAATTCCCATTTTATCATATAATAGGAATCTTTGATCCTTAAAGTTAATACTTTTTCCCTATTGAAATCTTGGGGCATGCTCTTTTGAGAAAATAATAAATGATTTGAGCATACCAATCACCTCCACCCACTTGAACTCCATTTATTTATTCAATCTAAAATTGTGGATTTGTTTTAGTCATGAACTGGATGATCCCGTAGCTTCTCACCACCTTGGATGGTCTAATCTCTAGAACAAAATCTTATAGCTTTGCCATCCACTTGCCTCTTATCTCACCTAGCTCATTTTGACTAAGAGTGAGCTTAACTACTAGGTCTAAGATGATAGCATATGTCTTATTCCTCAAAATGTAGTGTCTAAAATTTTTCATGGCCTTGATTAATGCATAAATTTACTTGTCTATCATTTAATACTTAAATTATACATCCCTTAGGTTAGTAACCATGAAAATGATTGGATTATCATTGTATTCCACTTTTTAGGTGAGAAATGTAGCTATAGAATGTTCTAAAGCAAAGAAATATAGAAATAAATCCTTTATGAAATCAAGAATAATCAATACTAGGGATTGAACAATAGCCACATTAATACCTTGTAATGAATTCTAAGCTTTATCAATCTACTCTATCTTGGCATCCTTATTCAATATGGCATTCACTGGATTGAAGTTTTTTGCAAACCTATAGATGAAATTTTGAACACAATTAATCTTTCCAAAGAATGGCTAATTCTTTTCTACTATTGGGAGGTTTTAACTTTGAAATGGATTGAATCCATTCTAGATTGATGGAAATCCCATACTTGATGATGACATGGCTTAGAAAATTGCCTTATTTAAATCCAAATATACTCTTCTTTGGATTTAGGGATATCACATATCTTCTACATCTGTCAAACACTTTCTATAGGTGATGTACATGATCTATTCTATTTTTTTTAAAAATAGTTATATCATCCATATATATGATGATATAATTATCAATAAGTCCTTATAATACATAATCCATGGCTCATTGGAAGGTTACTCTAAATTTAATGAGGCCAAAAGGCATTATCTTATAAGCATAAGTTCCCCACTTTGTTGTGATGGTTATCTTCATTCGATCTTATACTTATACCATCACTTGGTTGTATCCTAAGAAACCATTTATGAAGGACATCATTTTAGAGCCAATAATAATCTAGATTAATTCATCAAAAAAGGTAGAGAATAATTATATTTTTCTAAGGATCTATTAAGACTCCTAAAGTTGACACATAGTCTTATTTAACCATTCTTATTCATGATGGTACCAAGTTAGCCACCCAAGTAGAATGTCTAATAAAAAATATGATCTTAGATTCAAATAGTTTATGGACTTTAATTTGGATGAGATGCTCTAGGATGGAATTTACTGGTATTTGTTATTGCCTAAAGGTCCTACTCCCTTGATTCAAAGGAATAGTATGGGTAATTACCTTGGGATCAAAAGTATTCAAGTCTTCATAAGACCAAGTAATTACATCTTTATATTCTATCAAAAGGGCCTTTAATTTTCATTTCTCACCTTCAACATAAGCTAGGTTGATGTTGACATACTGATGGTGATTTTTAGTTCCCAAATTCTATTTGATAAAATTAGACTAATTTTTCTTTGGTTGTTTTTATTTTTTAGCTTGTAGATCTATGTCAAATATCCTCTCCAAAGACACCATCCCCATGGGGATTCTATTTTCCTTGAGTTTTAGAATACTATATTCCACAAGCTCTTATGCATTCAGATGTCAAAAGTATTTTTAATTTATAATATGGTATTTAAAATCTCTCAAATTATTTATGAATTGGATGATCTGCTGATCATCTTCAAAGACCTAGAAAATCTCCACATTATCAGGGACCAAGGGACAAGGCACTAGCTCCATAGAAAATATCTACATCTTGGACTCCTGAAGTGGTTATAAGTTGGAAGATAAGGATACCACTAAATTTTCTACCTAGTTTTCTTCTCTTGGAATAAATTTGAGGTTGAAGGCTTAAGAAGACTCAATTAGGTACCAGGATCTATACTTATATTTATTTAGATATTACAACTTGAATAGATATTTTATTCTAATCTAGTTAATCACCAACTCTAAATCATCAAATATATGTAGTTGTTTTACATCATAATTTAATGTAAATTATAAGCCTAGGATTAGGGCCTCATATTTGAATGAGTTATTGGTATAATAGAACTATAATATATATGTAGAAAAGTATTATTTCCCCTCTAGGTCTATTAAATCTAGACCAATACCAGAGACTTATTTAGATTGACCATCATCAACATGAAGATTCTATATCTATGAAGGGCCTTCAAATTCTTTATTATGAGGCTCGTGATCTATTTTAAATGTATAAACACCATCATGTGAGGATATAAAGTTAACCCTCTTATTTTTTGGATTGTACTCTATGAGCAGGTACTTCATCTTTGGATGTTTGTCAATTTTGATATGATTGGCTACCACTTTCCATGGAAACCACATGTGTAAGAAATATTTGGCCATGTACCCATTTAATGTATTTAAATAATCTTGACTAAGTAGGAAACCATAAGCCTCTAGAATTTAAACTACTAGGTTGTCTATATGCTACTACACACATGGATTAGAAGCTAGTTGTATCTATACATTTAAAAATTCCCTAAAAAAAGGTACTTAGGACTTGTACAATTATAGGATCACTCTTTTTGATGTATATGGGGTTAGAGCTAATTTATTATAAATAGTTATAGGCATCACATTAGTAGAAGCTCCTAAATCCACTAGATAATTATGAACATTCTTACCAAACATTCTCACTATCAAAAAGAAAGGTGGGACCTCAGGTTTGTCTTTGTAAATCATTCCATTTATATGTGTATCCTTTGACTTGTCAGTTGTATAAGACCTTCTCATCAAGGATTTTAGAAAAAATTATCTTTGCTTACTGATATGGGCTAACTCATGAAGAGTGATATTAGCTTTGATATTCTTCATGTCTTCTATGATGTTGCATACACTTTTACTTTGTGATTTTATGAGGTGTAACTAATCCTTTTCTTTTGGAGGGGTGGCTTGTTGTTTCCCCTCAAATTTAGAGGAGTGGTGGAATTTTTTTTGGGAGACATAGAATTTAGGAGAGGTTGCTTTTTCCTTATATTGTAGTTACTCCTCTAAAATTATTGGAACACATGGATCCCATCTATGTTATCTTATGGTTCATTCTCATTTTTCTACAAGGAATGGAAAGTCATAGGTATCAAATACCATTGTTGTGATGAAATGAATTGAAGTATCAAAATAATATGGCTCAAGTGGATTTGTTAGTATGTCTTATCTATCCATCTCTTTTTGAAATATCTCAAAGGCTAAATAGAATTCTATGCAATCTAGTTCTCCATGTTTGGCTATGCTATGAACCCTGCACCAATTGGTAAATGTTGTCTCCAATATTTTTATCTCAAGCATATTATTAGATGGATGATAAATATTATTCCCTAGTCTATTGAAGGGATAGTTGTACCTCTATTAACTAAAACTCTAATTGGTGTTCTGGTTGTCAAGATTTTCCATGCACTTTTGCATACTTAAGAATTCATTACTCAATTTATGTAGCATCCTCTAAATGGTGTCTAAACTAGATTTATTATAATCAATAGTGACATCTTGGGTTGTGGAGTTATTGATTGAAACTAAATCTTGACCTCTATGGGAATTATCTATTTGGAGAGGATTATTCAAAAATCTCAAACTTTGGTTAGGTGTAACATGAGAAATGGGTAATTACATATGGGTTTGGGTGTAATTATGAGCCATAACATTCTAATTAGCATTTGGGACTAGATTTAATGTTGGGTATGCTTGATAAACATTTGGTCCTGCTAAGCCTTGTGACTGAGGGTTCATTTGTTTGTTAACCTCTATAGCCTTAGCATATGCCTAGGTCAAGTTAACAATACCTACTGCTCTATATACAAACATTGTAGTTGTAGGATCTAAAGAATTTTTATACATCTCAAGAGTTAATGCAAAATTCAGATTATATAAAGTGTATATATAGCTATACATTTTCTAAAACCTCACATAAAATGCACTAATGGGTTCACTAGGCTCTCTTTTCATGCTAGCAAAGAGTTGGTACACAATGTTAGGGCTGATGACTTAGTCAAACTATCCTAGGAAGTTAATCTAACACTCACTATAGGATCTAATTGAGATTTTAATAAATTTACGAAACCAATCATAGGAAGCATCTTGTAGTGTAAAAGGGAAGATCATGTAAGCTACATCCTCATGGACTACATTTAATATTCTTAAAGTAGTCTTGAAGGCTTTCACATTCTCTTTAGCGATCCTACCTCTTGAGGGAGAAAAGGTAGGGAGGTACTTCTCAACATTTATGGGTAAATCATGAACATATCCTAAAATGTTAAAGGCATAACCAATTAACTAATTTTAGGCCATTGGGCATGGGAGGAGCTACCTATTTAGAGAATATGACTAAACTTGAGATCTTATCAAGACACCCCTATTTGACCTAACCTTTATATGAGTATACGATGGTGGATGTAGCAGTTTATTTATAGAGGTAGACCATTTAAATCTTTTGGATATATCCAGTGCAACTCAAGTGGTCTTTATTTCTAAGCAATGATAGAGGCCCTCCTTCTTTCAGCAAATTAAGCTCCTATTGATGTGGGTTTTATGCACACCATGGAACCTTATGAATTATCCTCTAATGTTTTAGTATCTCAATGGAGATGAACTCTACTCTAGGGCATGAGTTTCAAGGTATTGGGGTTTATAGTATCCTTTGGTGGAATGGTAGTGAGAAAACATGTTTATAACCTCAAATGGTTCTGATATGGATGTGAATCCTAGATCCACTTGAGGTGTATGGAATGGTGATGGATTTATCCTAAGGTTGGAATGAATTAAAAAAACCATAAACATTGGGAAGGGTAAGGCATAAAAGATAATTTGTAAATAAAGAGAATGGATTATTTCAAAATGGTTCTAGAATAAGGAAAATTACCAAGAACCAATGCTTTCATCTTGTTGTTTTGGCACATAGAACCTACAAACACAATAAATAAGTTTAAGGTATAAAAC
Source organism: Torreya grandis (assembly GCA_037957365.1). Taxonomy (NCBI): domain Eukaryota; kingdom Viridiplantae; phylum Streptophyta; class Pinopsida; order Cupressales; family Taxaceae; genus Torreya; species Torreya grandis. The sequence goes on from JARHVA010002188.1 coordinate 762,210, forward strand.
ACAATTAACTCAAAGTCATTGACTAAAGACTACTAATATTAAGATTGTTGTTAAACCTCCTAATAAAATATTATAGCTGATAAATAAAAAGCACCTTCAACTAGATATTGTTTAGTCTAGGAAGTTGCATCAGAATGGTACTTCTACATAAATAAAACGATTATCCTAGCAAACCTATTACATGAAAGAAAAATTTATCAACCTAAAACTATTGTTGCATATTATTAGTTGACAGGATTATACTAATTATCCATGGGCCATATGAAATTATTATATCACATATCAAAGAGATAAACTACTAGTTAGATCAAACAATAGGATTAATATAATACATAAATGAAAGAGATAGTCATACAACATAGATTTTTAGATTAACTCAAAGGTTTTATTATTTATATTGAATTTCCAGAAATTTCTCCTCCTTTTGGAATGAGGAAGATACATGTATATAGGCTTAGAATGGGGATACCTCATCTTCAAAGTAATGCCCAAAGTTACACCATTTTTGAATATACCATGCACTAAGATCCATGTATGACATGAATGAATAAGATGCAACCAATGATTGACAAAAGACAAAAATTTAGTTACAATAGAATTAGAGTTACAACCATAGTAGGTAATGACAAAAGAAATTTCCTACAAAGAGGAAACTACAGAAGATGATGCTTATGTGCTGGTAGTTGTTACCACTGTAACCATATTTTTAGTGATTGTGGGCTTGATTGTTGAAGTTGTAGGTGTAATTGAAATGGCTAGTGGAGGCATTACACTTGAAGATGCATGTTTACATGTTTTTAAATCCTTGTAGTGATTACACACCATACTATACTAGAAATTAATAATGTCCATGTTTAATAGGGATGGCTTATGGAACCTATTTAATTCCAACAATAGGTGTCCATGATCTAGGCAACAATTTAGCCAAAAATTCAGGTGACAGGTCCACCCCTATTGATGATGGAACTTCTGGGAGCCATAACTTTTGCACTGTAGCTCCAATTGACTCACTGTTTGAACGTTGGAAAGCTAAGAATGAGGAGAACATCATGAGATGGAATTGAGATTTTCTCAATGAAGTTGGACCTTAAAAACCCAACAAAAGTGCCCCAAATTTTAATTTTAGTAGTGTAGTCTAAAAATAATAAGTTTCTAGAAATAATAATCCCTCGAATTTTATATTGTTTTAAATCTTGGAAGTCAAACCATTTAATCTCCCTTGAGATTGGTGACCTTCCACATCCTCCCCATGCTTTCAAAATGTGTATAAATGAAGAGGTAACCCAAAATGTGAAGAGAGACATCTCTTCCCAGAGATAATCATATATTTGTATTGCGATCTTGAGTAATAATACATCTCTTCTCACAAAATTCATTGTTACTATGTTATTTCTATTCTATTGAAATATTTATCAACCATAACTTCTAAGTTTTGGATCAGTGGTATCAGAGTGGTTTTTCTTGAGAGTGTATGATCCTGAGGATGAGGTCAGGCTACAAGAAGCTTGGGTGGGAAACAACAGAGCTTCCAAACTTTCCACCTGTTCACTCCAAATGACTAAAAATGGTAGACGACACTGAGACATCTGATCCTTTCAAGGAAATTGTGAATGAAGCCCTCTAATGGCAATAAGCATAGACGCTATAATAAGTTGCCCAAATTCTTTAAACACTTTCGATGGGAAATTTTGGCTCTGTGGCTACACTTTTGGCTCCTCATCTAGGGAACATCCTTTCAGTGCACCAACACCCTTCAAGGTTTAGGTAAATTTTTATATTCCTACATTTGAAGGAAAAATCAATTTTGATGTAGTAGAAAATTAGTTGGATCAACTATCTTCCTACTTCTCTATAAATAAGTTCACCGATGGAGAAAAGATCACTTTTGCTCTTTTGAAATCATCATTGACCATGAAAAATTAGTGTAAAGTGTACAAAAAGAGGTTCAATATAGTTGACATTGGCCTTGAGGTGGAACCTACCTAAGATGATTTTGTGGAAGTGGTGAAAGAAGAATACTATCCCATCAGAGCATATGATGATCTGTATATACAATGGTAACAACTTCACCAAGGTAAGGACCAATTTGTTCAAGATTACATAGACACTTTTCATTATTTGTCTACAAGATTGGGAATTGAAGAAAGTGAGAAACATAAGACTCTCAAATATTGTGGTGGACTACAATGGTACATACGGGGGGAAATGGAACTCTTTAATTTGGAAACCCTTAGTGAGGCATACAAATTCACAATGAAGATTGAATAGAAGCATGGCAGAAAGAATATGAAGATTCAACCCTCAAAATGGAAAAGTGACAAGGAAGGTCAAACACGGGGCCAAAATTAGAAGCAAAAGGAGTTTTAGGATAAGAAATCCCAGAAGGGGAAGGTTGGAAAATGGTGTGATTACCAAAAAATTGGAACTCACTCCAAAGAAGAATGTCGAGCCATCAAGTCACTGCTATCTAAGTCACAATACTTGACATCTAATACTCTGCCTCATACACAACCCACAACAGAAGAAGATGAAGAAATTATAGATACTGAGCCTGACACCATCATCACTTCATCACAGACCTATGAGGAAAGACTAGATGCTAAGGAAAGATTGTTTCACTCCAAATTATGGGTAAAAGGTAAGCCCCTGCATTTCATTCTTGATGGTGGGAGTCAAAACAGTTTAATCTCTGCTAAAGTTGTGAAAAGTCTAAAACTATCCATGAAGCCTCATCCAAATCCATACAGTATTAGATGGTTGAGCCCAAGGAGAGACCTTCATGTCACCCATCAGTGCCTTCTTTCATATGCTATAAAACCATTCCAAGATGAAGTCTTGTGTGATGTGGTCAATCTATATGTTTGTGATGTACTCCTTGGTCAGCCGTTCATGTATGAACAACATGGCATCTATGAATCATGAACCTGAAGGATCACCCTCACTCTTGGATCATGGTGCTATAGGGTACCATAGGTACCACCTCCCACATCTGTCTACCTGATCAGTGCTAAGCAATGCAAGAGATTGGTGGAGAAGATAAAGTAATTTATTTTCATGGTGGTCAAACAACAGAAATCCAAGAAGGCCAATGTTGCAGTCCTGACTACACAATCAACACAACAAAAGACGATATGACAAATCATAGTAGAATATAATGACTTATTCTAGTCACCCACATGAGTTCTATTACATTGCCAGGTAAAACATTCTATCGATTTGATCCCAAGATCAACTTTGCCTAACAGTCTTGTGTATCATAGATCAATTTTGGAGAATGATGAGATAAAAAGATAGATTCAAGAATTGATCCAAAAGGGTCACATCAGGCCAATATCTTCACCTTATGGTAGCCCAATTATCTTGGCACCAAATAAATATGGAACATGGAGGCTTTGCATTGACTATCAAGCCCTGAATAAATTTTTTGTGAAGAATCGCTACCCTCTCCCCAAGATTGATGACCTATTAGACCAGCTCTATGGTGTGAAGTTCTTCACCAAAATTGATCTCAAATCTAGTTATCACCAAATTCCAATCAATCCCACTGATGTCTGGAAGACTGCATTCAAATCTAAGGAGGGACTCTTTGAATGGTTGGTTATGCCTTTTGGCTTAACTAATGCACTTGTAACCTTCATGAGGATGATGGATGACATCCTACAACCCTTCACCAACTCATTCATGGTTTTTTATTTAGATGACATACTCATCTATAACATAACATGGGAGGAACATTTGCAACATGTTCGTAAGGTGCTTCAAACTCTTCAGGGCACAAGTTGTATGCAAATATTGACAAATGCACATTTAGGATGACAACAATTTAGTACCTCAGGTACATTGTGAATGAGGAAGGGATCCATGTTGATCTAGAAAAGATTCAAGTTATTTGAGAATGGCCAACACCAAGGACCCTCACAGAGCTTCACAACTTTTTGGGTCTTGCAAATTTCTACCACAGGTTTGTTCTTAGATTTTCACTTGTTGCTTGGTTACTAACCCAAGTGACTAAAGGAGGAGCTAAAGCTACATTTTAGTGGGGTGAAATACAACAAAGGGAATTTGAGAATTTGAAGAACAAACTCTGCTAAGCCCTTATTCTTGCCTTGCCAGATTTGCATCAACCTTTTAAGTTGATGACAGATGCATCTGAATATGCCATGGGAGCTATCATCATGAAACATGGCCATATTATTGCATATCATAGTGAAAATTTCATTGATACAGTAAGGAAATATCCAACATATGATAAGGAGATCCATGCCATTGTGTAAGCCTACAAATAATGGAAACACTACATCTTGGGGAAAGAGACAATCATCCACACTAACCACAGAGCATTGGAATTCATCCAGATACAAATCAAACTATGAAATGAGCGGCACCAAAAGTGGGTCACCTATATTTAGCAATTCTACCTGGTAATCAAACACAAAAAGGGGAGCTCAAATACAACTGCAGATTGTCTGAGCCACCCACCAATTATTGCATTCATAATAGTTCTTGACCTATGCAAACATGAGACTGCCACTTGTGGTGATCTGTATGAAGTAGATCCTACCTTTGCTAATACATATTAAGTGTTTTAAAAAGGTAAACATGTTTCTGATTTCTATTTTCAATAAAATGTCCTCTATCATATGGGGCACATCTGTGTTCTAGTTGTAGAGCAACAAAAGATGATATGGGAAGCACAATTCAGTAGGATAGTTGGACACTTTGGTATCAAAAACACATTGGTAGTTCTTCAAAAACACTTCTACTAGCCCCATATGTGAAAGGATGTGGAAATATATCTCAAATCTTGCACCCCATGTGTGATAGCCAAGCCAACAAATAAGAAGCAAGGATTGTACATGCCATTGCCAGAACCAACCAGGCCTTAGGAATCCATCTCAATCAATTTTATCTTAAGTTTGCCCACTTTAAAACATGGTAAGGACTATATTTTTGTGGTAGTTGATCATTTTTCAAAAATGGCTATCATGATTGCTTGTAAGAAAAATATATCTACTGAGGAAATTGCTCAACTATAATTTAGTCATGTATGGCTCCATTTTGGTCTCCCCAAGTCCATTGTCTCAGATCAAGATAATAGTATCCTGAGCATCTTTTGGTCCACTCTATGGAAGATGATGGATACTAAGCTGATGAAGTCCATAGCCTTCCATCCACAGATTGATGATCAGACAGAGGTGGTAAACCACTTGATTGTTCACATGATTTAGATGTATCACTCCAAACATCCATGCACGTGGGATGAGGGACTTATTTTCATACAACATGGATACAATCAGACATTGCATAGCTTGACCAAGCATAGTCCATTCCAAGTATGTTTTAGGTTCCAACCCATGGCACCAATTGATATAGCTATTCCATTTTCCACCATGGAATACACACCTCATGGAAGATCTGAGGTAAGTCAAACCATTTAATCTCCCTCGAGATTGGTGACCTTCCACATCCTCCCCATGCTTTCAAAATGTGTGTAAATGAAGAGGTAACCTAAAATGTGAAGAGAGATGTCTCTTCTTAGAGATAAACATATATTTGTATTGTGATCTTGAGTAATACTACATCTCTTCTTAGAGAATTCATTGTTACTGTGTTATTTCTATGCTATTGAAATATTTATCAACTAGAACTTCTGAGTTTTGGATCAGTCCATGCTATCCATGCTTAGCCTTAGTGGTTCTAAATTCCACTCAAAATATTTCTACCTATGTTACTTTCTTTCTTATAAAACTGAGTTCCTCCTCAATTTCTTCTAATGCATATCCTTGAAGGCTCTACTTGAACTTGGCAGATGTTTATTGTAGTAAGATATTAAAATTGGCCTTGGTAACCAAATTTCCTACTGAGCCTTTGAATTGAGATAATTTCAACTCATCAAAAATTTTCAAAACCTTATTTTCATGTTGTATTACTTAGGGATCAAATCTTTCACACTTGATAACCATAATTTCACTTCTTGTGTTTTGATAACCACCCTATTGAGTGCATTAGTTACTTCAAGTGGTGTCATTAGGTCTAAATGGTGGAGGCCTTATTGGTTATGTATGAGACCAATAAGTTGAGATTATTTTCATCTTCTTTCCAGTAATTGAAAAATTGGGATGTTTTAATAAGATGAGGAGATATTTTAGCCTTCATTGTCCTAATAGTGTCTAGAATGTTACATAGCCTAAGGGCTACATTCTGGACATCATATTCAATTTTACTATGAATGTGTGTAATTTTTTATCATTCCCTTATTTGGTCTAGATATTTTAGTAGTTCCTCCCTAGCCTACTCTGCACCTTTATGTAATTCACCTAGAGCCTCATATTTAGCCCTTAGGTATGCTAAGAAGTACTCATTATATGGATACTCTATTGGTTTCTAGTTCTTCTCTTAGATAAAGGTAACACATGCTATCTTTCCTCTAAAATTATGCTTCTACCAGAGTCATCTTGGATTTTCCTCTTCTTGACCCTATTCACAGTTCTTATGGTATGGTCGTAAATAGAGCTCACTATGGGTATCTATATTATTACTAAGTTAGGAATTTTAATGGCTTAGTTTATAGGATCTATATATTATAGGTATAATCATTAAGAGGGGGGGTGAATCAATGAGCCTAGATAATCCAATTTTCATTCCAATTCCATAAAACTCTTAATCCTTCAATACATATATTCATGAGGCATACACATCATTCATAGCAATGAATAATAAGATAATGCAAGATCAAACACATAACACATGACATACATGGGAAACCCTCTTAGGGAATAAAACCCACTCTGAAGACTATAAACACTTGAAATAATTATCATATAAGGTATTACAAATTAGAGATTGATCAAGTCTTTTTGACCAATGACCTTGGTCAAGTCCCTTTGACGTAAGGCCTTTAGTGAAACCCCTATTTCACAAGGAGTAACTACCCCTAAATAATATTAAGTCCTTTAGACCATTCTATGAAATGAACACCTCCACCTTAGAATTGATTTCTTCAACACCTAATGATGGACCTATCATTATCACTCTTCACCTTTAATATTTCATCCAAAACTCCCTATTGTACAAATCATATTACATACTTGAACCAACATTGAAATATCAATTAGGACATATTACGTATCCCAACTAACCCTACTCTTCAAATTTTTTCTCACACTCAATATTCAAACTTAAAATAGCACCATTATGACATAATAAACATGACCTATAGGTCATATAAAAAATCATCAAAATGATCTTCCATTTAAACCATCCACTGAGCACACACAACCTTCACCTTGCCTTTGATCACCATACACATTCTCTCAAACATCCTCTTGAGCATAGTCACTCATTCTACCTCTTATAGGCTTATTAGGTCCAATGACCTATGTGATCACCTTCATCACCTTGATAATAAAATCATGTCTAATCCTCTATTCTCTTTTATAGTCCTTACTTACCTATACTTTATTCTTAAAAGGTTCTCTCTTTCACTTGGCTTGACACACACAACTAGAACAAACATGCCAAATAGGCCTTGTACTTATACCATGCTCTTAGTATACCCCATATTGGAAAGACAAGATGATTAACACACCTATTACACCTTTGAAATAGGTATTCATATATGTTATATGTAATAAACACATACTCCATAGGTTTTCCAATCCATCATTACCCCCAAACCACCATTAGGTCTTCATACTCACACGTTACATGTGAGACTACTTGGACCACATTCATCCTTTATAAATGATTATAACATATAAAAAATATATATAATATACCATTTCTCAATTCCACATGGGTCCAAGCCATCTATAACATCAACTCCACACTTGGACCTACCAATTAGGTCTCCTAGCTCTTTAGGTATTTAAACAAATAAAACATAGTCTCAAACTTCTGAACTAAATACTCAAATATTTCACATAACCACATGTTTATATAATATTTGTGAACCCTTTATGACCTTATATATACATTAATATGCTTTATACATTACAAAACATGTTTTAATCAATCAAAACAACATTCAAAATGACTATTTAGATTGGTTATATATAGTCAAAATACAATCAAGCTATTTTGACTCTTCATATCTAATAAAAGACACATAATGATAAAAAATGACTTATAATAATACTTATAGACTTATATAACATCTCCATTCTTATTTTATTCTTTAAATTTTCTTATAACACCTTCAACTTACCTTTGTAAGATGGTCACTCAAATTGCTAATGCATTCAACAAACACAATTAACTTATATGTCTCTATTAATACATAATATCAATTGATAAAACCTTAAAAATGAATTTATATGGTAATAATGGAGTATAAATCATAATAAAATATATAATTCATCACGATATATTGAAACAACATCAACACAAGCTCAACTATCCTTCTCAGGTCACTTGCAGAACACAAATGAAAACATAGTCAACTTTGAACACTGATAACTTTGATTGTACACAATTTCAGATCTTAAAATATATATTTATATATGTTAATTGGAGTCCTATAAAAATTTTATTTTTACACCATGAGAATATTCTACATGTATCAAAAGATATGGCCCAAAAACTAGACACTGGTCTTTCCTTTGTTAAATTCAAATATTTGAATTCCAACGGTCACATTTAAACCTTGAACACCATGCTATCATCTCGTGTCCTTGATTATTAGAAAAAATAAACAACATAAATATTATTATAACTTTAATTCATATTTCACCACTTATTAAATGTTAAACCTTGAACAATTGGCCTCATTTCATGCAATCTGGCAACTTTGACCTCATACGCTCCATCGATCTCTTTGAGATTATACTCACTTTAGCCATGCTAGAAAAATGTCACTTTGACATATTGAATTTAATATAAACCACTTATATTTATTATTAATAACACCTACTCACCATTTATCTTCTTAATAATCTTGATCTTTACCTTAACTCTATGTTAAACTTCAAACTCTTGTCGTCATCTCGCTACTTCCTAACTCTTTGGAACAAACACACTTCATTGATCCTTTTGTAAGGAGATCAATATTTAAATTATTTAAAAAACAAATAATTTGACTCATTTAAATCAATATGTTCCATTTATCTTGATATGTATGAACTCCCATGAGATATAGGATCTTTATTTGGTCTTGGTCTTTATCCTTCGCAAATTTGGCTAGTTATGGGGACCATTGCAAACTCCCTAGAAGGCCAACTTTACTCCTTAATAACTTTTTCCTTGATCAATATCAGAACCTAAAACTTGACCCATATGATCTAATAATATATAGGAATACAACCATGTGTCAAAATTATCTTTAAACCTTTGTGCATGTGAGATATAACTTCATTAATTTGTTCACTTAGATTTTTTTGCCATAGAGCCAATTATTTCAAAAATTGTTTGGAAGGCCAACTTTGTAGATGTATATATTTTGACCTGATTCATCACATGACCTAAAATTTAGTAAATATTAACTAGGCACAAAAATAAACAAACAAATATGATCAAATTATATTAAAACTTCCATACGTGTGAAATATAACACCATCAAAATTCCTACTCAACTTTTCTTACCACATTACAAATTTGGCTATGGGACAACACTATCAAATTGCTTGGAAGGCAAACTTTGCACTTTCATATCTTATGTTGTGATTCATATCATAACATATAACTTAGTTCATAGTAACTTAGCATAAATTTTTTCAAAACCATATGACTAACTCTCCATGACTCATCCACATGTGGTAAAGATGATGTCAACAAACTGCCTACTCAAATTTTTTTGCTACTAGACCTAAAATGTCTCGATTAAAATAATGATCAACCAAATCACATCCAATCATGTATACATGCACTCAAATAATTCTTATATTATGATATGACCTCTTTTACAACCTCAAATCACCAAACTCATCCATAAGCATTCCTAATCATGCTAAAATAAAAGACAAACCAAGCCAACTTCAAGCATACTAGGACAAACATACTACACACTTTGTCATTGTCACTTAGACTAACAAGATACTTCATCCACTCAATTTGAAACCTACATGAAATCACTATGAAATCATTGAAAACTCTCCAAAAATGTTCCCCTTTGTCATTGATGTCAACAACCATCATATATACCATATACATCTCATCTGCCTTCTCTCTCTTCAATCACTCTCATAATAAGAAATTTCTCCCCCTTTGACATAATGAAAAAGTGGGAAAAAACTAATCTTGAGGACTTGAAAATATCAAAAATAGGATAGGACCACCTTATAAAAATGATATAAACTCCCCCTTACCTTGAGCGCACCTTTTCTTTGCCTTGACAACTTCCTCTTGCTCCATGCCAACACTCTCTTCAACCAAGCATTGCAACCAATGAATAAATAACACAAAATAATACTAAAATATGATGAAACATATCAAGAAACATTTAAGAGGGAGTCCCCCTAATAGTTTTGAGCAATTTTAGCTCTTAAGCATCTTTATATCTCTGCATACTATGAAGAACCACCATACAAGCTTACTAACCTTCTTTCTCAAACCACCTCAAGGACTGCCAACAAAAATTCATTCAACTCACCAAATAGGAAATATTATCTAATAAAAATTGAGAAATCTCTTTGAAATACTCATAACTTTCTCTTCTGGAAAAACAAAAAAACATTCTTCTTCTTACAAGGCCTATTTAGTCTCCTTGTAGCCCTACTTAAAATTTTTAGTAGACACACTATCAAGACCTAAAAATTCATATCTAGAGCATTATCATATGCCCCATAAAGTACACCAATTTTAATCACCTATATAATACTCTAAAACATACTTCATTCACAAACCTACTACCAAATTAGGCCTCTAACTTGACAAAAACTTGAATAACTTGAGAACTAAAGAAATTCAAATATCTATGAAGCTTTATTTGATAACCCATTTGGCCCATTCAGCTTATTAAGAATCCTCAAAATTCAAATAATAAGGTAAACCATTTTTATAATATATCTCAAAACCCTAGAATCTCAAAACAAATAGAGTCAACAAACCTCCTTCTGGTCAATGCCCATCTTTGGAAATTCTTACACACCTTTCTAAACATCAAACTATTCTTGAAATTTCATCAATCTCATTAGGCCACCTAATTTTCACTTAGCTCTATATACTAACATAGATTCATTATCATCATGAACACACACCTTAGGGTTTGTAGACATCAAACCCTCAAGTCACTACCTTTCATCCTTTGGTGTAGTTCTTCAAAAACTGAGATCAAACTGATCATCCAAAGAGCATCTTGACACACACGTTTTCCAATAAATAAAGTAATTCATAGTAAGCCAACACATCTTATCATGACCTTTTTTGTCTTGCAACATTAATCAAGACTCAACCAACATCCACCATGCTTCCTCTTTATGTAAAGTGTCTCCTTGAAGCTTAAAGAGAGACACCCCTTTGACATAGAGAGACTAAAAGTCCTAAAACTCTAGAGAGTCTCATATCTCCATAGTCTCATCTAACTTGCAATCTTGATTGACTTTGAATGAATCCTTGACTTTATTCTTTTATTTAGATTTATCAATAAATGCTATCAATAGAAACTCTTGACTTTCCTTCATGTCTATCATGGCAAACAAACCATCTTTGGTCTCAGTTTGATCTCTTCTAATAGGATTAGGTTTCCATACCCATTTGTGACCTCTTCCTTGAAAAATAGGAGATCCATACACCTTATTTTTTTTTTTCAATAACTCATTCAACCTATTCCAAGAAAAATAAATTTGACCAACTCTATAACAACTAAAACAAACAAGATCATTCATACCTTTTGCTTGATGATGATTTTGATATTCTTTTTCTATCTAGATAGAAGACAAATTCTCTTGGTAGTCCTATATCATCTTCATATTTGATTCCTTCTTTGTTGTAGCAAGTAGTCCACCTTGATAAATAATATCCTTCATAGTCTTAGGTCTCAACACCATTGATTGACTTTTAGGAGTAGAGTGCTTCTTCAAAATATTCTTGTAAAATATGGTAATATGTCTTACTTTATTGTAACTTTAGCAAAAAATATCATTTAACATACCTCTTGATTGATCTGAGTTATTAATTCTCCAAGACCAATTGCTTCTTCTTCCAAGGATCTATGAGAACTCATTATTGACTGGCTTCCTTCTTCTTGCATTGCTTCCAAAGCTTGCATTTTCCTTGACATACCTAGGCTTCTCATTCTTCTTTTCAAGTTTATCCAACTTGACTTCAAAAAGATCATGATGACCCTTCAAGAACCCCATCTCAATCCTTAGTTGAGTGTCCTCATCTTCTCTTACTTTGAAATTTGCATTTGTAGTCCTTAACTGATCCTCAAGAATACTAATCTTCTCTTCATCCTTTTTGGCCTTGTTAGCCATTTCTTTAAATATATATGTTTTCACTTAAATAGACTTTATCTATTCTTGATACTTATTTTCTTCTTTCTTGGGCATTCTTAATAAACTTCTCTCAAGAGAACTGACTTGTGCTTCAAGACCTTTGATCATATTCCTCATTTTATGATTCCTCTAATTCTAATCCTTTAGTTCACTAAGTGTACTCATGAGCTCAACTTCTATATCAACGTATTCTTCCTTGATGTCATATTCTCTATTATTATGGAAAGTCTATTTATCAAACATGATGTTATTTTATTTTGAACACAAACTTGTCTTGTTATCTACTAGCTGAACCTTGATATCATTGATGACATTTTCATCCTCTTTGACATCTTTATTCAAATTACATATTTTCTCTTTAAGTGCCTTGATATCATACTTCCATTATTGATTCTCTTTCTTCAACTATTTGGCCATCTTTATACGTACTTATGATCTCCTTCAAGTTGTTAAGCTTCCTCCAAAGGACCCACTCTAATACCAATTATTAGAGGTACAATCACTGAGAGGGGGGTGAATCAGTGGGCCCAGATAATCTAATTTTAATTCTAATTACTTATACTCTCAATAATTCAATACATAAATTCATGATGCATACACATCATTCATATCAATGAATAATAGGGACAATGTAAGATCAAACACATAACACATGACATACATGGGAAACCTTCTTGGGGAATAAAAACCACTCTCAAGCCTAAAAACACTTGGATTACTTATCCTATAAGTTATTACAAACTAGATACTGATCAAGTCCTTATGACCATCAACCTTGGTCAAGTCCTTTTGACCTAAGGCCTTTAGTGAAACCCCTATTTCACAAGGAGCAACTACCCCTAAGGAATATTAAGTCCTTTAGACCCTCTTCTGAAATGAATGCCTCCACCTTAGAACTGATGTCTTCAACACCTAATGATGGACGTATCATTATCACTCTTCAACTTTAATCTTTCATCCAAAACTTCCTATTATCTAAAGCACATTACATAGTTGAACCAACACACAAAGATCAATTAGGACACATTACATATCCCAACTAACCCTACTCTTTAACTCTTCACTCACATTCAATCTTCAAACCTACAAGAGCAATATTATGACATTAGAAATATGACCTAAAAGTCATAAACACCATCATCAACCTAATCTACCCTTTAACCCATCCATTGATCACACACAACCTTCACCTTGCCTTCGCTCACCATACACTCTCTCTCAAACATCCTCTTGAGCATAACGACTCATTCTACCTCTTCTAGGCTTATTAGGTCCAATGACCTATGTGATCACCTTCATCACCTTGATTAGAAAAGAATTTATGATTCTATTTTTTATTTTTTAGTCCTTAATAACCTGTACCTTTTTTTTCAAAGGTTTTCTCCTTTACTTGGTTTCACACACACAACTAGAACAAACTGGCCAAATAGGCCTTATACTTATATCGTGCTCTTGATATAACCCATATTGGTTGAAGAAGATAATTATCACACTTATTCTACCTTTTAAATAGGTATTAATACATGTTATATGTAATAACCACATACTCCATAGGTTGGCTAATGCCTCATTAACCCCAAACCACCATTAGGTCTTGGTGAGACCTAAAACCATTAGGCCTTCATACTCACATATTACATGTGAGAGTACTTGGACCACCTTCATCATTTACCAATTATTTGAACATATAAAAAATATATCTAATATCTCCTTGATCACTCCCACATGGTTCCATTCCATTTATAACATCAACTCCACACTTGGACCTACCAATTAGGTCTCCTAGCTCTTCAAGTCTTCAAACACGAAAAAACATAGTCTCATACTTGTGAATGAACTACTCAAATATTTCAAATAGACATATGATTAGATCATATGGGTTAACACTTTAGGACCTCAGATATAAATCCATGTTATTTATACAAATCAACACATGTTATAAGAAATCAAAATAACATACAGAAAATTACCACTCAAACTTGTCATATATAGTCAAGCTATTTTAATTCTTCATATCTAATCAAAGGAATATCATGATAAATAATGTATTATTATAAGAATTATAGAACTATATAACATATCCATGCTTGTTTTCTTCTTCAAATCTACTCTAAACACCTTCAACTTACCTTTTCAAGATGGTTACTCAAATTGCCAATGCATATAACAAACACTGTCAACTTTTATGTTTATGTTCATATAGAATATCGATTTTTAAAAAATAAAAAATACACAAAGATGGTCCTCATGGAGTATACAATGTAATCCAATATCTAATTCATAAAGAGACATAAACAAAACATCAACACAAGCTCAATTATCCTTCTCGGGCCACTTGCAAAATGCAGACAAAAACATTGTCAAATTTGAACCTTGATAACTTTGACTGTACATAATTTTAGATATTTAAATATATATTTATAAATGCACCTTGGATTCCTCTACAATTTTTTTTACACTGAGTAAATTCTTCTTGTATCAAAAGATATGGCCCAAAATCTAGACACTTGTCTTTTCTTTGTTAAATTCAAATAATTGAATTCAAACGGTCAAAGTTAAACCTTAAGCACCATGCTATCATCTCATTTCCTCATTTATTAGATCAAATACGTAACATTGATATTATTAAAAATTTAACTCACAGTGTGCCATTAACTAAATGTTTAACCTTCAATATTTGACCTCACCTCGTTCAATCTGACAACTTTAACCTCGTACGCTCTATTGATATCTTTAAGATTGTCCTCACTTTAACCATGATAGACAACAATCACTTTGACCTCTTGAATTTAATATGCATCATTGATCTTGATTATTAAAAACACTCGATCACCATTGATATTTTTAATAATCTTGATCTTTACTTTAGCTTTATGTTAAGCTTTGAATTCTTGTCCTCATCTTGCCACTTCTTAACTCTTTGGAACAAACATGCTTCGTTGATATTTTTATAAGGAGATCAATCTTTAAATTTGTTAACCAAATAACACTTTAACTCATTTAACATGATAAGATCCATTTATATTGATATTTATAAATGCCTATGAGCTATAGGATCTCCATTTGTTCTTGGTATTTATCCTTCACAAATTTGGCTATTTCTGGGGATCATTGTAAACTACTTGAAGGCCAACTTTGCTCCTTAATAACATTTACCTCGATCAATATCATGACCTAAAAATTGAGACATATGATATCCTCATATAAGGGAATCTAAAAATGTGTCAAACTACTCCTAAAACCGTTACATGTATGAGATATAACTTCATTAGTTTGCTCACTTAGATTTTTCTACCATAGAGTTAACTATGTCAAAAATTGTCTAAAAAGCCAACTTTGCACATGCATATCTTTTGACGTGCTTCATTGCATAACCTAAAATTTATAAAATATCAACTAGGAATAAAACTAAACAAACCCATATGATCAACTTCTCCTAAAACTACCAAACATGTGAAATATAACACCATAAAAATGCATACTCAACTTTTCTTACCACATTGCAAATTTGGCTAAGTATGGGAAAACACTGTTAAACTGCTTAGGAGCCCAACTTTGCACTTGAATATCTTATATTGAATTTAATCACATGACCTAGAATTTATTACATAAAAAATAAACACAAATTTGATCACAACCATATGAACAACTACCCCTAACTCATCCACATGTGGTAATGATGATGTCAAGAAACTACCTACTCAAATTTTTATGTCACTAGACCCAAAATGTCTAAATGAAAACAATGATCAACGTTGTGAAATAAAATCATGTACATAAACACTAAAATCATTATTTACTTTTGATAGGACCTCTTATATAACCTCAAATCACCATACTCATCCCTAAGCATTCCTAATCAAGCCAAAATAAAGGATCAATCGAGTTAACTTCAAGCATATTAAGACAAGAATATTGCACACTTAGTATTTATCACTTGGAATAATAAGACACTTCATCCACTTAATTATACACCTCCATGACATCATTGACAACTCTCTAACACCATATCCCATTATGGGATCACTAATTGTGTAGGATCAATTTGTTGAATGTCTTAGGAAAAAGCTTACAAAAAATTATCTCTTGAATATTGCCTCAATGCCTATACATGGAGTGGGGTTGGAAAGGAGGGAAAAATTATCTTATGTTAGTCTACATTTCCAATTTATGGGAGGGGGTGAACTATGTAAACCACCTTTTTATTAGCTCTTTTATATGTTGTAATTATAATAGCTAGAGTGGTAGTAGATGTTGGCATGGGGAAACCCAATTAAATGGTTTAGATTGACCTTTGTATAGCTTTAATTTTTTTCATAGGTATCTTAATTCAACCTTATTGGTTTTGGTGATAATAGGGTCAATAATAACTAGAGAAAAAATGGAAAAAATAAGAACTATGGTGGTAACTAGAAGAGAAGTAACAATAGGAATTGACGACACTACAAGGGTTAAAGAAATAATAGACACTAAGGAAACTATAGGAATTGAAGGAATAATAGGAATTAAAAGAAAAAAAGTAGAAACATGACAACCTAATGATTTAGGCTCTATTGGTGCCTTTCCTTTTAGTCCTTGGAGGCTCAAGACCTTAGCCTTTTATATCTCCTCCTCCTCATCTTCATCCTTAGGGTAATCAACTAGAGGATCTTATTCCCATTTCACTATTGACCTAATCACTTCTAAGGTCTGAAATTGGTATTCAATACCTTCTTTTGATGATGTATCTATGTTCAAACTTATAGGGGTCTTAACTGATGGAGTAGGACCCTTAGGAGCTCTGGGCTTTTTTTTGTAAGGTAGCACTAGTTTCTCCATTGAAGGAGTAGATTTATGAGGAGGAGGAGATGGAACCTTTATACCTATGATAAGAGGTAATTCACTTGAATTAGTATGGATTTCATCCTTAGATTCAGATGATTTAATGTTGACTAGTTGATGTTCTCCTCCCCAAGAATTAGTGGCAATAGGGGTCTCTTCCACACCTAGTTATTGCTTAACAACCATCATCATGATTGGTGGTGGTTGAGATGGCTCCCCTTGGACCTTAATCTATTATAAGGGACCTAAAAAATAGTATTCTATTGATTCCCATCCACCTAGAGGTGGAATCTTGTTATGTAATTTTTAAATGGTGAGGAAAGGGTCAATCTATATGGCTTTCAAGTGATCTTCTATTAAACTAGTTATCTTTTCCCTCTCTAAGACCTCAATATCATCCTTAGCATTTAAAAAGATAAAATAATGCTCATATGGCTCATTTTGATAAGGAATCAATAGGCCTTGAATATAATTTTGAATAAGGCCATGGGGATCCCAATCCCTATGTTGTAATGAAGTTAATGGAAATGACTCTCAGATTCTCCCAACCTCTCCAAAATTTATCATATTTGTGGTAATCATCAAAGAAGACCTATGGAAAAGGATTTTTCTCTTATTTTCATATATTCATATCATTTCCATCTAAATTTTTAAGAACATACTTAGGTAGACACAAGGGTGACACCCTGATCCCCAAAACCATGATTATTATATAATTATGGTATAGCTAATAATCTCCCTTTAGCCCTAATGTTTTATTAATACCTTTAGATTATTAGAGAAGTGTTTTATCATGCATTTATTTATATATTTATGGGTAAACATTATTGAAAATCCAAACAATTTTCCTTGTGTATGAGTAGATATGTAAAAAGTAAAAATAGTCACAATGGACTCTAGAGTGTTCCATTGTGGATGTAGACAATGTCCATAATAACATCTAATAAGTTAGACATCATAAGAAGTTACCTCCCATGGGTCTCTTATCCTTATTAAACATCTATTCCACTAACCTATCACTATTGATTTCCCCAAATATAAACATCAATTCTAAGGTCATTAGAGAATCAAGCAGCGGTACCTAATCCAATTAGAGGTATTAGATGATTGCACACCTGAATAACCTGTTGAACAAGGCCATCACAATTTTAATTCCCATTCTAAATTTTATGATGGATATGGGAGTGATGGATTTTAGAATCACCATCTCCCCTGATATTATCTATTTTTGTAGCATGTTTTCCACTATGTTGGTTTTCTTCCAAGTGTTAACCTAGGGCCATCATATTTGGCATCTACAATAGGGAGCTGAAAGTATCTATGGAAGGCATCCCCAAAAATGCAAGCCATAACTATTTTGTGTTGAATATGATGAAGAAAATAATTAGAGACCTTACCCATAAATAATAGGTCTTAGAGCAGATTGATGCATGGCATTGCTTCTAGCTTGGCAACTACAAAATAGAGTTATTGTTTTAATGGAAGTAATTCAATTACTAGTTGCTTCTATTTAGTTTTTAGGTCTTCCTTAATTGAATATGCATCCATGTTTTCAATTATGTCCCATAGTGACATGTAATTGGCATACTCATCATTGAACATTGCCTCATGAAATAGTGTATCCATGTACTCTATCGAATCTTTGATGGAGAACTTGGATGGTGGAGAAAATCTTATAAACACCTTGAAAGATGAATCCATATCAATGTATGTTTATTCAAGTAATTATGGTGATAATTCAGTTGGTTGGTCACTCTCTAAAAGTATCTTATAAGTAGATTCATGTTGTAAGGTCTTTGATTTATCTTAGAGTGAAATTTATCTCGAGCTCTTTGAAATCAAGAAATCAAAATGTTCCTTCATAGTTTGATCATTTAGTTTGAGGATGGAGGATTTCATTCTTGTTTGTATGTCATGAATGTCTAGCAAATCATGTTTGATTTAATCATTTAATTCAAACTTTTACACTTTACTTTGGTGGGTATTCCACATAGACTTTCCATACATTCAGAGGAATACCACACTGTCATATTTGGATAAGTTTTGCTATGTTGTTGATTCTACAAAGAAATCAACTATGTCACATGGTGTCTCTCAAAAGTCAGCTTTTCAAAATTTTGTTGAGATAATTGCTTGCCATTTTTCACAAAGATAAAGTAGTGAATACCATAACCTAAAAATCAGAGGGACTAATTTGAGTGATGTGAACAAACATTGTGATGAAAAAATATTTCATCAGAAAAAATTTGTGACAACAAAAATATCGATGATAAAAGTTACAACAACAAAAATACTGATGACAAAAATTGGGAAGAACAAATATTGTGAAGGCCCAAAAATTAGTAAGTGTAAAATATGTGAAGGTAAAAAGATATGGAGACAAAATATGTGAATTTTTGGAAGAATCAATGAATAAAAGTCATGAATATTAGAAGTTTTGAAGGCCTAACAATCCTGAAAACAAATATATTGAAGCCAAAAGTTCCAATGACCAAAATTTCTAAAGAACAAAATTCATGAATACCCAAAAGTTGTGAACTATGAAAAAGTCACAAATAGAAAAATTTTCAAAGTAAAAAACTTCTGAAGACTAAACTCATGACATGTAAAACCTGTGAAATGTATAATACACTAAGTTTTAAACTTAGAATTTTAGTCTATAGTTTTTGTGCAAATTTAGAAAACTTGCATCCATGAAAAACTCTTTAAATCCATTAATAGGTTAGTCCAAATAAAACACATATAAAATACATGGATAATTAAGGAAATATTAGTGGTATTAACATAGAAGGGCATACTTAACAAGAATCATCAATAGGAGAAATAATAATTTTAAAGCCTTATCTTTCCAAGTACACATATGAATGTCAATAAAAATATTCTCACAACATAATTAGGTATTTTTTAGATTGTAATGTTTCCATAATTGAAATTTTCTAAGAGTGGGGTGTGTTGAATAAAATAACATGTTGATTATCTTAGTAATAGTTATTATTGGTTAAAATTTGTTCAATGCTCAAATAGAAATATCAAGCATACATTCTTTTATTTATTTACCTAACATTATTTGAGGATTTTATGAGGCTTATGAATGTCTGAGTCTATCTTAAAAATATTATAGATTCATTTGAGATGGTTTTGTAACTTTGAAGTTGTTCATGAAAAGGTTTTTATGTATTCAATTCATAAATATTTTAAGTATTCAGAGTTTTTATTTCTAGGTTGATGGATTTAGTTCATAAGGGCTTCCAAGACAAATTCAAAATTTGCTATCAAACATAAATATTCCTCTCTAAACCTCCTAGTGTAAAGGTGCTCCCAATCCCACTACCAACATTTGCACAATAACAAGGAAGAACATGGCAATAATGCAAGAGAAAAAAACTTAAGAACAAAATCTTAAATCAAGGGCATCAAATCCATCCAAAACTCTAATACATTTTCCATAAGGAATGTTTATTCAAGAAAAGAAGATAAGGGAGAGAGAGCATTCAGACATAAGAAAAACATAAGTAAAATACCTACCTCAACCCAAGCTCTACTTGACAATCTTCTCTAAGGTTTTTTTTCTTTCACAAAGCTCCAAGATCTCCTCCATGCAATCATCCCCATCAAAGACCAAAACAAAACTCTTAAAATAGATAAAGCCACAATATCAAAAGACAATAAGGAAAAGACACTTGTCCATCCTCATCCCAAGGATGTGACCAAATTTCAATAAAAACTCTTAAATGTACTTACACACCTACATAATTATTCCTTGCACAAAACATATGAAATAAAATTCACTTGTACTAAGTAAAGCTTACTTGTGAGGATGAAAATATAGGTTATAAATAAAGTCCTTTTTATGACCAAAAAGTGGTCAAAAGGCCTTGGAAAACCCTCTTACCCAAAGGGTATGGGTATGGGCCTAAAAGATAATTGTGAGATAAGCTTTACTTTTACAAAACTCAATGTAAAAAGTGGGTGTAAGGAAAATTTCGGGATAAGACACATGGGTTGAGTTTTTGGGTTAACCCAACTCCTAGTCAAGGTTAATTAACCTCATAGAGGTTAGCATAAGTTTAGAGTAATTAATTAGGAAGGAGGTTTAGGCTAAAATACCCTATGAAATATAATAAAAGTATAAATAAAGGACACAAAAATAATTTGATTAACAATTTAAAATAAAATGATTGGTATAAGGTTAAAGGTTAGGGTGATTTTAGTGGTGCATATGGTCCATCAAAGCATGCCTAAGTCCCTCGTAATCTTGCCTTTGGTTCCTTATAATCTGAAAACTCAATATAACATCAAATATATCTAAATGATATGCATGCGTGCGCGCACACACACACACACAATATATATATATATATATATATATATATATATATATATATATATATATATATATATATATATATATATATATATAAACTAAATGTCACAACACCAAATCATAATATTTGGTTGGTCCAATATAATCAATTATAAGTTGAAATAAATAATCATGTTATTCAACATTAAAATCCAAATAAAACATATATCCACTCAAGAAAATTACACTAAGTAATCATGCATCCAATTGAAGTTTACTGAACTAGCTACTAAGGTACATAGTGATACTCCTATATAGTCCCCTACATATCCATTGAGATAAAAAAATGTACCAAAACATATAATATAAAATAATAATACAATTAGGATAACATCAAATATTATAGTCAAATTTTATACACATTTAAAGGGTCATCACATATGATAAATGGATCAAGATGACTAGATACATAGGTTTGACACAAGGGGTATTAAAAGTTTGGTATAATTTTTACATTTATTTCTTTGTGCATATATTTTGGTTCATGAGAAAAGTCATTTTAACATCACTATTTGATTTTGAATGGATCCTAGTGGACAAAATTGTTTATTTTGAGAAAAAAACTGAGTTACACTTTATATTCTTTATTATGGTTCAAATAATTTGTAAAATGATCATGCTAAGATTGTTATTCTATTTTTATATTATATAAGGGTTCAAATGAAGTTTTCAACATATGTAGATTAATTAAATTGGGATAAAAATGAATGCTTTCCTATAGATAGGTTTATTTACATTTGGGTAGTTATAAGTTGCTTTAGGGTGAATTTTGTTTGACTTCATTTGGTTCACCATCAGATGGTTTTAAGACTAACAATAAACAATGAATATGGTGTAATAATCTCATAAAAAGGATTTTAATGAGGTATACCTACAAAAACTTCTTGTTTGAGTAAATTTAAATTTTGGTTTTGTATAATGGGTTCTTAGCCATGCATGAATATTTGTGGTTTGAACATTTAATGAAATATGTCTCTAGAGACTCTTTTTCTTATCTTTTAGGATATAATTGATTTTGACAATGTGGATATTATAAACCTATACTTGAATGTTTTAAATTTGATGATAAGAAGAACACAAAATATATCTCATTAGGTTATGCATATGTTTCATTTGTAAAAGGCATTTTGAAAGTGTATTTAGATATGTTATTCCATTTTTCAAAGGAAAAGTTGGTGAAAAGGAGTGATATTAATGATATTTGGCATTATTTTATTCAAACGATGTTTGAAATCATGTTGGTTATTAGGATAGTTTGGTTAGTAGAGTGAAACATATATTATGGTATTGGATATTGAATACATTTACATGTATCAATTTTCAAATAGTTACAAAGGAATAATTTGATATTTTAAACATAGTAAAATATCTTACAATTTGATATCATGAATGGTATAAGGAGTACAGTTAGATTTGTGGTATTATTTGAAACAAGAGTTTGTTTGACAAATATTGAGGATTTTAGAAACAAAGATACATGAATTTAAATTTAGATGCAAAATTTTAATTTCCTTTATTGAAAATTTTAATAGAGTTTAACAAGAGATTTATTTATTTGTTGCTAATAAGATGTTTGATAATTTATTAAAATTTTGATGTATTTGCAATATACATTGATATATTAGGGATTTAAGTATAATTAAATTTTTGATTTGATTTTGTGATTCTATATTTTAGTATAACAATGTCAAGTTGGATTCCTCCTCATTCCCATCATTTAGATGTAAATAGTTGGGTACATCATAATAATAATCAATAAAGGGAAGATATTCCTCCACAAAGGCATGATAATAGGGGTTAATATTTCCATGTCTATAGGGGTGATAGAGCTTTTTATATCCCCTTCAATTATGGTAATAATGTGTCTATTAACTTTGATGCATGTGACCTTGTTTTCTATAATTTTCTAAAATCTTTTCCATAAAATACTAATTTTGATCGTGAAGATAGAGGATGGAGAGGTTCAAACAACTTCAAATAACATATCACCATGAAATGATGAAAATATCAACCTTCATTTGATCTAAAATGATAAAGTTATATCTTAGCCATGGATAATACTTTATCAAATATTACACAACCATGTGATGATCCTATTTTAGAAGGTTCTCAAGAATATATTGTTCCTATGTTTCATAAGAATGGTAGTTTAAAACCTATAAGAAATTATTCAACTTATTCACCACCCTCTTCTTGTGATATTTTATCCATCATGAACACCATAGGATATCTTCAAAAAAAGTTAATACTCTTAAGTTACAAGTTTTATCCCATGAGGCTACCTTTGAGAAAAATATGTTAAAGGAACAACCTCTCACTCAAATTTTTTTTGAGTCTCCTTACCTTTCCAATTTAATCATGGCTAAGTTATCCTACTTTAATGGTCATGATAATCATACTATTTACTTACAATAATATAAATGTTCCTTTGAACGTTGGGTTAAAGATGGATGCTTTCTATTGAAGGCCTTCCATTGAAGCTTAGCTCAGGAGGATCTAGATTGGTTTTATAGCCTCCCTAATGGTTCCTTGTAAACATTCCAAAAAATTGAAGATGTGTTCTTATCCAATTTTAAATGATATACCTTACCAAATTTACCATTAGAAAAATTAAAAGTATTAACATAAAATGAGAATGAGCTCATTCTAGACTATGTTATCAGATTTAAGGACAATTTATATTCCTTAAATTATATGCCCTCAAATTTGGAAATGTAATTTATATTTAGTAGGGGTCTTCTTTATCCTCTTAAATAAAGAGCATTACATAAAACATTTAATTCATTCAAAATTTTATATTGGGATGTGCATAAAGATTCATGTTCTTTAACGATTAAAAAAACTAAGTTACCTACTTCACCATCTAAAGGAGAACATGGTACAAATAATAATTTAAAAAAAAACAAGCAAACTAAGAAGGGTCATGAACCAATTAAAATCCCTTATTCAAAACTAGCAGTGCATTCCAAAGAACAAATAGTAAAGGTCCTAAATAGAGGAAAGGAATATACTTGTAGAGTACCTCCTATAATTAAACCATATTTATCTAAAAAAAGACAACCATTTCAATTTGATTGGTACTGAGATAGACCATATGATATATTGTGCACATTATTTTATTAATGAATGATAAAGATTATTCCAAATTCTCATTACCCACCCACATATTTGAAAAGGGAAAATGGAAACACTTTTGGACTTATCATAGTATAAATAGGCATCGAGATAATGATTATATTTCTCTTGAGAAAAAGCTTACATAGTCGATCAGGAAATTATTACATTTCAAAAAGACATATCTAGAACTATTTCACATACTTATTCTAGAGGATATTCTAAGAGGTTCAAGACATCCCATGCTTTTCCTTTCTAGGAACACATGCTTCATCAACCTTCACAAAATATGACTACAATTATAAGTCCTCCTAGTGAACCATCTCTTAGGACTTATCTCTCCCATATTGATCCCACTAAGGAACCATTGATCGATCGGGTCCTTTATAAAGGGACACATGGAGAAGGTGAACATACATAGAAGATATGGGTATATAAACATATACATATAGATTTATAAGATATTTTTATAGAAACTTTAGAGTCAACTATAAAAATAAAACCAACAATTCCATTACCACATGATCATTAAAGTCAACATTTATTATTTCCATATGAATTTAATTTCATACGGTGATTTATTTATTACCACTACAATACAAGCATTTAATTAAAATTAAAATATTTTTTATAACATTTACCATATTCAAACATACATTACATTCAAAAAGGTAATAAAACCATACAAAAAGTAATAGATAATCAAATATTACACATTCATGTGAAGCAAAATAAACCATGTGAATAATATCACATATATATCAAAATGGTAAAAAAAATATAAAAATAAAAAATATTAGTCATATGTTGGTGGCATATATACATACATATACTCACCATCACTATCTATTCAACCACACTCATGCCTATCTATGTTTGAAGAACTTGGACCAAATGTGATCCCTCATGCTCGAGATAACTTGCATACTCTCTCCTCATATTCACCTAGTCAATGCACTATCTCCTCATGCTCATGTTGTATAGTGTCATATCACTCAATTAAAACCTACATGATCTTTATATAAATGTACTATAAGATGTCTCATCTATTTAGATCAACACGTAACTCCTCCCACTTAGTCACTATAGTGTGATATGCTTCCACTACCCTTTTCATTGAATCAAAAAGGGGTGCATGGACACCTGTAATATCAAAAACTCTCTAAATGAATCCATCATTGAATATATACATAGGTACACTAAGTGAGATCCTACACCACATGACTCACCATGGCAACCCACTCCTAATCACCTTCACACAAGACATATAATACAAATCATTCAACCCAATACTATGTCAATCAAATACAATATAATTCCTATTAGGGTGATTACATGTGGCTCTAATAGCCAAAGGACTATTTCGAATAATTTGGACTTATAACCACTAATTTAGAGTGGAGAAAATTTTCTCTAAAAATAATTTTCTTGTATTTCAAATAAATTGGATTGTTTCAAACCATTTGGGCATAGATCATTTTGAATGAATTGGACTATTTCAAATAATTTAGACTTATACCCACTAAAGTGGACTGGAAAAAAATTTCTCCAATTTTTTTTTCTATATTCCAAATAAATTTGACTGTTTCAAACCATTTGGGCATATATAATTTTGAATAAATTGGGCTATTTCAAATAATGTGGATTTATACCCACTGAAGTGGAGTGGAGAGAATTTTCTCCAAAAATATATTTTTTATTCCAAATAAATTGGACTGTTCCAAAGCATTTGGACATAGATCATTTTAAATAAATTGTGATATTTCAAATAATTTAGAATTATAACCACTAAAGTGGAGTGAAGAATATTTTCTCCAAAAATAAATTATCTATATTCAAATAAATTGGATTATTTTAAACCATTTGGGAACAAATCATTTTGAATAGATTGGACTATTTTGAACTCATGGCACCTTTTTGGGTCTTCAGACTAATCATTGATCCTTTGACGTATCTTCCATTGAAAGGACACATGGCACCATTTGACTAGACAAATTATGGATGAAAACATAATAAGCAATTAGTTCATCTACTAAATATCTTGAGACTTGTTTGTTGTTCATTGGGAAGACCTTCATGAGCAGGTGTCAATATACTAATGGATCAACTTGAGAAATTTTAATATAAAATGATGAAGTATCCAATTGCAAGGGGATTAAATTTGAAACTTGGAAGTGATTCAATGCTTTCAAGATATATCCAAATAAAAATCAAATTGCACTTAATGAGATCAAAGTAATTCTAAATTAGAATTGATTAATTTGAAATAAATTGAACTACATTTGAAATAATTTAGAATTGATTTGTATGAAATTAATGATAATATTTATTAATAGAATTATAATTTATAATAAATAAATACACTTGAAATAATAATAATATGGTGAATTTACGTCCTTATAAACAATGGTTCACAACTGTTGGCATGGATTTTTTGCTTTCTCCCAAGAATGTGATGATAGACATCATTTTGATTCTCCAATCCTTTTCATCAATATAACTTCCATTTCTAGTATATCTACTTGACGTACCATAACTCATCTTCAATTTTTATTTTGTAACACAATTTCAAGAATTACAATCAATGAACATCATTTTGGCAATTGAAAAATTGTATCCAAAGGTCCCTTTAAAAATAACTTCATCCAATTTATTTATGTTTATATTGAAAGGCTTAGAATATATTTTCCCCCATATAAACATGAAATTTGAACTTGTGTAACCCATAGCTTGAATGAGTAGCCTCAAATGATTGTCCTCTATCATTGACCAAATGCCAACATGAGAAAAAGACTACAATAACACCATCAAAATTTATTTGGAATGATCTCTAATGTAGTATGACATATTTTCTATTTTATAATCTTTTTTTTTCCATATCATTGCATATCTTTTATTTTGTGTACAACAAATAATAAGTCATCCAATCCCAAAATCAATAGTTTTTTAGAAGTCAGTTTTAGTTGCTCCTTTGAAATGTCTATAATTTATTAAAAAATAAAGGAATCATTTATTAATAATATTATATTATAATAAATATAACATAAAATTTTTCTAAAAAATGTTTTACATGTTATTAGATTGGTCATTGATGCACTTTTGATTTGTATTTCATATTGTAACATATAAACATAATGCATTTCATTTGATGCATTTTTTATTTGCATTTTCTTAAATCTTATAAAGATTTATATAAACATATATATAAATAAATACATGTTCAAGCACATGTAACTATATTCATTATACATGAATGTACCCTTTCTATTGTCAGTTTTGTAACATACATATGCATATATATATTCATATTGAATCCTTATAACTTAACCATAACTTGATCATATTATGAAACAATCCTATTTTGCCATAACTCATTTCTCATAGATGTTGATAGGAATTTAACATTGATCAACCAACATCTATATTCTTACAGTAATAAAAGTATCATCTGTTCCTATGCATACCAATACATATTTATATGTTTATACAACCCATTATAGTAAACAAAATATGATTTACTCATTCTAGGCCAAAGTTAACTATCACTAATTTCAAATTAATATACACCTATAGTTAAACCCCCTTCATATACATCCAATAAAACACATCAAATTAAAATTTGTTTAAATCAATAGCAATATAATTATTTTTAGCACAATATACTTTATTATTTTTATATTGATAAAGATCACATGGATACTCTGCATCAAAATTTATTGTATTTAAGACATAGTATAACACATATTGTGTTATTTTAAACTGGGTAAATTAAACATGTAAACAAAATTTTAATGGGTAAATACAACCACATTCAAGTCTACACAAAAATAAAATGAACCCACACTTCCAAATCCCACGATGATGCAAGTCTATATTATATTATTTTTTACAATCTCCTGTCCATGAAGAAAAATTCAATTATAATGTGTTTAAATAAATAAAGATAATTAATATATTCTAGTGTATGAAATTGTATAATTACACATTTATTGAAATGGGGTTTCACATTGTTTTCAATTTTTTGTAGTTTGTATGGGTACAGTCTTTCATTAAACCTTTCATTCTTTATTCCCTGTAAGGTATTATATAATGTAGTAACTAAAAATTCTCATCATCAATTTATTTGATATTTGTATTTTAAAAATGTGTCTTGTTGTAGATTTTTACCTTGTAATGTTTTCATGGAGGCAATAACCTGTAGAGCTATGTCATGGGTTATTATGTTGAAGACTAATTTTTAGAGCTATGTTGTGAACTATTTTAATTGAGACATAAATAGAAGAAGACATATTTTATGAGTATTATAAATATTTGATAAATAAAAAATTATATAATTGAAAAAATATGCATGATCCTATCTTACCTTCTTTAATTTACAATGTGTCATGTTCATTGATTTGATTTTCTGTTATTATTATTTCTTCACTTAAATACAATGCCATTAGTGCTACACACCAAAATATTGCTAAGTTGTTAGGTTTGAAAAATAAATCATACACACCAAAATATTGTTAAGATGTTATATTTGGAAAACGAAGCATGATTATAAAATAAATTAAAAATGTTATGTACCTGGTATTGATTGAAGCAGTTGTTCTTGTATTAGT
The DNA here is from genome assembly GCA_037957365.1 of Torreya grandis. Lineage (NCBI taxonomy): Eukaryota > Viridiplantae > Streptophyta > Pinopsida > Cupressales > Taxaceae > Torreya > Torreya grandis. The sequence continues at coordinate 791,546 of JARHVA010002188.1, forward strand.
TGCTCTTAATTTGTAAAACAATTTTGAAATTGAACATTAAAAATTGTTTATTCTTCAGTTTATTTAATGCAAGATAAATTACTTTACAATTGTGTATAATCATGACCAATCTAGATCCTATATATACCCCTAAAAATTTGCATGTATCCAAATTGTTGAATGTAGAGATTAATATCTCCAAAAGATGTTATCTATTTCATTTTTGAATGGCCTTATTATTTTGTGTGAACCAAACCAATCATTTGAAATGTTGGTACGTCTTCGTTGATGTCAAAACTTTCCTCTAATTTACTTTGTTGTGAATGGAGGATGAAATATTGAAGCTAAAAATTAGTGAGATCTTGAGAAAAATTGTTACCTATAATATAAGTCCAATTGAATCCATCACTATCTAGACCCCATAGTATGACATACGTTTTTTACATGCAATGAAAATCACCAACATAGATTCTTGAGAGAGGTCTAAATGCCTTAAAAATGTTCTAGTTTGTGGATGATGAATATATTGAAAACCCCAAAAATAAATTTATCAATCAATACCTAAAGAAATAGGTGAAGATGTTCTTCCTTAAAAACTTTAATGAGATTCAAAAGATCACTAATTATAAAATTGACATTTACACTAATAATGAACATTTCACTTAGATCTTCTAAAATAAATGGCCAAAGACATGGGGACCCGTAATGGCAACTAAATATTTTTGTATCTATCCTAGGAAGTTGGCCTCCATCACTATGTAGATATTTTCTCAATATGCTTATTGAATCTGGAGATAATGCTTCCCATATTTTTTTAGTTTTTGAAATACCTTCATTTAGGACACACAAATCATCAAATTCTTTTGTAAAAATTATATAATGCTCCATTACCTCTTCAAGTCTGATTGTTTGATTGGTGGTAGTGTCAAATCATGGTTTTTGAAATAATCTATAATTTTTGATAATATGTTACTTTTCAACTTCACCTTTTTGCACCAGGTATCCATGTTGTCATATCCAGGGGTTTTCAAGAAGGAAATATACCCTTTTTTCAATAAATCAAATAGTTATATTTTTTATTTGTTTGAAAGCCCTTAAATATTTCTAATCTTTATTGTACCAATCAAATTTAAATCTTGTTTATCTAAACTAGGTAAAGTATCACTTTTTAAAAAATTAAATGCCTTATCAAAACAATCCAAAGAGGACTGTTCGATGAAAAGAAGATATTTTCTCTCCTGTAGTTGTGTTGAATAGTTCATTTGTGTGAACAAGTGTCTATCTTGTTCATGCATTTTTTCCATCTTTTTTTCATGTTTCAAAATTCTTCTAATCTCTTAGTTGGATAAGATCACGTGTAGATTGAAATCTTTTTAAAAATGAATCTTTATAAATTATTTCATTGGATTCATTATATTGGTTACATAGTTTGTGCATAATATGGAATGGAGTACAAGTTTTCAAAAATTTTGCCCTTCTAATAGAATAATTATTTCTCAATGATAGTGAATTATATTCTTCCTCTAAAATAATTCTCTGTTGTGTTGTAATTGTGTGTTGTCCATCTGCAATTTTGAACCTTACAATTTTTTTCTTCATCATATATTCTAGGACTTATTTTGATTTGATGATACATTGAGGATTGTTTGGATAAAAAATAATTAACAAAACATCCTTCATTGGAACCTCATTATGTTTTACAAATTAATGAATTATAACATTCACCCCTCTTTCATTTATATTTATTATTTTTCTAATAGCATCTCCCAATTCACATAACTCTACAGGAATGTTCAAGGCATTATTGCTATAGGAAATATACCATGTAGAGAATTCATTGTGTGTCTGATTAGAAGTTTTGTCAACAAAATTATATCAACCTTTTTTTGGATCTTATTTTTCTCCACTGGTGTGAGTAATTGTATAATCTATTTCAAATATGCACATAAATATGTTACCCTTGTTTTTCTTGTTTTCTTAATTTTTTTTTTGGTCATGACTACAAGGTATCTTAAATACATATTTACATGGTGGCAAGCAGAAAAATTTGTTGCCCCTTGTTCATGTTTTTCTTTGAGCATATTTTGTATTATAATGACCAAATTATCTCTATCTATCAACACATACATTTAAAGGTTATCATAAATATTCAAATGAAACCCAAATATTTCAGTGGAAGGAAAAAAAAAAAATTCAATTCCATTTTACTAGGTATAAATTTATTGAAATTAGTTGTAGTTCAACGAATAATTCCCTCTTTTCCATTCCATACTTTTAGTTGGAATTAAATGGCATCTTCAAGTTAATATTTATCACAAGCAAGGATTATTCCAATATGAGAAGATTTTTTTCCTAATATAGTGATAAATAAGTATATATTTGTATGCATGTTTGGTAGACTAAATAACTCAAAATACCAATTAGCAAGAGGAATTTTGTCGCCAGTATAAAATGGAAGATGGATATGTGGATTTAATTTTAGTTTTGGTAGTTTAAATGGTAATTTATCTAAATTCTCTTGGAGTAAGGCCTTCTTCTACCTTTTAAGTATGGGAATTCCTTTCTTGTTTGAAGAAATTGTTCAAAGCAATTGAAATGATTTAAACATTGATCTTTTGTCAAATGCAAGTTGCATATTGCATCAGTTAATGAAATTATTTGTGATTAAGTAGTGATTAATTATATATCAATAAATGTGAATTTTAAAATATAATACAAAATAAATATTAAGTCTTTACAATATATACACTAACTCATACTTAAAATAATAATGTATAAGCAAAATATATATATATATATATATATATATATATATATAGAGAGAGAGAGAGAGAGAGAGAGAGATGTAAAAATAATTTAAAAAGAATGGACTTAAAGTTGACTGTACATTTCCAACATATCAAGAACCAACCAATATAATCTAATGGGCAAAAGAATCCAAAAATATTTATTTTAAAGGAGAAAGATGAGGGGGAGGTACATTTCTAGTATTTGTCAAAATATCCATCAATAGGTACCTTAAAGGTTTCTCCTAGGAGATACCTTTCAAACATGCACAAGAGTGAGTTTTTATTACAAGGTATCTCATAGGAGATACCTTTAAGCTAACCATGATGGTATTAAAAGTGTATTTCAAGGCCCTTGAATGAATCTCCTAGTAGAAATATCAAAGGGTGGTGTCATATATTCAAAGGGATGTTGAATGTATCTCCCAGTACATACCTTCAACATGTACTTGAGTAGAACTTTCCTTCACATTGAAATCACTACTAGGTGATAACTTGATACTTTAAAGGGCCTTATAATACTTGGGAGAATGAGAATTAATGATGATAGGAAAAACATAAGAGTATACACTTAAGGTATTCTTGTGCACATGCACTTTCCACCTCAAATCAATTTAATAAATTTTCCTATTATGTGATAGTAATTAATTTGCTTTTATTTTAAAAAATATATAAATTTTTGAAAGCACTATCATAAAGATGTAACCTTGGGATGGGCCATTCTCATTCCCATTCCCAATGTGAAATATCGTCATGATAAAATTCTCGAAGTAAAACTTTCTGACACAAATAATCTAAGAGAGTTGAATAAGGTAGATCACCCATACTTCATTTTGTATGGAACGAGGTTATTTTAATAGTTTTAGATCTGAATAATTACCTTGTTGTATGAGTGAAATTTTCCTTTACCTTGAAGGTCCTTGTAATATATTCAAGGCATATCTTAGGATATACCTTCAAGATACCCATGAAGGTATTACAAGGCCCTTAGAGGAATATCTTATTCAATTATTTTTTAGTTTAACTAAGGCATCTGATGTATAACTATTAAAAACTCTAGGATAGGGGTGGTGCAGTGGCATGAAATTGACCACACTAGAAATACATTAAATAAATAATAAAAAACTCAACATGCTTATGTTTCCCATGGCTTGGCTTGTTACAGGAGGATATAAATAGGGTACAGTGTCTTTAAATATAAGGGCAATAGAAAAGGGATTTACTTATTCCTTGCATTAATCTCTCCTCCTCCCATAAAATTTTCCATGGCTTTTCTCACCACCAACAAATGAATGATTATTATTAGTGTGATGTGAGGGTTCATAAATGTAAATTATTATCTTAGTAGACCCCTTTGTGCACTCTTTTGCATGCCAAATCTATACACTTACTAATTTTGTTTTATGATGAACATGTAGGAAAAAAAGAGAGGTGAAGACTGAAGACTCTTATGCTATGCACATGAGGTTGTAAAATGTTAGGAGTGCATGTATTAATGATGATATGCCAAACATAAGAGTGTTAATTTTAGGTCCTCTTACACACATGCACTTTCCACCTCAAATCAATTTAATAATTTTACCTATTACATGATAGTAATTAATTTTTTTTGCATTTTAAAAAAAGTTAGATAATTTTGAAAGCACTATCATAAGGATGCAACCCTAGGCTAGGCCTTGGTAGCATTAACAACTACTACCAAGGTGGTATAACTATGATCACCTATGCCCTTGATCATACTTAGGGACACATTTTGAATACATATACATAACTCTTCTACTTCCCCAATCAACATGATATTCATACCATTCTAATTCTCATTCTTGATGTGAAAAATCCCCATAAGAAACTTCTCAAAATGAAATTTTTTGACATAGAGAATCTAAGAGAGTTGAATAAGGTAGATAACCCATGATTCAGTTTGTATAGAATGAGGTTATTTTATTAGTTTTAGATCCAAATAATTAGCATGTTGTATGAGTGGAATTTTCCTTTACCTTGAAAGTCCTTATAATATCTTCAAGGTATCTCCTAGGATATTCCTTCAAGTTACCCATTAAGTTATTACAAGGAACTCAAAGGAATATACTAATGTATACATTAAGGTTGAACTTACTAGTGTTAATGAGGTTTTTAATATCTTCAAGGTATCTCCTATGAAATACCTTCAAGTTACCCATGAAGGAATATCCTAGTGGATACCTCAAGGTTGAACTTGCCCAATGTTATTGAGGTGTATGAGGGATTCGAGTAAATAAGTGTTTAATCAATGAAGGTAGTCATCAACAAATTGATTATTGTGTATAAGGTTTCCTTAGTGGGTTATTCTAAAAAAGGTCGATGCTATGAAAGGCCCACTTAATGGGTATTTACCCTATAATCAGATTGTCTACAAAATTGAAGTCATTAAGGCACTCAAGCCATGTTAATTCCCATGGCAACGTACCACTAAGATAGTTGGGAATGGGTCCTATGAACTAGCTGTTAGAAAGATCTAATTTCATAAGAAAGGGAAGCCATTTGTAAAGATCCTTTAGGATTGGACCTAAAAGACTATTATTAGAGACATCAAAGTAAGACATGATACTGTAGTTCCTAAATCCACTAGGGAAACCTCCTTCTAGAGTCATTCCAGGGAGCTTAATACTTAACACTGTCTTATTTTCATTATTCTAGCACTAAATTACCATAATGTTGAAGATGAAACAAGCCTATGATACTATTCCCAAACCACCATGTGAAGAGGGATTGGTTTAGGTCTTTCAATTCTCTTTTATTCTCACTAAGGCATCTGATGTACAATTATTACAAAATCTAGGATGGGGGTGGTGCAATGGCATGAAATTTACCATACTAAAAATACCTTAAATAATCCCAAACTCAACATACCTATGTTTCCCATGGCTTGGATTGGTTTGGCTAGGTTTAGGTTGGCTTGGCTTGTTATAGGAGGATATAAATAGGCTATAGTGGCTTCAAATACAAGGCCAATAGAAAAGGGATTTGATTATTCCCCACATCAATCTTCACTCATCCCCTATGATTTTCCATGGATTTTCTCATCATCAGTAGATGGATGATTATTATCCATGAGATGTGAGGGTTAAAAAATGTACCTTATTATCTTAGCATATCCCTTCATGCACTACTTCACAGGCTAAATCCATGTGCTTGCTGATTTTTTTTTATGAACATGTATAAAAACAAGAGAGGTGAAGACTGAAGACTCTTATGATGCATACATGAGGATGTAAAATGTTGGGAGATCATGCATTGATATTTATAGGCCAAATATAAAAGAATGCATTTTAGGTCCTCCTATGTACATGCACTTTTCACCTCAAACTAATTTAATAATTTTCCCTATTATGTGATAGTAATTAATTTGTTTGCATTCTAAAAAAGTTACTTTTTTTAAAGCATTGTCATAAGGATACAACCCTAGGCTGGGCCTTAGTAGTAGTACCAACTAATGCCAAAGCAGTATGGATATGACCACTTGTACCCTCATGTGCACTCAGGGATGCATTTTGAATGCATTTATGTAGATTTTATACCTCCCCAATCAACATGACATCTCTACCATACTCATCCTAATTCTTGATGTGAAAGCTCACCATGGGAGACTTCCTAGAGTGAAGTTATTTTAGTATTTTTAGATCTACATAATTACCATATTATATGAGTGGAATTTCCCTTTACCTTGAAGGTCCTTGTAATAATTTCAAGGTATCTCCTAGGATTCCTTCAAGTTACCCATTAAGTTATTACAAGGCACTCAAAGGAATATACTAATGTATACATCAAGGTTGAACTTACTAGTGTTAATGAGGTTTTTAATATCTTCAAGGTATGTCCTATGAAATACCTTCAAGTTACCCATGAAGGAATATCCTAGTGGATACCTCAAGGTTGAACTTTCCCAATGTTATTGAGGTGTATAAGGGATTCAATGAGTAAATAGGTGTTTTAATCAAAGAAGGTATTTGTCAACACATTGATTGTTATGTATAAGGTCTCCTTAGTGGGTTATTTTAAAAAATGTTGATGCTATGAATGGCCCACTTAGTGGGTATTTACCTTGTAAGTAGATTATCTATAAAATTTAAGTCATTAAGGTGCTCAAGCCATATTAATTATGATGGCATCAATCCATTAGGTTGGTTACCATTGAGATGAAGGAGATTAAGATAGGTGCAATTAGCGAGTTGGTTGGGAATGGGTCTTGTGAACTAGTTGTTATAAAGATCTAATTGCACAAGAAAGGGAGGCAATTTACAAAGATCCTTTGGGATTTTCCTTGAAATAATTTTAATAGAGACATCCAAGTAAGATATGCTATCATAGTTCCTAAATTCATTAGGGAAACCTCCTTCCAGAGTCATTCTAGGGATCTTAATGCTCAATACTTTCCCATTATCATTGTGCCAACACTAAATTCCCATAAAGTTACAGATGAATCAAGATTGTGCTACTATTCCCAAAATATCATATGAAGCGAGATTAGTTTGGATCTTTTAATTATTTTTAAATCTTTCTAAGGAATCTAATGTACAACTATTCAAAATATTGGTATGGGGTGGGTATAATGACATGAAATTGACCACACCATATATACCTTAAATAATACCAAACTTAACATGCCTATGTTGTCCATGGCTTGGCTTGGTTTGGATTGGTTTAGGTTGGCTTATTATAAGAGGATATAAATAAGATATAGTGGCTTTAAATATAAAAGGAATTTAATTATTCCCTTCATTAGTTTCTATTCCTTGCAATTTTCCACATCTTTTCTCACCACTATTAGATGAATGATTATTATCAGTGAGATGTGAGGGTTCAAAAATGTACCTTATTATCTTAGTATACCCCTTCATGTACTCCTTCATAGGCTAAATCCATGTGCTTAATGATTTTTTTTGATGAATATGTAGAAAAATAAGAGATGTGAAAATTAAAGACTCTTATACTATACACATGAGGGTATAAAACATTAGGAAAGTGTACATTGACACTGACAAGATAATCATTAGATTGTGCATTTTAGGTCCCCTTGTGCATATGCATTTTCCACCTCAAATTAGTTTAATAATTTTCCATGTCATGTGATAGTAATTAATTTGATTGTATTATAAAGAAAGTTAGAAATTTTTGAAAGCATCATCATAAGGATGCAACCCTAGGTTTGGACTCAATAGCAGTACCAACTATTTTGAAGGTGGTATGGTTGTGATCATCTATGCCCCAAAGTACACTTAGGGATGAATTTTAAATACATATGAATAAAAATTATACTTTCCTAGTCAACATGACATCTAGACCATCTCTTTCCCATTCCTGACATGAAATCTCTAGATAGGAAACTTCATAGAGTGAAAACTTCCAATGCAAAGAATATTAGAGATTAAATAAGGTAGATAACCCATGCTTTATTTTGTATAGAACAAATTTATTTTAATAGTTTCATATCTAAATAATTACCTTTTTCTATGAGTGTAATTTATATGTAATCAAAAATGCATCATGCCTATAAATCAATCTTAACTTGAAAAAGATAGATCATACCATACACTTCCGATTGGGGATGCATTTATTAAGGAGGAAAATGACCAATATCAATATCTTCTAGACCCAATTAGGGTATCTCTTACTGCAATACACCATGATAAGGAGGGTTCCAAATCCTCCAATCTAACATAGTCATGTAATAACCCTAAGGGGGTCTTATGTTTTGATATCTCACTAAACTAATAACAAGTAAAGTAAATCTAATATAGTACTCACTAAATCTTGTGGCATAACATGATGGGTTAGTAAATAAAAAAACATGTATAGGATAATCTCAATTAAGCTAAGTATGAGTAATAACCTAATACAAGGAATATGAAGAGTAATATTATTTGAATCCAATATTTATGCTACTTATATCTACTAAAGAGAGGAGCAAAGTTAGAGAATACTTAACTAAATGTTAAATTATTGAGAATCAATCTCTCCCTTGGAAAATGGGGATTCAAAAGAGGTTATTGTGGTTTGTAAGGATGACTAATAAATTCCAAACCATCCAAGACTTATCCACAAGACTAGATTCTCCAAGTATAAACCCTAAGCTAAGACTCCTCAAGTAAAATGGTGGAAAAGCAGATTATAAATAAGCATGAATGAATAATAAATATTGATTGAATATTGAAATAATGATGAAATGATCTTGTATTTATAATTAGATTTGTCCCTTGACCCTTCCAAAAATCTTGACTGACAAGATTGACCCAGTCTACCTAGCATAATTTTGGACAACTTTTCACTAGGTCCAAAGCTAGGTCAGCCAAAGGCTAACCTAATTCCTAAGGAAAAATATCCCAAAATTGTATAGGGTTGACCTAATTGACCTAGTATAATTAATTAACAAAAGGGATTTAAGGTGAGGAAAAGAGGGATGGAAAGTGGGAAAAGACTATAGTGTGTAAAGGAGGAGTAATGGCTTAGGGAATAGTTTTTAGGAGCTAGTTGGATTAGTAATAAATGGTAATAAGGGAAAATAATCCTATGAAGCACCAATTGTCTGCTCACCCCTTTCCTAGTGTACCCTTTAAGGTGTGCACTCAACGAGATCGAGTATCAATAGGTTCCTAAAATATGTAAAGTGTCAGTATTGAATAAAAGTTGAAAATATTATGTTTATACATATACCCCACTCAAAGATTATAACATGTCACTAAGCTAAAATTGGGGATGGTGCTTCGATAAAGAACATATGAACACATAACATTAATGTTAAAAAAAGTTGCAGTATTTTTAAAGCATAAAGTAACTAAAAATAAATGATAAAAAATCAAATAACTAAAAAGTAAATGATAAAAAAGTAAATAAATGAAAAGTAAATGTGATGCGTACCTTGAATTACCTTTATTTATGGATGATTGTCTTATATGTTGTTAGTTTTGATTATGTAGGGTGTAGAGACTACTTTTGACAAACCCAATAACATAAAACTAAAGAGAAAAAACAAACAAACACATGAAAGCCAAGATAACTAGTGCTATGAGGATGGGACATACTTGGAAATTTTTCAAGTTGGGGTGACAAGTGTTATGTTAGACCAAATGAAAAAGTAAAAAAATAAGAGTAAATCAGGTAACTAAAAAGCCACGACTACTAAAGACTGAAAAACTCAAATAAGTAAACCTTGAGTAAGAAAGGTAAACTCACCAAGTCAAACCAAGAATACATGTCAAAAAAGATGGTAATCAAATATCAAATATAAAAGTAGAAACAAAATGGTAAAAAAAAATTAATGATTGATCATAAAAAAATCCTTATCTCACACAACAATGGAAAAAGGAAAGTGCATAAAAAAGGAAAACAACATTATTGAGTGAGAAATAAAAATCCAACCTCACTCAACAATAGAAAAAGGTATAGATTTAAGTGCCCATGATAGAAGGGTAGTAAAACAAATGATAAATGGTAAAAGGAAAGAAAATGATGTCTAGAAATGTAATTCTATGGTATAAATAAAGTAATCCATAATTACTCAAACATATTGTTTCACTCTAAGGATAGATAAAATTGAAACAAAGTAGTGCTAGTATGTTTTTAAGAGGTGAAGAAGAGAATATAGAAAAAGGGAAAATAGATTTGGAATCAAAATTTTATTGTCAAGGGGGGAAATGAAATGGGTGGTGGGGAGAATTAAGGAAAAACTAAGGTAGATGAACTCTTTATCAAAGTCAAGACACTCAAATTAGGTTTTTCAAAATAAGAGGACTATTGACCTTAAGGACTCTGAATAATGTCTCTTAGCAACATAAGTATTCGATTAACAAATTCAATATGTAGATCATCTCATGAAGGCTATATTAGTGAAAATTAAAATGGACCTACCTTTCCACAATGTGTTCTCCGTTCCTTAGGACCCCTTATAGAGCCATCGGTCTATTAAAAAAATTGGGTACTTATGTGAGAAATTAGGTAGCACCATATTTTTTTTTTTCAATTCTCCTATTCTAACCTACTAGCCTACCACACCCTAATAGACCTCATCTCTATGTGAGGCCAACTATGGAGTTTGAGCTTTGATTATAGATAAGATATGTGCTTGTAATAACATCTTTTGGTATGATTTTGACTATTGATATTTTTATGTTACATTTTGTATATCATTGATTTTTGTTTCAAATAATTTGGATTTTAACTTTATTGATGGATTTCTCTATCCCTCTTGCATACATATTTGGAAATTCAAACATGGGTGCTAAAGATGAATTTCATTTGAATACTTGGGACTTGGTTTCTAAGAGAGAGAAATTCAAAGAGCATTAGGTCTAAGAGTCTCATAATTCTAGGTGAAATAAAAGTGTTATCTTGACTTTGACCTTATTTATTTAATGTGGAGTGAAAAGAAGGTAAATCAAGGGTAATGACACATGGAACAATTTGAATTAATTAAAACTAAAAAAAATGTGACAAAGGGTGAAAAAGGGATACAATGATAGTAAAGTGTGAATGATAGGGATAAAATGATACTAGTCATAATTAGGGAAATAGAGTATAACATGCTAGTATAGATTGTTATGCAAATTCCATCTATTAAAATAATCAAAAACTAAAGTTGAAAACAAGGATAAATAGTATTTTTTTAATAAAAGGAATAACATAAGATGGTAATTTTATAAGGAAGGCCAGGTCCTATCCATGGTCTTACAATGTGACTCATAAAAGAGAAACCCACAAGGGTGCCAAAAAGTATGTGAAAAATAAATGAGATAAGAAAAAGATGGTATTTGTGAGGAAAACTGGGTCCTATCTATGGTTTACAATGCATCTCATAAAATAAAAATAAAATAGATGTCAAAAAGTGTGTAAAAAGAATATGAAAATAAAGAATACTATGGTACATCATGAGGAAGACTGGGTCCTATCTTTGGTTTTATAATGAAACTCATGATAGAAAGGGAAAACCAAAAGACCTAAAAAGGACTAAAGGTTTGTGAAAAGAAATAATTGATACAAAGGGAGAGACCTATTTAATTAACATTCAAAAAGTGTTAGATAGATAACATATAGAAAGCATGAAAATAAGGGAAGGATCCTACACTAACATCTATATCAAGGATGAGCATGTGAGATACAAGCCTGTATCTCAAAAGGTTTCTTGAAGTTGAATTACTTTGGTAGGATGTAATGGAGAATTTTTTTCATCTATGAAATATATAGCGAGAAAATCATTTTCAACTTTGGTATAACATGTTTCATAATTGATGAGGCCTCAGCTAATGTAATAAATGACATACTCTCTTCTGGTATCATCTTGTTGGGCAAAAATTTCCCCAACTGATATAGGTGTGGAATACATATAGAGGATCAAGGGTCGATCATTGGAAGGAAGATGAAGTGTAGGTGGGTGAAGTAATAGCTCTTTCATGTTATCAAAGGCTTTTTGACATAGGTCCATCCATTTTAAAACATTACCTTTCTTAAGAGAATTGATAGAGTAGATACAATAGGCCATTTTAGGGATGAATCATCTAATTTCCCCAAGTTTGCCTAAGTAAGTATATATGTTGAGAATGGAATGAGGAATGGGAATGTTGATGGTATCACTAATATTAGTAGGGTTAACATTGACGCCATAGAGAGAGACTAGGAATCCTAACAATTTTCCAGATGTGACACCAAAGACACATTTGTAAGGATTGAGTCTAACTTGATAATCAAGAAGATGGTCAAAGATGATAGAAAGACCTGAGAGATGAGTCTTATGACATTTATATTTAGCAATAAAGTCATCCAATTGGTTTTAATGATTTTATGGATAAGATCATGAAAGATGTGAGTCAGCACTCATTGATAAGTGGATCTAGCATTTTTGAGATTGAAAGGCCTTTTGACATAGCAATAGGTTCCCCATTCTATGGTGAAATTGGTCTTATGTTGGTCCTTGGGGTAATGTGAATCTGATTGTAACCTGAGAAGCCTTCTATAAGAGATAATATTTCCTAACTAGTTTTGGAGTTAACTATGACAACAATTAAAGGCAAAGGGAAGTTGTCTTTAGGATAAGTGAGGTTAATATTATGTAAATAAATAAAAATGTGAATGAGCATAGTGACCTTTTTCCCAATGGGAACTATGTTATAAACCCATTTAGAATAGTCCACTGGTTTGATAAATTTAACATCAAGTAATTCGATGATTTCCTTGTGACATAAGGTGGAAACCTCAGGTGTAAATTTCCTTTTCTTTTGATACATAGGTTTGGAGTTAGGATAAGTAATGATGTTATGAACCACAACACTAGGGTCAATACTAGGCATGTCCTCATCGGACTAGGTGAAAACCTCATGATACTTATCAAAGAATAAGCTAAAATTATCATGTTTGATAGGTGAGAGTTCATGAGAAAATATATTTGGTTGAGGATAAGATGGAGTAATATATTTAATGTGAGTGGTTTCTTTGATAATCATGGCATTTTCCTCTTATAAATGGTATGGTTCACTAGGTAAGGAAGAGATTGGATTAATTTTGGGATCAGAGATAACAACAAAGTTATTGAAACAAGGAGTTTTGATTTTAAAATTCCCAAGTTTATGATGTTAATAATGAATTTAAGGTTATCAAGCATGAAGTATTTCAAGAATAGCTTCATCACTAGGCAAGGTAGGAAGAGGACCATAATACTCAACATCTACTTTGAGATCTAGAATTTGATTACCATAACGATCATACTAAAAATGTATCTGATGGACATCAATTACCTTGGCCTCTTATGTAATCTTAGGAGTAGAAGTAGATGGATTAGAAAGGATTGGAGTGATGTTGGTTTCAGTGATGGGAGAAGGATCAAATATAATGATTGGATCAATAGGTGGTAAAAGAGATGTTGGAATTTCTAGAGATTCAGAAGGTATATTTTTCTCTACCACCCAAGGAGTATCAATAAGAGGATAATTGGTAGGAGGTATATGACCCTCAAGATCTAAGTCATGTCCATATAAATGGTATGGACATCTTGATTAAAAGCATGAATTTGAGCTAAGGTTTTATGATAATTCTAGAAATCCAAGTATCAAGATTGAGCTTTGGCCATTATTTAATTATCATTATATGTTGGAAAAATTATATATGTTTGAGAGTCATGGTGAGTTTCAGAAGGTGAAATTCCAATATTACTGAATGTGTAAGGAGACATGATGAGAGGATCTTGAAATAATTTGGCCTCTCCAAAATCATTGAAAGTAAAAGCATATTCAAGTAAAGAAGGCTCCTCAGCATTGCATGGAGGGGGAAAGTCAGTAGTCTCATCAATAAGAGGAATAGTATGATCCCTAGGTAATAAAGAAGGAAGAAACCACTGTGAAATGTATGGAGGTAGACTGATAGTATTATAAGTATGTTGTAAGTCATTAGGCTCATCATCATTAAAATCTACATGAGTGACTTGTAAATCCAGATTTATGTTTATTAACTCTGGTAAAGGAGCACTATTGATCATAGGAATGGTAGGAATATGATACTTCTATTTGGGATTAGGAAGTTGAATAATCCATGGGTTGGGATTAGCCTCATGCTCATATAGTTTTCCATTATGTAATAATTTAATGCATTGGCCACCAAAAGAAGTAATAGACTTCATTCTATGAGTCCAAGGGTGACCAAAGAGTATATTATAAGATAATGGTAGATCAAGGGCCATATGTTTAGTTTGAATGGTATAAGTTCTATTGGTTAATAGAATCCAAATGCAACCAAGTGGTTTTTGATTTGTTTTATCAAAACCACAAGTAAGATGGGTTTGCTTGAGATGATCCTTGTTATAAATAATTTGTTTGATAAGCCATAAAAATGTCACATTAATACCAGAGCCTTTGTCAACTAGAACTTTGTGAATGAGGGTAGTATTAATGGATATTTTAATAAAGATTGGTGGATCATCAACATGAAAAAGAATTTCATCATTGATCATGTCCTCTTCAATAAATTCAATAGAAGGCTTGGAATAAAGACACATAGTTTTAATGGTATTAACATTGGTAGGTTGAGATTCATTAGAAGGTGGTTTTTCATCTATAGAAGGTGGATATTCAATTTATTAGAGTTGTTACATAAGGAAATTACAATGATAGGGTGAAGTATGAACCAACTCCATAAGTGGAATCTTACAAGGCATATAGTTAAGTTCTTCAAGAAATTTCAAATGAGATTTAGAAGAAGAACCAACATGAGGTTTAAGAGGTAAAATAGATTTTGAAGGAATAGATGTGTTTAGAGGTTCATAAGGAGGAAGCGGTTCCTCATGGGCTTCCAAAGATAGATTAGTAGTTGTAGTATCCTTGAGAATTTGTTCTTCTAAGGATGGATTTTTAGGTTTGGTAATAGGATCTTTGTGAGATGGCTTGTGATGATAGTTGACCTTAGATGTGTTAACATATTGAGAATTGTTATAATATTGGTCATAATCAGCATTAATGGCACAAACAACCTTGGTGTTTGGTTGACCATTGGAAAAATATTTTTGGTTATTTGAGGTAGAATATTTATAAACATATAATTTTTGAGAAGAAACGGTGTACTCTTGATGATGAAGGTTGATCATGGATTCATGATTAAATGAGTCACCAAGCATATAGGAGATAAAAAATTTAGTGAGCCATCTACAAGATTCATGGGAATGACCAATGTCAACATGGAACCAAAAAAATAGATAAGGGTCATACCACTTAAGAGGATTGTTAGGATAGGTGAAAGGTCTAGAGGGTGGTAAGAGTTATCTCATTTATTGCATAAAAAGTGGTGTGTGAGAAGATGAAAGGATTTCAGCTTTGGCAACCCCTAGTTTGGTTTGTGGAGTATTACTAGTGATAGCATTAGTATATGTTTGAAAATATATTTTTGAAAGTTTAGGATTAGGTTCTAATTGCTTCATGAGAAAGTCTTGGCGTTTATCTTCAAGAGCTTCATTAAGTGTTTGGGGAGAAAAGGTTAGAACCTTATATTGAAGAGGAGTTAAATTAGTTATAAAGAGTTTGAATAAGTTATCATCAGTCATGTTATGGTTAGCTTTATGGGCCAATGATTTCCATATTTTGATAAAGTTATGAGTTAATTCAGTAGGAGATTGCTTAACATTGATGAAGTGGCTAAGAAATTTTTTAGGAATATTATTGTGTTGAAACTCTTTAACTAAAGGAGTAATTAAATATTCAAGTTTCCAAATATAATGTTGGGGTAATTGGTTGTACCATTATAATGCATCAATAATGAAGGTTTTAACTAAGATTTTAGTAGTGACAAAGTATTAGTTTAGATCCACTCTTTGTAAAGGTTGCCCAAGGCTTTGAGGAATGAGGATGGGTTTTTAATCCCATCATACTTGATATTTGGAGATATGTTACCAATATCAATGGACATAATTAAGGAAGATAAATTTTTATTTTAAATAGTTTCAAGCATCTTTTTATTCATTATGGGTTAAGGAATAAAATTTCCTAGGGCATTTCTAAGAGGTGGAGGAATGTAATTGGGATTGGCTTGAGGATGAATAGTCAAAAGTTGATTATCCATATTAATCAAATGATGTTGAAGTTACATCATTTGGTTGGTGTTAGAGTTTTTCATATGTTCATTTTTTGGATAACTTGGGCAAGAAGTTGAGTTGTATCAAGAGGTGGGTTGATGTTGGTAGGAGCAATCCCCAAATTGGTATTAGGGGGAGGGTTATTAGAAGATGGATTATTAGTGGTATTATTTATTAAACTTGTGTCAATTTCTCCCACATTAGTTTGAAGGTTTTGAAGATGAGAAGCATCTTGGTAAGTATAGAATGGATCAAACCTATCAACTTCATCTTGAGGTGTGATTTTCAACACGTTATAGGTCATGGATGAAGGTGGATAAAAGGTACCCCAAGAGTGATGGTGATCTTAGGATGAAAATAAAGGGAGGAATGAACATCCAATATAGTATCTAAATGGATTTAAGCTATCCAAGAAGATTCTGATAGGAGACTTCATGATGACTTGAGAGAAATGAACATGATACTAAAAATGATAAATAGGAAAGGAAAAAAACTATACAGAGTCAATTGGGTTGACCTAACACAAAGTATAGGGTCTAAAAAATTGTACATAAGTGAATGGGTTGACCTAGTATAATAGATAGGGTATGAAAAATCATATAGGGTTGACTGGGTTGACCTAGCATAATAAACAAGAAAAAATAGACAGTCTATAAGAGATTATGTTAATAGAAATGACTGTGTACTAAAACAAGAAAGAATTTTTACAAGTAATTTGAAAAACAAAAACTGAAGGGAAACACATAATCAATTGAATCAATGAGGCTGATCTAATTAAGGCACACATCACAAAACCTTACACCAACACTAGATAATGGAAGTTTTTACAATATAACACACAATTGAGCAAAGAATATGCAATGAACTTGGAAAGTAAAAGATAAGTCATCAAGCTAAATGTTATTATATTAGTAGAGTATAGTTTTAAATGTGATAGGAAGTTTTTTGTAAGCAAGGAACTAGAAAGCAATCTAAGAATAGTTTCAGGACATTTGGGCTGAAAGGGATTTGTATTGGTAATGGTATAGGCTTGGTATTGGAGCCTACCCCCTTAATTCACACATCATAGTGATAAGGGTGTCAGGTGCTTATCCAAAATATACCATTAACCATGTGTTTATACTTTTCTAGAAAACCAAGTTGGTTTCCCCCTTGGTGATGAAATTCAAGTAGGTAGGCCTTGGATAGACAGTTATTAAAATGCATTTTAAGATTTTATGATTTGGTCATGTGTGCATAAAAGAGAAAATAATAAAACTAAATGGTATAGAAAACCACCTAATTAGACTATGTAATCTATTATAAGCATGAAAGCAACAAACATGAAAGTGTGAGATAATTATTAGCATATAAGGGCTAATTCCAACTTTGAAACACAGTATAGTGTTAATTTATTTGATAATATATGTAAAAAATATAAAATATGGTTGATAGTGTTACCTATGTACTGTAGAAGCAAAATTTTTGAAATTGAAATACATCGACAAAGTCGACCTAGCTTTCTAGACTACACATATAATACAAAATGATGTTGACAAGGTCGACCTAGTTAATTGTATAGGGGTAGTTTTAAAGACTATAAATTATGAAAAATAGGACTACAAGGAAAGAAAGAGAAAGATAGAAAGTGACCTTGGTGGATTGGAGGATATAGAGAAGTGAGATTGTTATAGAAGAACCTTGATAAATGCTTGAAAATCTTGCTAACTATGTTAATTGATTTTTATAATCTTATTAATGAGTGTAAGGGGGTCTTGTGTTTTGATATCTCACTAAACTAATAACAAGTAATGTAAATCTAATCTAGTGCTCACCAAAGTTTTTGGCACAACATGAGGGGTTATTAAATAATCAAAACATGTATAGGAGAATCTCAATTAAGCTAAGTATGAGTAAGACCCTAATACATAGAATATGAAGAATAATATTATTTGAAGCCAATACTTATGCTACTTCTACCTAATAAAGAAAGGAGAAAAGTTAGAGAATACTTACCTAAACGTCAACCCATCGAAACTCAATCTCTCCCTTGGCCAATTGGGATTCACAAGATTTTATTATGGTTTATAAGGATCACTAAGAAAGGCCAAAGAATCCAAGACTTATCCACAAGACTAGATTCTCCAAGTAGAAACCCTAAGCTAATATTCCTCAAGTAGAATGGTAGAAGAGAATATTTTAAAGAAGAGTAAGTAAATAATAACTCTTGATTACATATTGAAATAGTGATGAAATGATATTGTATTTATAGTTGGATTTAACCCTTGACCCTTCCAAAAATCTTAGCTGATAGGGTCGACCTAGTTGACTTAGCATAATTTTGGACAATTATTCACTAGGTCCCAAGCTAAGTCAGCTAAAGGCTAACCTAATTCCTATATGAAAATATCCTAAAACTATATAGGGTCGACCCAATTGACCTGGTATAATTGAATGACAAAAGGGACTTAAGGTGAGGAAAAGAGGGATGGAAAGTGGGAAAAGACTAAAGGAGTGTGAAAAAGAGGATTAATGGATTAGGGAATGGTTTTCAAGAGCTGGTTGGATTGGTAATGAGTGGAAATAAGGGATAACAATCTTACAAAGAAAAAATGATCTACCCACCCCTTTCCTAGTGCACCCTTTAAGATGTGCACTTAGAGAGATTGAGTCTCGATGGGTTCTTGTAAGATGTAAAGTATTAGTATTTGATAGAAGTTGGAAATATTATGTATATACAAAATTTTACTTTACCTTGAAGGTCATTATAATATCTTCAAGGTATCTCTTAGGGAATACATTCAAGCTACCCATGAAGGTATTACAAGAACATTGAAGGAATATTCTATTGGATATCTCAAGGTTGAACTTGCCTAGTTTTATTGAGGTTTGTAATATCTTTAAAATATATCCTAGGAGATACCATTAAGTTACCCATGAAGGAATATCATAATGAATACCTCAAGGTTGAACTTGCCTAGTGTTATTGAGGTGTATAAGGGATTCAATTAGTAAATAGGTGTTTCAATCATATAAGGTAGTTATCACCACATTGATTATTGTGAAGGTCTCCTTAGTGGGTTATTCTAAAAATGGTTGATACTATTAAAGTCCCACTTAGTAGGTGTTTGCCTTGTAAGCATATTATATGTAAAATTGAAGTCATTAAGGTTCTCAATCCATGTTAATTTCCATGGCATCAGGCTATTAAGTTGCGTTCCATTAAGATGAAGGAGATTAATATAGGTGAAATTAACAATCTGATTGGGAATGGGTCTGATGAATTGGTTATTAGAAAGATATAACTACACAAGAAAGGGAAGCCATTTGAAAAGATCCTTTGGGATTTTACCTAAAAGTCTATTACCAGAGACATACAAGTAATACATACTACTGTAGTTCTTGAAACCATTGGGGAAACCTCCTTATAGAGTCATTCTAGTGAATTTAATTCTCAACACATTCTTGTTGTCATTGTGCCAACACTAAATTCCCACAAAGTTGTAGATGAAGCAAACCTATGATGCTATTCCCAAATAACCACATGAAGAGGGATTGGTTTGGGTGGGTCTTTCAATTATTTATAGTCTTCTTGGGGCATTTGATGTGTAACTATTACAAACTATGGGATGAGGGTGGTGCAGTGGTATGTAATTGACCACAAAATAAATACCTCAAATAACACTATTGTACCCAACATTCCCTTATTATTTTTTAAATAATGGGGACCCACTTTTATTTTGATTTGGCCTTGTTTATTAAGTTTTCCTCCATTTTATGGAAGTTTTTAAATCTGATTACTCCTTAATCCCCTTCTTCAACAAGTACAAACAATGATATTTTACATTTTAGACTAACTTATTAAATGCCTTTTAGGAGCTTTGTGTTATACAAGTTTTGGGACTTGGTTTTATTCAAAATTATTTTGTTTGAACATTAAGTTCAATTTTTTTTTTTGTTAGAGAAAGTGTTCAGGACTTGTTTATTAGATATTTTTCTTAGAATTTTTTTTAGAAACTTTATGATTTAGGGTTTTTGCTCGAAACTTCTTTTTAAAAACTTTACATTTTAGGGTTTTTGTTTGAGACTTGTTCATTGGACATTTTGTTAAAACATTGTTTTGAAGGATTTGATTTTATTTAAGATTTTTATATTAGAACTTTTGATTTGAAGGAACTATTTGGAAATTTTGTTCAAATGTTATTCTGAAGGATTTAGTCTTCAAAAATTTTATTTGGGATTTGTGTTTGGAAATTTTAGTTCAGAAGAATTATTGGATCGGTCCCAACACAAAACCTAACTCCTAAATATCAAAATATTGCTAGACTTAGCCAAGAATGTAGAACTACTTCACTACACTTGCCAAAGAACGTAAAGACATGGCTTCTCAACCAACTAAACTAACAAGGTTTGAATTGTAGAGGTAAAGAAATAATATGAACATTAGGCATTAAAAGTGTACAAATTGGAATTGAATGCAAAAGGATATATCAATAATTTGGGGATATCAATGTGTTCATTGATCACAAGTAAATTATGAGCTCTATTGATACTCTATGAA
The DNA here is from genome assembly GCA_037957365.1 of Torreya grandis. Classification (NCBI taxonomy): domain Eukaryota; kingdom Viridiplantae; phylum Streptophyta; class Pinopsida; order Cupressales; family Taxaceae; genus Torreya; species Torreya grandis. The sequence goes on from JARHVA010002188.1 coordinate 812,430, forward strand.
CAAAGCCCTAGCCACCTGTGCACCAACTGTAAAGAAGAAACCAGTGGAAAGGAATTTTCATAGTCTAGGAAACTAAATTTGAGAAGACCAATAAAATTGTAATGAATTAATCATTCCCAAGTGTTTAGAGGAGTAATACCACCATCTTAATTTTTCATTAAGGATTCTACATAATATACAAACGCAGTATTCAACACAATAATTTTCAATGATAGGTATATCAACTATTTAGAATTATGGGATGCCATTGATGTTATTGATGTATTTTATCATGAGGGGATATTCATCCCCATCACAATACCAATTGGTGAAAGACCTATTCTCTCTCTCAAAAGACAAGGACTACACTTTGTAGCAGTCAATGTTGAGGTCATGCCATGTATTAACCTATTGTAGGATTTTTTCTTTGTCAGTAAGGTGACACATCTTCCTTCATAACATGGATCATAATATAGTCATGGCTTTCATCTCTGATGATGATTTCCAAAGGTACTTATCTTTATTGATTCTATATTCCATATTCAATATACATTGGGTGGTAACATGAAACAAGCATAATTCAATTTATAAAACTTTGAGCTCATGGTTTCTTCCTAGGGAGTCTATGGTCCTAAAGGGAAAATACCCCATACCAATTAACATATTAAGAATGGAGGTATTTAATAAGATGACCCTATTGAGTAGATTATATAACATGCCAAGTATTCATTTTCTCCACTTGGATTAGGTGCCACTTCTAGATGTGTTGATGACCTCTAACATGAATTTTCCCCTGAGAGATTATCAACTTCAAGCTAAGGAAGCAAGTTCTAGATAAAGGTAAAAGGCCCAATTTAGAAGACCATTTTTATATCATAACCTCCTAGATGTAGTACTGGGAATAGTGTATAGGTTCTTTGGGGAGATTTGTAGCTAGAATACAAACTTCATAAAGAATCTCATCTAGGATTATTTTTAATTCATACACTAATCATATCACTTGGATTGTAGAAGATGTATATCCACAAATGTGGTAAGCTATTCATGAGGCTCTACTACCTAGGATATCAAAGATCATAACAGATACATTAGTTACTTGCGGTGATTACTAGCTATACCTAGACTATATAGTGATTATGTTCACTAGTAATAAGGTCAACCCCCTATACCTCCATAAGTATGTGATAGATAAGCTTGTACAACAAGAAATTACATTTCATCTTTGGTGGAGTGTAGATGAGGATCTAATAAATAAGAATAAAGGCACATTCTATGGGTCTTACATGATCACAAGTAGAATGTACTATACAATGAGAAAACATTTCAGTGATGTGAGCAATAAAAGGAAGCACTATCAATTGGTCACCTTACCTCATAAATACTAGGATTATCATGGTTGAATTCAAAAGCATATCTAGGGATTTAGTATTTCATAACAACATGTTCCTTATGACCATGATTTTTTGTTCTTAAATACAAAAGATGATTCCCAAGTCATATAAAGTAAACAAATAATGGGGATTAAAGAGGATCATTTGAATATTATTTAGGGATAACCTTCAATTTTAGTGCAAGATATGCATATAAGGTTGTTGTTTCATGTAAATTTTCACTTAAGTTATAAAGAAGGAGAGAAACAAAAATCAATACAAGTTGTGGTAGGAATACCTATTTTTTTATGTATGCATTGAATCAGAAGATTATGAGAGCTTCTCTTTAGATTGGGAGGAAGACCTACAAATAAGAAAGTACTAAAGTGAAATTATTCATTAAATAGATAATAAGGTGGATTGCATAGTGAGAGATAGATCCCAAAAGTGAGAGCTTCCTTAAGGGTTGTCAATCTACTTATTTAAAATAATTAAGTTGATAAAACTAGAAAGAAGATGCTTGCATCAATAATAGAATATTACCAAAATCAAATACAAGAAAAGCTTGTTCAAAAAAGAGACTAAAAATGATCTAATTAGTGATAAACTAATTAGTACTAGTGCTAACGGGTTGGGGTGTGGCTCAAAAAATTAGAAAGGGGTGTGTGAATAGGCAATAACATAGAAAAGTGAATTTGGTTGGGTGCAAGAGGGTCAAATTAGCTTGTTGGTTTTTGGTTCCATAGGTGACAATCACTAGTCATGCAACCATTATCGGTTAAGGGTAATCATCACTAGTTAGGTAACCATCACTGATTGAGGGTAACCATCATTGGTCATTTAACCATCACCAATTACTTGTAAGTAAATTTAGAAGTGAAACTAAGGTTTGGATTTACTGATTAATAGGATCTAGAAAGTGGGTTCTAGGAGATAGCTTAGGCTTGGAATGAGAACTTGGTAAAAGAATATAAGAAAATAAATACTTATCTTACTTAAAATTAGTTGGTCATTTGATATGGATTTACCTATTGGTGGAATCTGGGTTGATTCTAATAGCATAACGACACTTGGGAGCTTAGTAGAGAGTCGACAACAAGTAGGCTCCTTATGTGATGGTTGACTTGATAATATAGATTGATTTGATTGACCTACAAAAAGAGATTTTGGATATAAGGAGATCTTGATAAAAATTATAGATGGTTTGACCTCCCAAGCCTATCTCTCTTATAGGCACAAACAAGAGGTGAAATTGGTTGTCCAACCTGGACTTGAAAAAATCTTCTAAATATAAGTCATCCATATAAAGGGCTAATAACTGGATTTAGTCTATCATATTTAGAAAAGCAAGGTAGTGGTTTGCATGTAGGCTACATGGTAATTATAGGCTATCTAACCTAACCATCACTAGTTAGGGTTACCATCATCAGTCACCTTGACCATCATCAATCAAGGACCTGGGAAAAAGATAGGTTAAAATGGGTGAAAAGGTGAGTTAAGCCAGATAAGTGACTAACTTGACTTTGGATTAGGTAAGTAGGCTAGACTAGGTAGGTTTAGGGGTATTTTCAACCTTAAAAATCACAGGTGTGCAAATTTATAGTATTTATAGTTTTCCCCTTTTTGTTATGTGGCTTGCATGAATGAGAAGCAAAACAAAATGGAGATTGGATATAGATCTACTTGGCCTGAGAGTAAAATGAGGTGTCCCCCCCCTCAAATTATGAGATGGTGAGATGAAACATAAGTAGATATGGGTTTGATAATAGGTGGATGGTAGGTCATCAGGTAGGTGAAAAAGAGAAGGGTTAGGCATGTGTGATGCAAACTTGCACAAAAAATGTGACAAAATGGTGTGATAGACAAGATCATGCATAAACTAGGTTTCTAATGTTTGTAAAAAGTAAGGGTTAGTACTAAGGAGGACAAGTGACAAGTGAAATGCATGACTACCTATAGGTATGATGGATGGGAACACTCATAAATGCAATTCTCCTAAGTGATCTTTGTGTGTCCAATGGGTATCCAAGGTAGGAAGTACTCCTAGGGGAAACACAAACGGGTCAAGTGTCATGGTTATCTAAGGTAAGAAGTTCTCCTATTGAGACACAAGTAGATTAGTTTATGTGAGGTGGTGTAAAATATAAAAGGTCAACATGTTAATGTTATCACTATGGTCAATGGACCTAGAAAAAAGTGTTATAAAGGTACATGCCAAATAGGCCAAAATAGACCATCAATGAGGTGACGAGGTTGGTTGTCATGGCTGAATTGACTCCATGTGCTTAAGGCACATGGTATTTACCTACATAGCTACATGGATGCAATATCTAATAAAACTTTAGGCTAAATGTAGTTCTTCCCATGTGGGAAAGATATGACTGAGCAACTAGGATGGTTGCTAATAGGTGCTAAAAATTAAGGTAGGGAACTTGACTAACTAAAGTTAGGGGAATGTCCGAAGGGTTGACCAACATTAGTCACCCTGACTGGTAATGGTCAGGGTAAAACCCTAAAATCCTTTAGGGTAAAAGTAAAAAGTGAATGTCATTTTCACATATTTGACTTTTGTGTTTGTGTTCTGGTGATTTGTTTGTGATTTATGCATGTGGTGGGCTAAGGTTGTTGAGGTAAAAGTGAGGTAATGGTGTACTTACTAAGTGATCATAAAGAGGATGGTGGAAGGTTGAGGACATACTGGAGAAGTTGGACGAGGCCTATAGCCATGATAATGCTCTCAAAATGAGGTACAAGGTATTTTTTGTTTTTAAACTTGATAGTTAGGTTGGGTTTTTGTTGTAAAAAAGTTAAGGGATTTTTATATTTAGGCTTTCTTCCTGTAAAATCCCTAGTTAGGGATTGTGTGGGGTTTGGGTAAGATTGAAATGTAGGTAAATCAAGTTTAGGTAGTGTTTAATTCTAAAATGGGGGGTTAGGGGTGGCATTTTGGAACAAATATTTATGTTTATTAGGTTTTTTAGATAGATTGGATGATTGCATGGTTAAATTTAGGAGGTCTAAGGTTAGAGTCTCCACCACTAGGGAGGAGATAGTGACTGACGATCGTTAACTTGACCATCACTGATCAACCTTAAGGGGTTAATCATCCCTAGGTAATTGGTGATAGTTAAAGAACCATCAATAGTTGAGGGCTTGTATTGAGTTTGTTTGTTGATTTGTATTACTTAAGTAAAGGTGTAAAAAGGTATGTTTGTAGGGCATGGTGGTTGAGTAATATGGATGTGCCTAGCTTAGATAGGTAGGTGGTTAGGCTAGGGGATGGGGTAAAATGGAAATGGGGTAGGGTAAGGGTAGGTAAAAATTTAGTACTTAGTGTTAGGTGAAACACTAAAATATAGTGTTGTATGCTATGCTTGCAGGCTAAAGAGCATATTAGGCCAAGAGACCATATGTTAGCTCTCTTTGCTGAGGTCTGAGATACCATGATTGTGGAGTGGTGGCACATGGAGGATATGGGTTTAGGTCTGATGTGACATTATCAACATCTACCAAGAGATCTTATGATGATCATTGCACTCATCAAGAGATGTGACCCCATGATAAACATGTTTTGGTTGTCGACTGGAGAAATCACCATCTTACTCAAGGATGTGCATAGGATCATGCATCTACTAATTTAAGGAGAGATAATATATCAAATAGAGGGTGAGGAGGTAGATGATTTGATGGAGATGATCTATGGTGATGATCATACTTAGGCATGGTACCATGCAGGTGGGTTTAACTATGGCCCATTATACCAGATGGTTCTAATGGATAGATGCCTAATTATGATGATGATGACATTGATGGCATTTGTGTTACATAACCTAGTTAGGGAGTAGTTTTTATATTATTATTAGGTGTGCTTATTGAGATACTATTAGGGAGGACTGTATTTGGTTGGGCCCTAGTCTTATTAGTATAGATATACCAGGAGATCTAGGGTTTCAAACACCATAGGTGGTATAGGATTAGTGTCAACTTTGTTATTCATTATTGGGCCTTTGAGCACATTCAAGTACTTAGACCCCTTGGATTACTGATAAAGGGCTATCTGATGATGGATTATATAGTTAGATTCTTATGATAGTGGAGAGGTAGAGTTATGATAGGGGAAAGTAGAGGAGCCATAGAAATTGAGTAGTTCTAAGGGGAATTAGATGGCCTAGTAGTCAAGGACATGATATGGAGGCCCTACATTAGGTGGCCATAGTGGGTAGGGTTGGGATATCACACCTTAGGTCTGTAAAGTTGGTGGTGGATATAAGACTATAGGGAGGGTGGGGATGAGATCTTCCCATTTGATCATGTGTGAAGATAGTTTAGGTTTTTTAGGGGATCCCACCTAATTTCCCCAAGTATAGGAGAGAGGAAGTGTAGTTTATGTTCATTATACCCTAGCCACAAGAGGTTGTGCTTGATTTTGAGGAGCTATCAGTAAGGGATCTTTTGATGATGATTACATGGCATGGTACCAAGGCAAGTATACTATAATAGACTTCAGATGTAATGATGGGAGTCAATAGCCCATGAATGCAGATCTGACCTAGGCACATGATCAAGCATAGGGAGATAAACAGGTAGTAGTAGCACTTGCCATAACATAGGCCTAGGTTAATGGTTTATAGGGATAGGTGGTTGCTTTATAAGGATAAGAGCATGCATTACAGGGTCAACTCACCACTATTATAAGTGAGAGAGATCTACATAGGTAGAGGGTTGAGATAGGTGCAATAGTAGTAGGAGGGCCACCAAACACAGTACCTCAAGCATGGTATTTAGCTGCTATTATAGAGGTAAGATATTATGAGGTGATGGTATTAGACCAGCTACCCCAAGCTATGAAGTATACAAAGTACACTATGAGCTTGGCCAGTGGGCTATGGACAACTACTCTAGGGTAGTGGGATTCCATAGTTGGATAGGGAGGAGTACTATGGGGACCACCACCAATTATAGGTGTAGGCATTGATGGGGCTACTGGTAGTGGTTTAAGCCCTTGATTATGTTGAGATATATTATTTAGATGCATTATTTTGATATTGGCCTACGTGTTGATGTAACAAGATGTATATATTTTGAGAGAGAGTTGACACATTATGACATGTATTATTTTTTTAATGACTTGATGTATATGATGTATGACATTCAATGTTTTATATATGATGGATGTCTATAGTTTATGTGATGTTCATGCCTTGTGATTTATGGTTATGGATGCTCATGGTTATTTGACTCAGTAGTGTAGGCATGTGATGTTATAATTATGATCATGGTCATGATAGGATATGTTATGGTTGGATACATGCTTTATTTATGGTTATATGGGTAAAATGGGAAATTGTATATTCCCTAATATTTTACTTAGCTTATTTGGTTTATGCTATTGATGGTGTAATGACATGATCACGAGTTATGATGTGATTGATGTTCATGGTTTGCTATGATATGTTGACATTGTGTTTGACTCATTGATGAATAGATGTTGTTGATTGATGACATAGCTCACGATGTTCATGTTTTTGATGTGATGTTTATTGATCATGTTCATAGTGATAGGATTACATAAACTAATAAAAGATAAGAGAAAGAGAAAGATGCTTTTTCATTGGTAAAGATCGACATGAAACCCAAAATTAGATTGGCTCAGTGAAAATATGCCTTTCAGATGCTTCATATTAGTGGGCTTAGGTTGATAGATAGGGATCCTAATAAGATTATGTTAAGTAAGCTCATAGTCTAGTACATATGATATATGGAGGGAGAATGGGTGAAACTAGAACTGTTAGTAAGAATAGTACGCCTTTTCTATAGGTGTCCAAAGAGGTAGTGTAAACAAGTCTATGTCCATATAGACATGATCATGGGTTATGATGTCATTGATGTTCATGGTTTGCTATGATATGTTAACATTGTGTTTGATTCATTGATGAATAGATGTTGTTGATTGATGACATATCTCATGATGTTCATGTTTTTGATGTGATGTTTATTGATCATGTTCATAGTGATAGGCTTACATAAACTAATAAAAGATAAGAGAAAGATAATGATGCTTTTTCATTGGTAAAGATCGACATGAAACCCAAAATTGGATTTGCTCAATGAAAATATGCCTTTCAGATGCTTCACATTAGTGGGCTTAGGTTGATAGATAGGGATCTTGATAACATTATGTCAAGTAATCTCATAGTCTTATACATACGATATATAGAGGGACAATGGGTGAAACTAGAACTATTAGTGAGACTAGTATGCATTTTCTAAAGGTATCCAAAGAGGTAGTATAAACAAGTCTATGTCCATATAGAAAATGTATAATGATTGATGCAGGAAGTCTACTAAGGAGAGCTGATTATGACTTTCCAAGATTAATGATGTGATGAAAGTTGATTGTAGCTTTTAAAATTATTTTGCTCTTGCTTTTGCTTTTGATTTTACTATTATTGTTTTATTAAGGGTCAAGGAAGTTGATTGATGTGGGAAGCTTCCAAGAGTTTGTTAGCTTTGACTAATTCTTTACTCAGTAATCCTTAAAGGGAGTGGTCTAAATTTATGTGCTTAGTTTGAATGCTTTTGATAGTTGTCCTTCAAGGGATCAATCCACCTTATATTATATAATTTCAAAATAAGTTTTCAATAGCTATCCTTCAAGGGAATAGTTTATAGATGCTAAGATTGACCGATGGTTTGTTTTTGCTATTTTCTATTGATTTTGTTTTGATTTTATTTTGCTTGACATAGAATTGCTCATACATGCTTAATGCATTACCTCTATGAAGAAAAAACTAAGTTGACATGATGGTTTAGTAGGGAAAAAAGAGGTATAGGTGACAAAATGAACCAAAACTCAAAAGCTTTGGTTGAAAGATAATTCAATAAACAAGAACAACACAATAAAAATAATTCTATCTCTGAGAAGAGATGTTTTATTCATGAAATTTGTAGACCCAAACATATGCCTATCTCTGAGAAGAGATGTTTGATTTCCATTTTTGGTTACATCTTAATTTATACATGTTTTGAAGGTAGGAGGAGGATTTGGAAGGTCACAAATCTTAAGGGAGATTAAGTGGTTCAACTTCCATGATTTACAACAATACAAAATTTGAGGAGTTACTATTTTTAGACTGCACTACTAAAATTGAAATTTGGGGCACTTACATTGGGGTTTCAGAGGCCAAATCCATTGAGTGGAGCTCAATGAAATCTCACCAAATTATCCTCATTATTATCTTTCCAATGGTTCAAACAAGGAGCCAAATAGAGCTATGGTGCAAAAGTTATGGCCCTCGAAAGTTCTACCACCAATTGGGGTAGAACCATCACCTAAATTATCACCTAAAATGTTGCTCAAATCACAATGACCATAGGAACTAATCTCAAAGAGATGGGAAGTACTATTATAATCATTTCATGGATAGATCCATGGTATACAACAATACAAAATTTGAGGAGTTACTATTTTTAGACTGCACTACTAAAATTGAAATTTGGGGCACTTACATTGGGGTTTCAGAGGCCAAATCCATTGAGTGGAGCTCAATGAAATCTCACCACATTATCCTCATTATTATCTTTCCAATGGTTCAAACAAGGAGCCAAATAGAGCTATGGTGCAAAAGTTATGGCCCTCGAAAGTTCTACCACCAATTGGGGTAGAACCATCACCTAAATTATCACCTAAAATGTTGCTCAAATCACAACGACCATAGGAACTAATCTCAAAGAGATGGGAAGTACTATTATAATCATTTCATGGATAGATCCATGGTATCTATAGTTTAATATTAGTCTATAATTATGACAGATAACCACATGATTTAGTTTTATTCAGTTGCCCCTAAAAAGAGGGAAATGAATGTGGTTGTAAAGGATGAGCTCAAGGTATACAAATGATGATCATGATCCATATCTAATAATAAAAGGGGTGCAAATACAAATCATTGAAAGGCTCAGGTCCTAGTTTTCCTTTGAGAGAGGACAAATGATAAGATCTTAATCCACACTTATGGGTAATGATGTAAGGTCCAAGCCAATTGAAAGCAAATTTTCCCCTTTTTCTTTTCTCCATATTAGTTACATGTTGGTTTTTCTTGAGGACAAGATATCCAATGTTGAATTTTCAAAAATTTAGGCTCATTTAATTTTCTCTTGATAGACATGATGATGGGAAAGAGTGGCTAAATGATGTTTATCAAGTAGCTCGAGTTGGAATAAACATTCTTGATGGTAATCATCTTCTAAAATGAGCTCTCACAAAGATACATGAAGATAAGGTATTTATATTTCGAAAGGCAAGATGACATTGACTCCAAAAATGAGAGAATAGAGTGTACCACCAATGGGGGTTTAGATGCTAGTACAATATATCCATAAGGTGAAAGGGATGTGCAAGTGCCAATCCTGACCTGAGGCATTAACCATTTTGGTAAGCATATTGCTAAGGGTTTTATTAGAGGTTTCAGCTTATCCATTTGCTTGTGGGTAATAAGGAGATGAAAATCTAAGTTTAATACCAAATATGTCACAAAGGCCTTGAACTTGTTTGTTTTTGAAATATTTACCATTGTCGATGATGATTTTATGAGGAACACTAAAATGACAAATGATATGATGGGTGATGAATTCGACAATATTTTAAAATTTCATTGAGATAAGTGGGATAGCCTCCACCCATTTTGTAAAATATTAAGTTGTGGTAATGATAGAATGATGTCATTGTGAAGAGTGGGGGTTGATTTCACCAATAAGGTCTAGACCCCATTGTGAAAAGGGCCAAAAGTCTATAGAAACATGAAAACTATTATTAGGTGTGTGATGTAAATTAACATGTTGTTGACAGTTGACACACTTTTTCACATCATCATAACAATCATGGTTAAGGGTAGGCCAATAATATCCCAGGTGAAGGATACACTTGGCCATAGCAAAGCCACTAAAATGATCCCCATAGATACCTTTGTGTGTCTCTTTGATGGTATGAGAAGCTTCTAGACCATGAAGGCAATAAAATAAGAGGCCATCTAAGCCTCTTTTGTAGAGGATTCCTCCCATAATGTTATAATTATAGGTATTGTGAATAAATGCTCGATGAGCATTCCTATAGAGGTTGAAGGGAACTATGTCAAAGTGAAGGTAGTTAAAGGTTTACTAGTACCACAGGTTAGGCATAATTTATTCAACACTAAAGATGGTTGGAATGTCTAATTTGGTGTATGAAGGTTTGGTGAGGTGATAGACAATGACTAATATTTTGGAGTTTGAGGGTGTTGATGAGATTGAAGAGGTAAGAGAAGCCATGGTATCAACAAACTTATTGGTAGATTGAGGGGTGGTTTGGATATGGTAGTGTTTGAATGAGGCTATGAGTTCTATGATGAGTTATTTATATAGTTGCATTGTTTCATTCTTACATTGGTAAATGTTATTGACTTGGTTGACCACAAGCTAGGAGTCCCAAAAGATATTGATTATTCTAAATCTTAAGGCTAGGGTAGTTTGGAGACCTACTATTAGGGCTTCATACTCGACCACATTTTTGGTACATTCAAAGTTAAGTTTAAAGGATAAGGGAAGTGGTTCAATGATAAGGGGGACAAGGATAATACTAGCTCCCTCACCAAACTGACAATTGGAACCATCAAAAAACATGGTTGCTTGATTGGTGAAATCTACTTGAGATAGGCTTATGATAGACTCATCTAGAAATTCAAGAGGGGGAGGTTGATTGTTCGCTAGGGGTGCCTCGAATAGTCGATCAATAATCACTTGCCCCTTGATTGAATTCTATTGGAATAACTCAAGGTCAAACTTAGCTAAAAGCATGAGCCACTTATCCATACACTAGTTTTGGTATGGTTTGGAGTGCATGTATTTGAGGGCATTGATATTGGTTATGACAAACTTTTTTTGGTTAATAAGGTAGTGGTAAAGTTTGGTGGCCACAAAAACTAGGGCTAGACATAGTTTCTCTATATGTGTGTATCATGTCTCACTTTTGACAATTGTGTGGCTAATGTAATAGATGGCTTGCTCTTTTTGTTGTTCATCCTGATGGGCAAGACCCCCTAGAGAGTGGTATGTGGTAGAGATATAGAGGTAGAAAGGTTGGTCATCCTTAGGATGTTTAAGGACAAGTGGAGATAGAAGGTATTCTTTGAGTGTATCAAATTCCTTTTGACAATCAATATTCCACTTGAAAGAAATGTCATTTTTTAAGAGGTGGTGGAAGGGTTGACACCAATTAGAGAGCTGAGAGATGAAGTGATGAAAGGATTGAATTTTCCCTTGTAAGTTATAGAGTTTTTTAAGATTGGTTAGAGGTAGCATCTTGAGGATGGCTTTAATTTTGGCTAGATCAACTTCAATTCCTTGAAGGGAAATGATGAAGCCAAGAAGTTTTCTTGACAAGACCCAAAAAATACATTTCTTGGGATTGAGGTAGATGTGATAATGGATAAGTCACTCAAGTATAATTTTGAGAAGGGATAAATGGTCTTTGCAAAGCTTATACTTCTTGAGAAGGTCATCCACATAGTCTTTGATAATTATATGATTAAGGTCATGGAAAATATAGGTCATGACACATTGGTAGGTTTCACTAACATTCTTAAGACTAAAGGGAATGACTCTATAATAGAAAGTCCCCCATGGGGTAATAAAGGAAATTTTATGTTGATATTCAAGGGAAATCAAAATCTGATTATAACTTGAAAATCCATCCATGAGAGACAACATCTTGTGGCCTACTGTAAGATCAATAAGTTGGTTAATACTAGGTAGGGGAAAGTCATCTTTTGGGTAGGTGAGATTTAGGTCATGAAAGTCCACATAGATATGTAGTCCCCCTATGGCTTTAGTGATAGTTATGATATTCAAAACCTAATGAGGATAATTCATGGGTTGAATAAAGTTGATGGAAAGGAGGCATTGAAGCTCTTGTTTAACAAGGAGAGCTATGTGAGGGTACATTCATCAAAGTTTTTGTTTGATAGATTCAGTGTCATGATCAATTAGAATGTTGTGGGTGGTGATAAATGGGTCAATACTAGGCATGTCAGCATATGACCAAGTGAATGCAATACTATGGTATTAGAGGAAGGTAGAGAAGTCATATAGTTCCTCAAGGGTGAGATTTTGGCCAAGTTTGACAATATGGGGGTTGGTTAGAGTGCCTATGTCAATGTCCATGGTAGATTCATTTAACATGGTTGAGGATTTTGGAGGTGAAAATTTGTGGATAAAGGAATCCAGTGCATTAAGGTAGGTGAGAGTAAAATCATCATCTTGACACTAAATAAAGTTAATGGTAGGAGATTCATCTCCTAGGAGTTCAAGGTGGGTCAAAGTAATGGATATGGATGCCACTTCCTTTTTATAAGTTAGGGGGCTAATGGTTATCATGTTGACGATTTTTTTTTATGTGGGATGATGGCCTCATCCTCATCCATAGGTGGAGGGGGTGTTTGTGAGGAAGGGGTTTCTTCTACAATAATGATGGGGGTACTTTGTTTAGATTTTTTCTTATTAGGTAGAATGAACTTGAGGCCATGCTTCTCATGAGGCTTTCAGGTCTTAATCAAGGTCAATGTGTGTGGGCCATGATCATATTGTCCTAAACCAAATCCCTTCTAGGCACACCTATGAATTTATAGTTTGGTGAAGTCTAGGTTATCCAAATATGAGAAAGTGGAAGTGAAATTCTGAGGTGGAGAGGGAGTGATGATAGTGTTAAGTGGTTTGTCAGTTCTCCCATAGATAAAGTGGGTTTGATAGTTCGAAGGCCCCAAGGGGGTAATGGCTCCAATTGGTGGGTCATAACCTAGTTGGTGGTTGGGTTTCCCATACTCTTAGGGTGTAGGGAGGGCATTAAGGGTGAGGAGACGGTATTCTCCAAGGGTGAGGCATTGGAATGTAGGTATCTAGTCTATGGGGATAGATGAGCTAGTGGATGCCTTAGTAAAAAGGGAAGAAGTAATGGCTTTGGCTTCTATGGGTGAGGGCTTGATAATGGTTGTTTTTAGTGCTTTGGATGGAGGTAGAATAATGTCGTTAGGTTGATAGGTCATATTTCATGTTGTAAAAGGGCTAGTGTCAGCTTATATGGTAACAACTTGACCTTCATGTTCAAACTTGACATAATGATGGAGGGTGGAAGGTACACATCCCATGGAATGAATCCAAGGTCTCCCAAGTAAAACATTATACTAAAATTCACCTTCAACTACATAAAAGATTTTGAGGAGTGTGTGAGGTCCTAGCCAAATGTGGAGGATGATAGTTCCCAAGGTAGTGGTCATAATGTCATTAAAATATCTAAGGACAACTAAAATTTTAGATGTGACTTTGTTTGGTATCTTGAGTTACTCATAGGCATGGGAAGAGATGATATTGACATTGGATCCCCCATTGATCATAACCTATTTGATGTGAGTCTATTTGATGTGGGCTATAATAAAAAGAGGGGCATCTGGGTCTTCAAGGTGGATAGAAGGTATCTCTAAGTCCTTAAAGGTGACAAGGGTGGAGAGTTGGAGAGTGTCGATGAATGCCTCTATAGGTTGGGAGTCTCTTGGTCAAACCTCAAAGGCTTGCATAGCCTTGATCATGGCTTGACAATGGTGAGATGAGGTGGAAATAAGCTCATAAAGGCTCATCTTAGTAGGGGTCTAGTGGAGTTATTTAAGGATGACTCTCTTGATGGATTCAGAGGGGTTAGCCTCTGATGTGCAAAAGATAGTGACTTTGGGCTTAGGTGAAAGCATGGAGGTTTGGGTCTAGTTTGGCATAGGGTGATTTGGTGGGTTTTTCCATGGAATGGATGCTTTGGCCTTCTATTTATCCTTTTATTATGATCATATGACCACATTAATGGTATGGATAAAGGAAGAAGGTGTGATGGGGGGTTGGGTAGATTCTCTATCACTATAAGGTGAGAGTAGGGGATTAAAAATGTGTTGGTGGCTAGTTGTTGGGTATAATGGTGGAGGAATGGATGGAAGGTTATCTACCAAGAGATCATCCTCATCATATAATTGGTGGATAATGGATTGGAGAGCTTCCTAATTATTCATGTCATGCCCAAGTGTCTTGTGATAGGAGTAAAATTTATGATCATTGTACCAGATTGGCTTCAAACCAAGAGGATCAAAAGGTATAATGGGAGGTAATATGAGGTAAGAGGTCTACACTAACCTTTGAATAATGGTTATATAGGATTCTACTCGAGGTAAGGAAGGTTTTGGGATCATAGTTTTGGTTGGTAAGATGGGTGTGTGGGTGGTAATAGGTTGGGTGAGAGATGGCTTGGGTAAGGTAGTTCAAGTTGATGGTCTTGGCCTAAGTATGTTGGTAGTTGATGTAGCCAAATTTGGTGATCTGACTAATTATGATCTAGGAAGGACCAATGCATCAGCTAATAAATGTGCTGGTGTAATCAATGGTAATGGGTGATATATGTTGAAAGGGGTTTAGTTTTTAAGTAAAGTGGAAGGGTCAGGCCTTAATATAGAGTGGAAGGTAGAGGGAGGAAGAGGCTTAGTCATGTTTCCTTTCAATGCTTTCATTATCTTGGTTGGTGTGGGTTGAGACCTAGGTATAGGCTTGGGTGAAGATAAGTCTACTTTCAAGGATGGGTGAAAAAAAATCTAAGTATGGAAGGCACCAAGAGTTTTGAAAGGTTTGGTTGGTGAGGTCGTGGTCTTTTTGGTTGATTGAGAAGTTGAGGGGTTGTTGGAGGTTTGGATTGGTTTAAGAGGTAGTGGAGAAATGATGGAAAGATTGTTTAAAGGTGTGCTAGAAGGTTCAGGTGTGTTGATGGAGGAAAGTCCTAACTAGTTCCAGAAAGTGGTTCAATCCATGTCTGGTTTTAAGGTGAATTTCAATTTATATACTAATGTGGAAAAAGGTTTGTGTATTGGTCCTGATCCGTGGGTAGTGGATGCAATATATAGGCTTGTAGGTTGGGAAAGATGATTGGTAGGTTGATTGATTTCTTGAGGTGAGGAAGGTAGGGTTGGGATAGATAGCTCCTTCATTATAGGTGATATTTGAACCACTTCTCTTCAAGGGATGATGTCCATAGGTGTGGTAGTTTGTTGGGTAGTTGGTAGAGGTGGTGAATTTAGAATGTTGATTTATCTAGATGTGCTAGTTGAGGTAGTATGTGGTGATTCCAAGACTTATATGAGGGTAGTTAAGGAGAAAGGAACCTCTTTATTTTGGCTATCCAAAGGAGGGTAAAGTGAATACATTACCTTGGTAAGTGAAGTGGGGTAGGAATGGGTAGATTGATTGATCAGGTCCTCATGGGTAGTGTATTTGTGAACCATGTTGATCGTGTGGGCATTATGAGAGAATTCGGCCTATGTGTCCTCGATTTTGATAGGGGCATGGTTGGGAAAAAGTTTCTTGAAGATGTCAAGAGCTTGATTTTGATAGATATTAGGATTATCCAACATGAGCTCATATTTGTCTATAAGACTCTAGACAATATTCTTAAAAGTATTACATTAGCTAATGTCATATCCAATTACCTGATGAAAAGAATAAAGGTCATTCTCATTTTACCAAGTAGGCATTAGATGAGAGGAATCAAATTTTTGGGGAGGTTTGATAGGTGGAATTTGTATAAGGTTAGCTTTTAGTAGCCTTTCCATAACTAAGGTGTAAGATTCTCCAATCAGAGTGAATTATTTTTGGTTGATTTGGTTTGGGTTCCTTACATTTGGATTGGAGGTAATGGGAGAATTTTTTTGGTTGACATTGGGTGGACGGGTGGTTTTAAAGATGATGGCATTGGTAGTTCCCCTAGTCTTGGTTCTAGTATCAGTTTGGTTACTAGGTTTGGAGGAAGAGGTTTCATTGGTCTTAAAGGTAAAGTTTTTGTTTCATAACTTCAATTTACCCTCATCTATGGCATGGTTTCATAGCTTATGTGCCATGGTAAAAGCCTCATTAAAAGTTTTGAAGCTCTAAACATGCATTGTAGAGGATATATGTTTGGTGCAAGCTCGAGTAAAGAGTTTTATAAGTTTACATTGAGGCAGGGAGAATGAAAATTGATTAATCAAGCTTCTCCAATGGGAAACAAAATTGGCAATAGACTCATCATCAAATTGCCTGATAGAATAGAGGTCTATGATAGAGACCTTCTTGGAAATGTTAATGGAAAAGTGATCTAAGAAGACTTGCGCTATTTAGGTGAAAGAGAAGATAAAATGCTTGGTAAGGGCACTATACTAGTCAAGTGTTAGACCAAATAAAGACATAGGGAAGGTTTGGAGGAGAAGGGAATCATCATAAGTAATCATATAGCATGCATTTATATAAGCCCTAAGGTGATATTCAAAATCTCCCATTGAGGAGGGTAAGGTCTAATAGGAACCAAAGGATAAATAGGCTCATTACAAATTTGATCATAGGATATGATGTTATGCACTCCTATAATAGATGAATCAAGGTTGGTCATCTTATCCATAAGCATTTTCATTATTTTGGTTTGAGGTTGTTTACCAAAAGGGATGTAAGATTGATATTTTGGTTGAGGTTGGGCAACATATGGGTAATTGTTTGGTAGTTGGGAGGCTTCCACGTATTGGAATATGGATGTTGGAGGTTGGGTAGGGTAGGTGGATGATGGTGGTTGGGTAGGGTAGGTGGATGATGGTGGTTGGGTAGTGGGTACATACCCTTGTGGGTTGGGGATGTACACTAGATTGGGTGTAGTAGATATCTATTAAGGGAATGTTATGGATTAGGTGTGCACAGTTGTTGGGTTAGTAACAAGAGGGGAGGTAGTGACCTTTTGTGCTAGTAAGTGGTGAAGTGGAAGGTATATGTAATGCTAAGATTGGTAAAAGGGTGTTAACCAATGGGTTGGGGTTGATAAAGGAAAGGTTGGTAGTGCTAATGTTAAGAGCTCTGATTATAAATGGGGTATGGTGTGTTAATTTTTGGTTCATTCCTAAGGTGGAAGAATCATTGGTAGGAGATGAAGGGGTAGGGGCAATAATTGGTTGAAGAGGTTGATTTTTAGCTAAAATATCCAAAGGTTTAATGGATAAATGTGTTTGGGTATCAAAAGGTTAAATAGTGACCACTGCTATAGGGTCATTTTCTATAAGGTGGGATGGCATACCATAAGGAGGATCTTGGGATGGAATGGGAGTCAATGGATGATAAGGTAAGGTGTGGAGATAGTGCTGGAGGGAAACTAGGTTTTTGTCTAAAAAGGAGGTGAAGTTTGTATCTCCTTAGAGAAATACTTGAGGAAAGGTGGGGCTTCTCGAAGAATGAGGTGAGTTATCTGCCTTAGAGATGTACTCCATAGGCAAAAAGATAGAATAAGGTTGGTATAATAATGGGTTTTGTTTTTCTAAGTCTCTACATTATTGATGTGTGAGAACCATACAAAAAGTGGGAGAGAATACAAAAGAATTGACTCACCACTCAAATAGAAAGAAGACAATAAAATGATCAAGCTAACTAAGACACACACAATAAAGTATGTCAAGCCTAGAGGTTAGTTTTAATCTTGGTTTTTGCTTATGCCTTAGTTTTGAAGGATTATGTGACTCAAAAGTGGTTTGTAGACTAGGTACTATACAAGCAATCCATGGTTTGTTTCAAGTTGTTTAAGTGCTCAAAAGAGTCTATATTGGAATCAATATGTGGTTTGGTATTGGGGCCTACCCCTTCACTTCACTATCTCACAACGATAAGGGTGTTAGGTGCTTAGCCAATACATATTGATATCCAGAGTTTATACTTAACTAGAGAATTGAGTTAGTTCTCCTCTTGGTAATGACCTCCAAGTAGGATTGTCGAGAATAGGTAGGGTGACTGCTAGGTGATGAAATCTTGATTGAACCTTGTCTCAAATTTTTTAGATGTTTGATTGATTTTGTGGTTTGGATAGTGTCTATAACAAGAGTGGTGTTACAATAATATTATTGCGCTTTAATTAAAAGTGAACTATGTTAAAAGCAAGAAAATGGATGCAGTAGTTTTTAATCCCAAAAGAGATTTTAGTTTCAATTATGATCATAGATAGAGAGAAAATCATACAGATGGAAAGAAAATTTGGGCATGTTAGAATGTTTCACATAAATTTTCAAGTAAGTTCTAAAGGAGAGAAAAGAAACTCAAAATGGGTTGTGGTAAGAATAATTGTTTATTTGTGTGCATATTGAATTAGAAGATTATGAGAGCTCCTCTTTGGCTTGGGAGGAAGACCTACAAATAAGAAATCACTAAAGCAAACTTGTTTATTAGATAGATAGTAAGGTGGATTGCCTAGCGAGAGTTAGATCTTAGAAGCAAGAGCTTATTTTAAGGGTTGTCAATCCACCTATTTTAAAAAATTAAGTTGATAAAAATGGAAATAAGATGCTTGCATCAATAATAAAAGATTATTAAAATTGAATAAAAGAAAATCTTTTTTAGAAAAAATACTAGAAATGATCTAGTTAGTGATAAATTGATTATTACTAGTGCTAAATAGTCAAGGTGTGGCTCAAAAAATTAGAAAGGGGCTTGTGAACAAGCAGGAACATAGAAAAGTGAATTTGGTTGGGTGCAAGAGGGTTAGAATAGTTTTCTAGTTTTTGGTTCCATAGGTGACCATTATTGATCATGCAATAATCACCTGTCAAGGGTAACTATCATCAGTTAGGCAACCATCATTGGTTGAGGGTAACCATCACTAGTCAGGTAACTATCATCAGTTGCCTATCAATTAATTCAAAAGTGAAACTGGGGTTTGGATTATTTGATTAACGGGATCTAGAAAGTGGATTTTGGGAGATAGCTCAGGCTTGGAATGAGAACCTAATAAAAGAATATAAGAAAATTAATACTTGTCTTAGCAAACATTAGTTGGTGGTTGGTTGATATGGATTTTCCTGTTGGTGGAATCTGGGTTGATTTTGGCAATGTAATGGTACTTGGGAGCTTAGTAGAGAGTTGATGGCAAGTAGGCTCCCTATGTGATGATTGATAGCACTTGATAATGTGGATTGACCTAATTGACTTGTAAAAAGAGAATCTAGATACTAAGAGCTCTTGATAACAATTTTAGATGGTTTGACCTCCTAGGCCTCTCTCTCTTATAGGCACAAGTAAGAGGTGGAAGTGGTTGTATAAAATAGACTTGAAGAAGGATTCTAAATATAAGTCATCCATGAAAAGGGATCAAAATCAGATTTTGACTACCATATTTAGAAAATCAAGGTGGTGGTTTACATGCAGGCTGCATGTTGATTCTAGGCTATCCAACCTAACCATCACCAGTTAGGGTGACCATCACTGGTCACCTTAACCATTACTGATTAAGGACCTAGGAAAAAGATAGGTTAAAATGGGTGAAAAGGTGAGATAAGCTAGACAAGTGACTAACTTGACTCCAGATTAGGTAAGTAAGCTAGGCTAGGTAGGTTTAGGGGTATTTTTGACATTTAGAATTTCAGGTGTGTAGATTTATGGTGTCTACAATTTCCATAACCTGGAGGATGGATTGATTCAAACTTTTGGGGAAATATACCCCAACAATAAATAAAGAAACAAGGGGAGACTTCTCAAGAAGCTCCCCAAGTATTAAAGATTATCAAGATAGAGCCTAGTGTGAGTGAACTTGAGTATAGAGGATCTCAAGAGGATCTAATTTTCTTGGACTCCTCTAATTCATAAGGTCAAAATCACCTAGCTTCAAAGTCAGTGCAAAAGATTAATACTACTTATATTCAACAAGGCTCCTCCTCAGCTAAGAAAGCCATAATTTGTTACAAGAGGAAGTTGAGCGATCTTCCCCTATCAAGAAACCCAATTAACTAATGAACCACCATAGGGAACATCTTTAGTTAAATACTAAATAATGGTAGAATAAAAAAATAGATGAAGAGGAGGAATTAAAAAGAGAAAAGGCACTAAGCCTTATAGATGATAAAGGCAAGTCACTAATCAAAGATGACCAATTAGGTAAGAAGGCTTACCCTTCAATCCCTTCTTCCCAAATTCCCTCTTTTATTCTCATTTTTGGTTTAATTCCCCTCAATTTTGTCTTGAAATCACCTTTGCTCATTCCAAAAGTTGAGGATGTTACCTTCTCCACTATTGTTTTAATTTCCCCCATAATGCCATCCATGTTTATTATTTCCACCACTGCTGACATTCCCTCTGAGACTATCTCAATCCAAACTAAGACCAAAAGGAGGGATTTTAAGAAGGTTGAAGGAGAATTGGCAAGCTCACAACTCCAAGTTTCATCCACTTAGATCAACCTGCCCATGCCCTCCACTAACTCTTCCAAAGATACTACTGTGACATCCTCAAGGAAATTTAAGAGGCAAAAATAAGTATATACAGTTCACCCACTCCCCCAATATGGAAGTGTATATTGGTCCAAAATCATATGGCCCTCCCTTCCTAACTCATTACTCAAACTAGATTTAGAACAATCAACAAAAGATCAATCAGTGGAGGCTATAGTTGAGGAAATGTAGTCAATAAACCTATCCCAACTAGTTATCCCACCTTAGGTAGTTGATACTAGATTAAAGGCTTCTCAAAAGCCTAATTTCAAAATCTCAAAGTTTTCATCAATAACCTCCTTGTTTGATAAGCCCTCAAGAAGCATCCAAAGTGTTATGAAGAGGAATTTAGAGGATGAAGCTAGGAGGGAGATCATTCTTGAAGAAAGACAAGAAGTATTTTCCTTGTACAAAAGGAATAATAGATAGCTGGGTCAGTCCCCATATATAGAGGACTTCAAGTCTCTTGATGAAACTCATAAGGATGCTATGATAACATTACATGAGGGGACAAAGATGGATAGATAGGAGCTTGAAAAATAACTATAGAAAATCAAAGAGCATTAATAAATAGTTCATATTCTTTAGGGAATTGAGACTAGATTTTAATAGGTTGCATCAAAATTGTATAATGCTCTAGAGGCCATTGAGGCAATGAGGGCAGAATTGGCTCCCCACATAACCCAGACTCATCAATTATTTAATTCTTTAAAACATGATGAAAATAAATTAAAATTTCTTATTATTTGTATTACTAATAAGGTGTATATCCATCTAGACTTAAGGACACCATTGAAGGCTTCAAATGTTGTTAACTTGGTGGTGATCAGAACTCAGGGGGATAGAAAGTGGATCAAAATATCTAGAGTAATAACGCCCAAATATCAAGAACATGAAACTCTCATTTTATAAATCTTAGAATAATTGAAATTATCCAAGGCAAGGGAAATTATAGGAAATAATCAATTTTTATCAACTCCTTTAGGAAACATCTAAGAATTTAAAGTACAATTTTTAGGGATTGACACTTGAAGAGATTGAATCCAAGTTGAGTTTTTTTATAGAAATAACGTGACAAAAGTAGAGATATTCAAGATCAACTTCCAAAACACTAAGGTGGAGCATGCCAAGATCCTTAAATAGGTCAATAGGGTACATAAACCCTTGCTACTCAATTTTGACATAATCAAATAGAAACATGATGTGGGATATAAGTGTTATATATAGTTGGAGGTGAAGAAGAAGATTAATACTGCAACTCCCAGTTTAGCACAAGTATCTACAATGATGACTCCAATAGTTACTGTATCCATGTAAACACCTACCCAACCTTATTTCAAAGGCTAATTTTGTGTGTATTAATAAAAAGATGTTAGTTTTATAGTAGTAGTTTGATTATGTTAGAAATTAAGTATGAAAGTTATCCAAATTGTTTGTAATAATGCACACGATGCATTGTATTATAAAGGCTAACTTTATTTTTGACAATTTTAAGATAATTATATGTATATATTACATACAATTTTGAAACTACAATTAGAACTGAGGTTCTAATTACTCCATGTAATTATAAGTTTTGCATACACTTGGATGATGAGGTGACCCCTAACCAAGTCTATTTATATGTCTAGAACCCTCATTTTCAAGGGTCAAAAAAATAAATAGAGGAGCAAGTCAATTTTTGATTGTCACAAATGTGTTGGTGCCTTTTCATTCCATATTTTATGGAATCAATTTTGATCTTTTTGGTCATTTACTTCATTAATTCTGAGTATACAATAGCTATGAAGAGTTCCTCTTGGTATGATTAATATGCTGATTTTTGATTTACATCATTTTGTATTGAAAAAGAATTACACTCAAGCGTGTTGCCATACCTTAAAGAATTACAAGGCCCTTGAAAGGAATATCCTAAGAGATAATATGAAGGGCATTATCATACATTGAAGGCAATGTTGAAAGTATCTCCTAGAATATTCCTTCAACATACACATGAGTGGAATTTTCCTTGACCTTGAAGGCACTACTAGGTGATAACTTCAAGGACCTTATAATGATTTCAAGGTATCTCTTAGGAGATGCATTTTAAACATGCACAATAGTGGATTAATCCTTCAAGGTATCTCATAGGAGATAACTTCAAGTTATCCATGAAGGTATTATAAGGCTCTTGAAGAAATCTCCTAGTAGATACCTCAAGGTTGGACTTACCCAACCTTATTGAGGTGTATAAGGGATTCAATGAGTAAATAGGTGTTTCAATCAAAGAAGGTAGTTATCAATACATTGATCATTGTGTATAAATCTTCTTAAAATATACTTTCAACATCCCCCTTGAATGTATGACAATGATCTTCAAGATATCTACTAAAAGATTTCTTTAAGGGCCTTGCAATACTTTCATGGGTAACTTGAAGGAATTATAAGGCCTTTGATGGAATCTCCTAGGAGATAATTCAAAGGGCATTATCATACATTGAAGGGAAAATTTAAGGTATCTCATAATAGATACTTTCAACATGCATGAGTGGAG
Organism: Torreya grandis; assembly: GCA_037957365.1. Classification (NCBI taxonomy): domain Eukaryota; kingdom Viridiplantae; phylum Streptophyta; class Pinopsida; order Cupressales; family Taxaceae; genus Torreya; species Torreya grandis. Next base: position 835,625 of record JARHVA010002188.1, read on the forward strand.
TTTTCCTTTACGTGGAAGGCACTACTAGGTGATATTTTAAAGGCCCTTATAATACCTTCAAGGTATCTCCTAGGAGATACCTTTCAAACATGCAAAAGAGTGTATTTCTCATTCAAGGTATCTCCTAGGAGATACCTTTCAAATAGGCACAAGAGTGGATTTATCCTTCAAGGTATCTCCTAGGAGATACCTTTAATTTACCCATGAAGGTATTACTTTCACACTTTTTCCTTTGTAAAGAACCTGATGCTAACTCAACCTCAATTAACATGTGATAATGTCATATGTAATAGTCACTTAGCCACAAAGCTTTGAGATTTGTTGCACATATTTTAGCCTTTTAAAATTATTTTGAGCTAGTGACCCAATGAAAGTATACCATTTGGCACCATATCACAAAATTTCAAGGATCATATTATTTTCTAAAGTCTTATGACCCCATGATCCTATCGCATTTTGTTACTTGGAACCTATTCATGGAATTTCAAGTCCAAAGAAGAGTTACAAAGTTTACAACCTAGTGACCAAATGGGAATGTGCCACTTATCATTTAATCATTGCCTTTTAGTGCACAAATGAGTTATAACCCAACTAGAGTATGTCATGTGGTTCCCAATCACAATCTTCTAAGGCCTTAATTACTTTATAAAGTCCTATGACAAAATGGTCCAATTGTATCATGCCACTTATCACTTATTTTCACCCTCTGCACCCTCAAAGCTATGGTGAAATATTTAATATCTCAAAACTATGATCACATGATAAAATGACACTTGGTAGCTAGTCACTTGAATCTTGGATAGATGGATACTATGTGGAAACCATCTAAAAGTTGGAATTAATAGGCTAAGGACATGTGGACCCCTATCTCACAAGTTCTTAGTAGTTGGAACAAAACTAAAGAGACACTTAGGATTTAAGTCAAAGTAAGTTCCATGATAGAGAAATCCAATCATATCATTACAACATCATGAGTACACAATAAGGTGACACCTATCACTTAGTCACCCAATATTGAATAATTAGATGCTACTTATAATCCACTTGGAATCTAAGAATAATAGTATGATGACACATAGACCCATTACCTCATGGTAGTAAACAATGAAAGGAAATTTCTCAACCCAACAAAGCACAAGCCAATCAAAGGGTGCCACTTAGTAGAATATCATGCAACATAATTAGATAACCTGATACTCTAAAAAAATGGCTAAGGTACTAGGGTAAAGCCAAGTGTAAAATAAATGTTGTTAGTTTGAATTGAATTTTGATAGGACTGATTTTGGTGATATAAATCCAACTCACCTCAAGGGAAAATTCAAGCCTATGATGGGAAGATGCATGGACAAAATGAGAGTGGTGATTGGCTAGTTTCTAAAAGTGGATTTTTGAAGCCATTCAAATAAAATTGAAGAGGTACCCAAACTTTAAGTCAAATAAAGTAAAACATACTTGTCATTTAAGGCTCATATCTTATAGTTCAAAATTCCAAAAATCTAAAGTTTAAATCTTGCAATCTCAAGGCTTTGCATTCACTTTTAATTTCTATTTGTTGAAGAACTCTGAAGTGGTCTATGTTATTTGATAAAGGACTTTTGTGCATTCATCCAACATTCAGACAATATATGAGCTCATCAATAAAAATTCAAAAGCCATGGCTGAAGTAGGAACATTTGGAACCACCAAGTCAAAATAGGTCCCATTTCTTTATTCATATGAGACAAACATAGTCTTTTGAGACACTAGTTTCAATAACATTGCATTAGCCATGGATTAAAAACACTACATTGACTTATTCTACCATGTGGAGAGGATGGTAGACCAAGACATTGATGATGAGTAAGATGCCAGTGTTGTAGAAAAAATGTTTGACATCTTGGCACTCAAGTCTATAGGATTACACAAATTTGCATCCAACCTAGAGGTACTCCCCTGTGTGGATAATCCACCAAATATCCATCAATTCTCATTATATATATAACATGATCAAATCTATTAATTTGGGTAATAATATAGCCTTTATAGTTGGGATATCCTTCTAAGCCTACTATAATTTACCCAAGCCTAAAATAATTTATAATCAAGAAATCATAACCTAATGGCTCAAAAAAATAACATCTGAGAAGTCTTGAAAAGATGGTGTAAAAACCTGGAGAAGTTCATCTATAAGTCCAAAATCAATCAGATACCCATCTCCCAACTCAAGATGGGGATGAGGATGGGGATAGCCATGATGAAAAAGTTACATAGAGTAGAAGACATCGGCCATGTAGATGAGAAGTAGGTTCCTCTCCTATCTGTGATCGTAGATGACTCCACCACTCCCTCCTCTTGGGGAAATCATTTCCTATAATTTAGTTGCCCAAATCATGAAGACCATGGCCAACCAAGGAAATAATTTCTATATGAGTTTGATTCCATTTGTAACACTATGCAGTTCCTCAATTTTACCAATTGGGATCTAGTATTGAAATAGACCATCCCCCATGTATTTATGAAGGTTAGAATTTATAGGTATAGGTAGGAGATATGGGCCATTGCTGAGCAGATTTACCCAATTATATACAGGGCCATCCACAAAAGGACTATGCCTAGGTTTTTATAATAGCTTAGGGAAACACTTAGCACATTAGGAGCCTCCTAATACTACCCAAAATACACCATAATAAGAGTTAAGGGGATCATAATAACCCCATTTAGGTTTCTAGTCATAATGCTAGATAAGCTAGCTGAGTAGGAGATTTCCTTCCAACTACTCATAGGAGTAGATGGACTGTATAAAAATAAGAAGGGTCTGGTCCATCCCCAATTAACCAACATTGGCCAATTTCAATTTGATACTTGGTACTTAGTCATAGCTACTACCAAACATAGGTCCACCTTTAGTTTAGAAAAGGACATCAATAGGGAATGGGACCCTATGCACTTGACATTTAATCACTATGTCAGACATAGGCTAAATTTCAACATTACATTACCATAATGAGCCGAAGGAGGAAGATTAGTTCTACCTAAATGTAGTTAATGATGTAAAACTCAAGTAGAGGTTGAGGTATATGAATATCACATGGGTGAAAGGAATACCAAATGGTGTAGAGTTTTTTTATGTCTAAATAATAAGATACTCAGGTTGGATCATCAACATCTCTAGTCCATACTTTTAGTATTGGATAAGAAGGCCTAACGGACCCACAACTTAGTCAAAGAATAATATAGGCATTATCTCTCACTTTGGAGAAGGGAGGATCTGGTTTAGGGGAACAAACTGAGTAGTCTTCCACCTCAGGGGTCTCATTTGGCAACCTATCCCAAATACAAGGTGCCACCTCTACATAGGCAACACCATTAGTGGAGGTGACAATAACTCCATACCAACAACTTCAAGTTAGCCATTGCCTACCCTTCTTCCTACTAGAGAAGTGTATTATATATCAGGAATATATTTCTTTACCTCCCTCTTTCCTCTATAAGTAACCTCTGAGCATGTTTTATTAACCCTTGACTCTAGGTCATGTCAACCTCCTACCTTACAAGCCTCTTACAAGAATTATAATTAGGCCTATGACCATGCCATTGCCCATTATCACCCCCTTCAACATATCATCCACATTTAAAGTTTAAGTAATGGATAATTTTCCCCCAGTCATGCCTAAACCTATGCCTAGACCTAGTCCATAGTTACCTTAGAAGAGGCCCACTATCATCATCCCATAAGTTCCCTTATTCTCTGTTAGTTATTTAACTAGCACTAGTTCTTCTTCATCCCTTAGTTCTATGTTTATATTGGTCATAACCACTAATTCCTCCCAAATTTCTACCTTCCAAAGGATAAATCTAGTTCAACCATTGCCTTCATCAATAAATCCCCCAAGTGGTTCTTCAGACAAGACATAGCTTAAGTAGATGCAATTAGCTACAAAGAGGAACCCAAATTTGGTTATAGTTGACCCCCCACATCTCATGTTGAAATTTGATAAGGAGGCTAGGGAAATGAAGAGGGTGACCAAGAGGCAGGTCATCCACCTAGAATAGACAATCATATATGAGTCAGAGAAAACCTTATTTGAGATGACAAAGATAAAAAAGGCTAGGTAGGTCTAATAATAATAGTATGAGGAGGACCCCCTCTCAGCTCTCTAAGCAACTATAGATATGGGTGTTGAATTGGTTAAGGGATTGCAATAAAGAAAAAATGAATTGGAGTAGTAGAACAAGGCCACCTTACCATATCAGACCATAATAAAAGTGGAATAGGCCATGGAAGAGATGTTTGACATGCTGAATACCTTGGGTTAGTATAAGGTAAAGGGAGACAAAATATATAATAGAGTCCTCATGGCAGAAGCTGTGTATGGAGGATATGAAATTAAAATAATCAACTTAGTGAGGTTAATCAAAATGAAGAAATTTTAGGACCTAAATTTTATTCCCTTGGAGGACTTGAGCATTTCTCAATCTTATGTGATTGGTAGGAGGAAATCCCTAAACCAGTAGATTGATGAAATGAGGTCACTGGGCTAGTCTCTCACACAACAAGGTGACAGAGTCATCACCCTACTAAAGGATGCTAAAATTATGCACCTTGATAATAAAAATTATTTCATTATCAGTAAGGATGCCTTCAAGGCCCAACTACAAAACTTTATGGTGAACTTTTGAAAACAAGCCATGGCTAGAGGGGTGACCTTCGAGTAAGAGATGTTAGATTTAGTATCCTATGATAATTAGAAGATTGAGAAGTTTGTAGCCATCAATGAAGATGTAAGAACTCTCCTAAGCAAACATGATGCAATGGTTGGACTCATAGCCAAGATATTAAAGGAGCCTATCATTGATATGAGATTGATCAATAGCAAATATAGAAAATGCTTTGAATCCTCGAAAGGTTAAGTTGAGGCCCAAAAAAAACTACCATCACAGAAGCCACCACATCATCAACCCCTCTTGGAATTTCTTCTTCCTCAATTGGAAATAACACTCCATCTTCTTTTACAACATGAGCTTCATAATTAAAAACACCAATGGGATCCCAACCTAGCTCTTCAAGAATAAAATAGCCATCTATTGGGCTCCTTCTAAACATGAATCATGTCCCAAGGTCCTTCGAATTGCATTGTAAAATATTCCCTTATTTTGAATGAGGAATATTCTCTAACTTTAGGACATGGGAGACCTTGTCTACTGATAGGTGTCATATTATCTAGTTCCTTTTATAACCGAGGAATTCAAATTTCCTATATATAGGGATTCTCCACCTTCATTATAATTCAAGGACATAATTTTGTGAGATTAATGCCAAGAGAAAGCAAATTCTTGTAATTGACTCACTACCTTTTCATTATTTTCATGCATTCTTGTTTCTCAATCTTTGTTAATGATATATGATATCATTTCTTCAATGGTTTTAATATGGCATTAGTATTTAAAATGTATCTTATTAGTTTATACTTTCAGTGAGGTTAACCAAGTCTATTACACATGCTCTATTTTCTTCCTACTCTACTAGTGAATGTGTTTAAGGAAATTTACTGTAGGTAACATTTTAGAGCATCCTTTTGAGATATGTGCATTATATTCACCTTAGAACACTATATTTATGATATTTTTAATCTAAGCATTAGGATCTCATAGTTATTAGTTTTATATCCATTACTATTAGAAGAACAAAAAATGAATATTATTCTATTGTTCATATTATATCCTTGACACAAATATACATCAACATATTTAGCATCTTATATATAAAAAAATAACCTTTTATATATATATATATATATATATATATATATATATATATATATATATAAATGAATATTATTCTATTGTTCATATTATATCCTTGACACAAATATACATCAACATATTTAGCACCTTATATATAAAAAAATAACCTTATATATATAAGCACCATATATACATAAATAAAAAACACCATATATATACGGTTATTTATTTATATATATAAGGTGATAAATTTATATAAGGTTTATGTAATAAATTAGGTAATTTATATATTAAAAAATAACCTTATATATATGGTGTTTTTTATTTATGTATATATGGTGCTTATATATATATATATATATATATATATATATATATATATATATATATATATATATATATATATAAGGTTATTCAATTATTTTGCACTGGCTATCGAAGACAAGCATTATAATGATATATTCTACCATGTGGAAAAGACTATAAATAGAGATAGTGATGATGAGGAAGGATATGATGATGCAGAAGATATGTTAGATATCTTGTCACTCAAGTCTACAAGATTACATAAGGCTGCATTCAACCTAGAGGTACTCCCCTATGTGGAATTAGTCCACCAAATGTTTCTTCAATCTAAGTGTGTAGATAATATTCTCTAAGTTTTAGGACACTAGGAACCTTATCCACTGACATGTGTCATATATCTAGTTCTCTTGTAATTGTCTTAGGCATTTAAAATCCTATATATAGGGGCTCTCCCCCTTCATTGTACCTTAAAATAGAATTTTGTTGAAGTAATGTAAAGAGAAGGAATAATTCTTACGATTTTCTCACTATTTCATTATTTTCATATTTCTTATTTTTAAAGCTTTGGTAATAACACATGATTTCATTTCTTCAATGGTTAAATCTGATAGTAGTTCTTCAAATGTATCTTGTTAGTTTTTGCATTTAGCTATTCTAAAAAAGTATGTTATGTATGCTCTATTTTCCTTCTATTCTGCTAATGAATTAGCTTAAAGCAATTTATTGTAGGTAGCTATTTTACAACATACTTTCTAGAGATATGCATTGTATCTAACGTAAAATCCATACTACATTTATGATATTTGGAGTCTAGCACTAGGATCCCATAGATGTTAATTTTATTTATACTATAGTTAGAAAGAACTAAAGGAGATCTGTTGGTCTTTATTTTTGTAAAGGAGACTTTTTTTTTCTGCTCTACCCTACTTTCCCTTTTGAACTTTTTTAACATGAATCACTTTAGATTAATGCTCATTGTAAATATCCATTTATTCATTTAAAGTTTGGGCATATATTATAAAAATACAAAAATAATTTTACATCATAAAAATATAAATAAATTTAAGATAGATTATGTCACTAATGAGTTCCTATTATCCCTGTAGTAGGGCCTACTTGTAGGCTAAAATATATATTATTTTAATGTCATGATTTAATTCCCTCAATATATTTTAAAATATTCCCCTATTTAAATAGGGAATATTCTTTAGTTTTTAGGACATGATAGACTTTGTCCATTGATAGATGTCATGTATTTGGTTCTCTTTCAACCAATGTAACCATATTAGGCTTGAAAAAGGCCTATATATAGGGGTTCCCCCCCTCAATTGTACTCAGAATAGAACTTTTGTGAAGTTAATGCAAATAGAGAGAATAATTACTATAATTTGTTCACTATTTCATTACTTTTTTTTTTCTTAGGCTTTGTTAATGACATATAATTTTATTTTTCTAATGGTTAAGTCTGCTAGTATTGTCTTCTATGCATCCTATTAATTTGTGCTTCTTGCTATGCTAACAAAGTCTGTCTATGTATGCTCTATTTTCTCGTACCCTAGAAATAAATGTGTTTAAAAATAATTTGTTGTAGGTAGCTATTTTTAAGCATATTTTTTAGATATATGCATTACATTTACACTACAATCCTCATTGCATTTATGATATTTTGAGTCTACGAATAGGATATCATGAATGTTAGCTTTATTTTCACTATTATTAGGAAGAACTAAAAGAAATATATTACTCTTTTATTATTTCAAGGCAAACCTTCTTTTCTACTCTACCCTACTTCCATTTTTGAATTTTTTAAACATTGATCACTTTAGATTAATCCTCATTGTAAATACTTAGTTGTTTATTTAGATTTTGGGTATTAAATTGGCAAAATATAAAGCAATTTACATCATAAGAATGAAGAAATTTCAAATAGATCATTTTCCTATTGAGTTCTTGATGACCCTATAGTAGGGTCTACTTGAAATCTAAAGGTGGTAGCCACACAATCATTCCAACAAAAATTAACTAATTTACATTCAAAGGATTCATTGTCTCCTCAAATTCAAAGGATTCACTATTTCCCATGTGTATAGGGAAGGAAATAAAGGAATTAATCATATGGCCAACATAAGTGTTAGGGGTGATTTGTATAAACATTGGATGAGTGATGTGGATCTTTTGAAAGGGGTTACTCTTCTTATACAAAATGAAAAAGCCCTCTCACATGTTTGATATGACTAACTTATAATTCTCAAAATCCATGCCATGAGAGATAAATCCCAATGTTAGGTGTTATTTAAAGATTCACTAATTTTAGATTCTCCTCCTCATATGCAAAGGATTCACTATTTCCCACATGTAAATGGAAGTAAATAAGGTTTTGATCACATGGAAAACATAAGGTTAGGGGTGATTCACATAAAAATTAGATGAGTGATGTAGATCTCCCAAAAGGTCATGCATGTGATATGACTAATTTAAAATTTTCAAAATCCATGCCATGAGGGACTAGAGTGGGGTTTCATGATGGGGGATAGCTAATTATTTTTAAGGGGGCATGACTGAGAAAGTATAGGATTTTTTTACTTATTAGCAGTATTATGATTTTAAATTTTTTGTGTACTACATGTTACTAAGATAAATTAAGAGTATTTTACTATTAAACTTAATTTTTTTTTGATTGGATGCAAATGATATCTAAAAACCAAAAAAAAAGGAACAATCATACAAATATTCAACCCCCTACTACTTCCAACCCCTCAAAAACTACCTAAATAGTACTTGCTCCTATTTTTAAGGTGCACATATTTTATAAGTAGGTTTTAAATATATGATGATGCATGGGACCCATCTACCAGCAATATAGAAGCATGAGGGAAAAATTTGTCACCCCAAATAATAATGCTAGGTGTTATTAAATCATTTATTCATTAAAGCTTATGATGTGACATGAGGGAAAAGTTTGCCACCAAAAATAATAATAACTTGGAATAGGCCAGAAAATGACTTTTCAACTCAGTCTTAAATGAAAACAATTCATAGTAAACTGAATAGAGCCAACATACAAACGATGCAAGGAGATAGAAATAGGGTGGAACCATTGAAACCCTCTCGCATCAAAACACTTATTTACTATGATTATTTGATTACATTTAATAAAAAAGTTTTGTGTTCCCCTCATAGTCACCATTTGGTTCCCTATTGAATATAAGTAAGCACTAAACAGTCTTAATATTTACCATTTCATTATCTTGACCATTTCATAACAAAAATCTGGGTCTATTCAAATCTCAGTGATTTCATAACTTAAAGTAATAAATAATGAATAAAAGGGTCATGTTAAGTCAAATAAATCACACATTTTAGATATAGTAAAAAATGCATTAAATAGATTAAATACCTGACAAGGACCTGCAAAAATGATAGTAAAAAAAGGGGTCAACGCTTGCACCACTAATGCCATAGTTAACCTAATAGTCAATAAAAGAATATTTTTTGGCCTTCTAAATGGAGATAAATAATTGAAAGAGAAAATAATGGAAGAGAAAAAGATAAGCTTAACCCTAATTTTGAAGGGCGTGGGAATTTTAAATTCTATAATAATTTAAAAAATTATAAGATATAAAATTATTTAAAAAAAATATTTGTATATTTAAACATATATTATTTAGTAAAAATATTTAAAGATTTAAACATAAATAATAAACTAAGATAGTTTTGAATATAAAAATATTTACAAATTTTTATCATTTACTATAATTATTCTTATTAAAAAAATTTATTTATATTTACTCATTAAATTACATGATTAAATTGTCTAATATGGATTTGACTTCTTAATTTTTAGTCCCCATAAAATACCTTTGATATAATTTAATTCACCAATTCAAATACCTGTGAGAGCGAGTTGCCTTTCTTGAATTTACAAACTAATATTTGGAGATGAATTCGATCCCAAAATAGTAATTAAAATAAGTGACACAAAATCGTACCTAATAACTCAAAAACCTATTGAGAAAGGATTTTATGGGGTTATATAAATTATGGTTATGTGAGGGCATAAGCAATCTACACCATACCAATCTATAAACATTAACTTTTCATTCATGACAATAAGATATGATATCTCAATGCAAAGTTAGGGTTAAACATTTCAACCAAAAAACAAGTACTTCAACTTTGAATCCCAATAGTGGGGTCAAAAAATATGTGTCCAAATCATATCCATGTAAAATTAATTAAATTTAAATAGGAAACTTTAATCCAAACAACTTTACTCTTAAAAAAATATTTCAATACAAGAATCATAAAAACTTCATTTATCAAGATTATAGAATTGTATTACTGATGAAACACAAGATTTAATTATATCTCTTGGAAATATTTTCAAGGGCATTTTCATAATTAAATGGTACATCCCAAGATGATCAATGCCACTTTTAGCTACCTCAGAAAACTTACTATATATAGTATTTCTATATATAGACTTTTCATTTATAAATTATATCTAAATGTAGATTTGTATGATTTAAGAAATGTCATTTCAATAAAATAGAAATAGACTCATTTGGGAAGCTTATCAAGGGAATTTTGATGATTAAATAGTACATCCTAAGATGATTAATTCCATTTTTAGTGACGGACTTGTTTGGAAAGTATTTCTAAGGCATTCTAATGACTAATTGGTCTATTCTATGATGACCAAGATCATTTCCAGCTATCACAAGAACACTTTCTACTTATGTAGTATGCCTATAAATAGGTTTCCATATATTGTTATATAGACTTTCTTTTTATATATGTCTTTAGATATATATTTGTATTTGAGATAAAATCTTGTAAATCAAAGTAAAGGAACCAAGGTGGGGCTTTTTTACAATCCTCATTACAAATGATTAAAGCATTGGAGGAAAAAGATTCTCTCATTCATAAGAACACCTAAAATGTATTAAAATTATGTGATTGATTGAAAATATGTCTTGTATAACCCTCTTGCATTATAGGTATCATTTCATCCCTTGACACCACACTTTGTGGCACTGAAATTTACTACTTATGAAAAACAACTAGGTGACCTTGAGCATGACTGAGAAATAAAACTCCTTGAATTAAACAAGCTATAGTTTGGGTCCATTATATTAGTCTCATCCAATACATGAAAATCTAAGATCAATCCATCTTACAAAATTAATTTAAATAAACCAAAATGTGATACCAATCAAATAATGAACATGATAGTGCCACAATGAGCTATATTACAAAATACATCACATAAAAAAATTACTATATTCACAAAGCCTCTAGTGCTTCTTATTATGATGTTGGCTGAGTGTCAAATCATATCTCTCCCTACACCTATAAGAAACCCCTGAGCATATTTGGTTAACCCTTGACTTATATGAGTCCCAAAAAATTACACTTGATGGGTCTCCTACCATGGGTTTTGGATTACATCTAGGGATCATCAGAATTAAAAAATGTTCAATAATCTACTACAAGATATACAATGAAAATTATAGAAGTTTAAATATGGAAATAGAAGTAAAATTATCACCATGGAACTTTAGAACTGATGGTAATGATTTAAAAATAATAGGCTCTTGCATAATAAGTGGAGTTTCATCCACAATTTTTTGAAGATGTAACATAAGCAAATTGTCTAATAGGGATCTTATTCCTTAATTTTTAGCCCTCTTAGAATACCTTTGAGATAATTTAATTCACCAATTATAAATATCTATGAGGGTGAGTCACCTTTTTTGAATTTACAAACTAATATTTGGAGATGAATTCAACCCCAAAATGATAATTAAAATAAGTGACACAAAATCGTACTTAATAACTCAAAGACCTCTTGGGAAAGAATTTTGTGTGCTTATCTAGATTATGGTTATGTGAGGGCATAAGTAGTCTACACCATAATAATATATAAACATTAAGTTTTAATTCATGACAATAAGGTGTGATATCTCAATGCAGAGTCTGGGTTAAACATTTTAGCCAATAATTAAGTACTTCAACTTCGAAGCCCAATAATGGGATCAAAAATATGTGGCCAAATCACATCCATGTAAATCAATTAAATTTAAATAGGAAAGTAAACCAAGTAACTTTAATCTTCTTGAAAAAAATATTTTAATACAAGAATCACAAAAAATCATTTATCAAGATTATAGAAATTATAGATGAAACACAAGATTTAATTATATCTCTTGGAAATTCAAGGGTATTTTAATAATTAACTGGTACATCCCAAGATGATCAATGCCATTTTCAGCTACCTTAGAACACTTAATATATATAGTATTTCTATATATAGACTTTCCATTTATAGATTGTATCTAAATGTAGACTTGTATAATTTGGGGAATTTCATTCCAATAAAATAGAAAAAGACTTTTCACAACAAATTACACTTGATGGGTCTCCTGCCATGGGTTTTGGATCAAATCCAACGCATCATCAAAATTAGAAAATATTTAATAAGCCACTAAAATAACATACAATGAAAATGGAAGAATATACTTAATGATTATGCTAGAGACTCGAGACAAATAATAAATTTCTAGAAAAGCAATGTGTACTTCTTCAACACTCCCAATGAACTTAGACATATAATCATTGATATCTTAGATTGTGCTGAGGCTAGCCTACCAGCTACCTACCTAGGTCACCCACTCTTAGTCAAAGAGGTATCTTTAGGTTTTTGGAATGGTATTGTGGAACGTACACAAAGGAAACTTCTTGGGTGGAAGGGGAAACTACTCAGTAGTGCAGGTAAGATGCAACTTCTTTAGGCATCCTTGAAAGGTATTCCTACTTACTTCATGTCTCTTTTTAAAATTCCTACATATTTTGCTAAAAATCTAAAACAGATCCAAAGGAAATTTTTATGGATGGGAGTGAAAGACAAATAGAGAATGTCTTTAGTTAGATGGGAAAAAGTGTGGCTCCCAAAATCTCATGGTGGACTTAATATAAGATCCATCAGGAAAATGAATAAAGCCCTCCTCTCAAAAGTTAGTTGGAATCTGATTCACAACAACAGTGAGTGGGGGGAAATAATGTATGCCAAATACATGCATAGCATTGATGATTCCAACTTTCTTCAATAGGCAAGATTACCCTAGGGGTCTGTGATATGGAATAAAATGCTAAAAAGTAGAAGTCTTCTCAAATAGGGAATTAGGTGGAAGCTTAGAAATGGCTGACAGATTAAATTTTTAGAGAATAATTGGTTAAGGGACAAGCCTCTCATCTCCCAAGGAAACTATGGAGAAATTATAGACTTGACTACTCAGTTCTTTGGTGATAGGGTTAGTGATTATATGGAAAATAACAATGGGATAAGGAGTTGGAAAAACCTTTTAGATTATTGTGTGCATAGGCCTGAGCTTATCCCAAGAATTTGGAAGATCCAACAATGTGTTCAAGAGATTAGAATTTTGCTCTTCCCTCAAGAGGATGAACAATACTGGTGGCCGGATAAGAATGGATCATTCTCTGTCAAATCTGCCTATCATCTACTTACACCTGAAGCTCAAAATAAGGAGGTATGGAAAAAGGCTTGGAATCATAAAATCATTCCAAATATTAACTTGTTTTGGTAGGCTACTGCCCATAACAAAATTCGTACTCAGGACAACCTTCAAAAGAGGGGGTTTACTTTGGTCAATAGATGTTTTCTGTGTGGTTCTAGAGAGGAATCAGTTTCACACCTATTCATACACTGTGAGTTTACCTGAGATTTATGGGGCACAATACTTAACAACTTTGGCATTGAATGGGTTTGCAATTCTAACCTTAAAGAAGTAATTCTTAACTGGAACTCAACCTTCACACATCCCTATATTAAGGAATTATGGAAGTAAGCTCTGCCATGCTTGAGCTAGACTTTATGGAAAGAGCAAAATCATAGAATTTTCAGGGACACTACTAGAAATGCTGCTTAGGTGTTTAACTCCTTTACTAGGACCATCTTGGAAAGTGTTACAATAGCTCATATTAGTGTTGCAGAGAAACCCCTATCTGAATTTGAAAGTCAAATTGCTTCCAAATGGAAGGTTTTAAACCTTATCCCTGGGCATGATAATTCCAAAATTCTTCAAAGACTTCATACTAAATGGATACCACCTAAACCCAATTGGATGAAACTCAATTTTGATGGGGCATCCAAGTTGAGTGGTAAAGCAAGTGGAGGAGGAATAATAAGAAATGAAAAAGGAGGGATGTTTGTTTTCTATGCTGGTGGCATGGGTTGCCAGAGCAATAACTATGCTAAAGCTATGGCCTTACTTTGGGGATTAAAGTTAGCTATATCCCTAGGAATTAGAAATTTAAATATTCAGGGAGATTCTAAGTTGGTCATAGATTCCATTAATAAAGCATCTAACATTGGTATCCATATAAAAGACATCATTATGGACATCCAATTTCTTTTACAAAATTTTTTTGAAGTTGAGATTACCCACACCTACAGAGAAGGTAACAGGGTCACTGATGCTTGTGCCAACCTTGGTCAGCAATTCTCAAGATGGAGGGTATGGTGACAAGGGGCTCATATACCCCCAAACATTAGAGAGATCATTTAGAAGGAGATGACAGAGCATGAATGATGCACATTAATGAGGAAGATAGCTTTCAAAGGTGGTCCACGTGGAGAAGGCCATTACTATTGATTCTAAGGGAACTACTGATAATAAGGAGAAGATGTATGTAGAAGAAGCTAGTGAGGATTTGGAGAATGAGAATGATTAGAAAAAATATATTGGGGCCTTGAAGGTCTGCATTCAAAATCTAGAAAAGGTCTTCGCCAAAGGCCTTCGAAATAACATTCTATTGAATATGACTATGTTGGAAGCGGTGGGTAATCCAGGGAATGCTGACAATGCAGACAATGAGAATCTTGAGGATCTTGTTAATTCTATAGTTATGTAGTTTCATCCTTTCTGACTCTAGTGTTTCCAGTGTTTTGTTTTGCTTCTGACTTTGTTTCTCGGCTGTACCGTTGGTTCAGTGCTGACATCTTTTGTTTGCCAGCCTTCCTATCTTTTTTGACTGTATAGGGTTCGGCTCCTGGTTTGCCACCTTATTTAATCAAAAACATAAAATGAAAACTATATAAGTTTAAATATGGAAAGAGAAGTAAACTTATCATAATGGAACTTTGGAATCAATGGTAATTATTTAAAAATAATAAGCTCTTGCATAATAAGCAGATTTTCATCCACATTTTTTGAAGATGTAAAAATATTAATAATATCTTTAGGAGAAACAAGCGGTGTTGGTATAATAGTAGGCATACACATTGGAATAGATGGTGTCTTTTAAACAAATATGTCCACTTTAAAATTTTATCATATTTCTAAACCCAAAATTCCTCTTGGTCACTTCTATGTTTTTTAGCACCATTGTAACAAAAGCAATTTATATGTTGCAATCACCAAGATAAAACCTAATCATCCACAATCAAGTTCCTTATCCAAAAAATATAGATGTCCCTTGATCGAAACCAAAGGAGTTTCAATTTTGATGTAGAGATTGTGCTAAGAGGCTATCTCTTTACATAAAGAATGCAAGCCATCGTAGACTAAAGCATTACATGGTGATTCAAATCCTAATAAGTTTACACCCGTAATTATTTTAGATGAAATTATTTTGATATTTTAATGGGTTTGGAGTAATTAGTAGGTTTAACTATTAATTTACACTCTTTCATTTCACATAACCCCTCTTACTAATACACACACACACAAATTATATTAGTTATTATATAAATATTGACATATAATATATATCATAATATTTTTAAATATTAAACTAATTAAATATATATTAATATTATATATTTTATAAAATATATTTTAATAATAATAAATATTATTATATCATATAATATATATGTTAATATAGGTTATAAATCAATATTATATATTTCAGTATAATATATTTTAATACATCTATATATTGTTAATAATACAAAAATAATATTATAATTAACAAAATTAAATGAATTTTTATGCCTTTAACATATTATATAATGTCACGTAACATGAAAATGGGATGAGTTTATGCTTCATTTAAAATTCATGTGTGGTAGGGGTCAAAAATGCACTCACAGATACAAATTTAAAACTTTGCAGTGCTTCACCATGTGCACAACATATGAGGTATATTACTTAGAAGACAAAATCTATCAAACATTAATTTTTTGTAGGCATTAAATTAAAATTTTTAATCACATATCATAAATTTGAAATCATGTATCATGAAGCATTAAATTTAATGTTACAGATGACACTTGGCACATGACAATGGGTAGTAAAGTAGATGGATAATAAAATTTCAATTAATTTGAATGATTAATTTTTTATCCCTTCAAACTTAGTTATAAAAAGTCTATGAACTATTGATTTACATACAAATTATACAAATGAATATATGCTCTACTTTACAAAATGATAATCAAATTTTAGTTAACCATGAGGTATTTGGAATTGTAATTTGAGCTAGTCATATGCAATTTTTCTATTGAATTGATTAAAATTAAGCTGAAATTTATTTAGTGCTAATGAATATTTGTTCTATTTATTAATGGTGAGTTTATCTCTCCACTCAAATCCTTTGGTTCATGTGAAAATAAAGGAATTTTAAAGTTTTTTAGTTTATTAAGACCAAAATGATGGCTTACTAACTTCAATTTTGAAGTCTAATTGTGAAATGTGTTTCTTGGCAGATATTTTTATAGATGAAGGTGATGCAAAGTGAGCTGGAGAATGGTTTACCATTTTTTGCAAATGAAATTGGTTCTTTTTTTACTCATGTATACCATGGCCTTGTTGGTAGTTTTTTGTAATGCATAGTAAGATGCACATATTCATGCACTTGCATTTTTCTTCTTCCTATAGGTGTTATAGAGTCTTTATTTCATATTCTCAATTTGCTATTTTAGAATGGGATGAACATCAAGTTTCAATATTAGGGAAATCTATTTTCTTTGTTTGTTGTTCACTCATTTTTAAACATAAATAATATATTATTTTATTTTCTTGAGTAGCTTAGTTTCATCCAAGAATTCTTGAAAGTGTAGATCTCTAACTATGGATTATATATATGAGTTGTTTAATTTGACCAAGATTAAAAATAAAAACAACTACAAGATGGTTGTGTAGCATTGACTAAAATGTATAATAAAATATGGGAAGTGAAGATGAAGATAAAAAATCATAAAACCTTTTAACCCTCTTACAATTACATAAGAACCCCCATGTAATGAGGAGGCCTTGATAGTACATTTAATAGAAAAAATAGAGATTGAGGAATTAATTAGGCCAATGAGGGATGTTCGTTTAACCAACCCATTCCATACTTTGGAAAATACATTAGAGTCATTACTATAGGTGAATTTGATTAAATGGTAACATGTCAAATTGATATATGGGAATATTATAGAGAGATATAAATCCTACTATGATAACAAATTTTTAGCAGTTAGTTTGAGAGATAAAAAAGGAAAACTTTTCTCATTATTCACTAATCCAGAAACCAATGTACCACTTTTAATGTAATATAAACATTTCCAAATCTATGACTGCCACCATAAATTGATGAGAAAGAATTTTTGGGACTAAGGGTGGATAGTTTATGATGTCCTACCTTCTAAAAATAATGAGGTTCCTTCATATTTTTTGAGTAAAGTTTATTATAAGTTTAATCTCCTAAATGAAATTATTTATTAATTTTATTGTTAAGAGTTTTAGGACCAATAAAAAGGATTTAGATAAGATAGGTTGGGTGCATATCATGTGCCTAATCAACTAGTGAGAGTCTCTATCAAATAACCACTTTAGCCTGAGACAATCCCATCTATAGTGAAGGATGTTGTATAGATTAACAATTTTCATGCACTTAAGGCTTATGAGAGTGGATATAGAGATGGTCCAACTAACACTACTACTCAACCACACTAATGCAAATCCCTTGGTGTTGTATGCACTGGAATTTAAATTAGATGAGATTGAATTGATGTAAACCAATTATGGTGGTGTTTCTAATTGGATAGATGACACTGTTTTGAATGATGATTTTTTTAAACATACATTTGGTTTGAAAATCTCACCTGCACCTTTAGAAATATCTTTTAAATTTGACATGTAATTTTTTTGTTGGAACTAGTAAATTACAGTGTTTAAAAAGATAATAATTATTTTACATATAAGTTATAATAATGTGTATGTAACTTTTTCGGTTGTAATAGGAGAAAATACCATCTTTTTCATAGCCAGTTATGAACCATCTTGTAGCTCATATATTACTATAGCTATTTGGTTGATGTTTATAGATACATTGGTAATTTTTAATGTTATAAGTTGTCATTTATGTAGATACATGTAATTTTATATATATTCTCGAATAATGATGATATTTTGTTTGTTTCATTATTGACCTCATTTGAGACTCCTCCATCTATATAGCTAAGAGTAGACATAAGATTACTAATGTGATTTCATTTGTGCAACAACTTACTGAGGTGTGAGTTGAACTTGTAAATTATGTTTAAGTGTAAATATGGATTTGTTTTAATAAATTTATTGACATAAGAACCCCTATGTTCACATTTTATATTCCTTTAAGAATTATATACGTACATACATACATTTGACTTTGTTGTTATTATTTTGTACACATCATTTTTTAAGTTTCATTATTTTATTGAAACTCTACATATAGATATAATCATAGCCTCAAATTATTTGATCATAAGTCATATGCCATTAAAAAAAGCCAATCACATCCTTCAATATTTATATCTCACTATGCCACTAATTATATAGAATATGGTTAGCCTTTAGTTGATTATAGATAATTTTTATGGGTCACAATATGCCCAACATATCTTCTTGTGGTAGTATTGAGAAACTACAGTAAGATTTTCAATGCCTAACTAATGGCTTCCTATCATAATTTTAAATAACTAGTGATGTTGTACTTCATATACATAAAGTTGTGTTAATTTATTGTATTTACAATTATGGAGAGGCATGGAAATTGGATAGATGCACCATAGAGTGACACTATGATAATTATATTGTGTGATGTATTATTTCATTATATTATAATATGCATATAGATGAGTGTTACTAAAATAATTAATTAGTTAATGCTAAAAAACCATATGGTAGTTGTTGCTATTTTGAGTCTTAGTCAAATGAAATGACTAATATTTACAAGACATAGTTAGAGATCTACACTTTTAAGAATTTTTAGATGAAACCTAGATAACTATCATTGTTAATGGTTTGTGGTTGTTTAATTCAATATCAAGGGCACATGAAGTAGTCAAAATTATATTAAGTATGAAATGTGTTTTTGAACATTTGATTGTAGTTCAAGTGGAATATATAAACAAATCTTAACATGCATTCTGAGTCATTAAAATTTATTTAGATGCAGACTTGTATACAAAAATTACCATGGTTCATTTTGGGAAATGGTAGAGGGATTCTTGTTATTCCTATGGTTGGAGGATAGAACCTTATCTAGATTCAGAGAGATTTAGACTTGTAGAAAATAGTCAAAATATTTGCAATGGAATTGTGATAGTATTTAAATCTTTTGATCAGTATGGATTTACTTCTTCTATTTATCACCACTTGAATATGAATAAGGAATTTAGTAAAATAACATTCCATTCAAAAAAAATTCATTTTATGAGAAGGCAAAAACTATCCACTCTAGAAAAACATTTAAACATAAATTATTTAGTAAAAATATTTAAATATTCAAACATGATAAACAAAAATAAATAATAAACATATTTTTTAAATATTAAAATAATTACAAATATTTGTCATTTATTATAATTACTCTAATTAAATAAGTTTATTTATATTTGTTAATTTACATGATTAAATTTTTTAATAGGGATTTGACTCCTTAATTTTTAGCCCCCTGGAATACCTTTGAGATAAAATTCACCAATTCTAAAACCTGTGATAGCGATTTGCCTTTATTAAATTTACACTTATAACTCTATCATTTAATTTAAACACTTATAACATAATAAACATCTGATATGATTAGATATCAAATACAATAGAGACAAATATGGAAGAAATTCCTCTTTCAAGTCCATTAATCACATCAAACATTGAGCGTACATCGAGTGGAAATATATATTCATCCCCCTTGATGTCAAATTCAATGAATACTTTAAACCAAGGTGGGGATTTTTAACAATCCTCATTACAAATGATTCAAGCATTGGAGGAAAAAAATTCTCTCATTGATAAGAACATCTAAAAGGCATCCAAATATGGCCCACTTGATTCATAATATGTCTTGCATAACCCTCTTACATTAGAGGTATCATTTCAACCCTTTCCACCACACTTTGTGGCACTAAAAAGTCCTACTTATGATAAATATGAAGGGTGACCCTAAGCATGACTGAGAAATAAAACTCCTTGCATTAAACAAGATAAAGTATGAGGCAAATATGTTGGCCTCATCCAATACAAAATTTAAGATCAAGCTATCTTACAAAGTTAATCCAAATGAATCAAAATGTGATACCAATCAAATAATGAACATGGCAGTGCCACATTCAGTTGTATTACAGAATGCACCATACAAAAAAATTACTAGATTCATAATACGTCCACCATATCTTCTTATGGTAGTAATAAGAAACTATAGTAAGATTTTTAATGCCCAACTAATGGCTTCCTATCATAATTTTAAATAACTAATGATGTTGTACTTCATATACATTAAGGTGTGCTAATTTATTGTATTTACATTTATGGAGAGCCATAAAATTGGATGGATGCACCATGGATTGACATTATGATAATTGCATTATGTGATGTATTAGTTCATTGTATTATAATATGCATATGGATGAGGTTTACTAAAAAAAATTAATTTGTCAATGCTACACAACCATCTGAAAGTTATTGTTATTTTGAATCTTAGCCAAATAAAAAAACTCATATTTACAAGCCATAGTTAGAGATCTACACTTTCAAGAATTCTTGGATGAATCCTAGATAACTACCACAGTCAATGGTTTGTGGTTGTTTAATTCAATATAAAGGGCACATGAAGTAGTCAAAATTATATTAAGTATGAAATGTGTTTCTAAATATTTGATTGTAGTTCAAGTGGAATATATAAACAACTCTTAACATGCATGCCAAGTCATTAAAATTGATTTAGAGGTGGACTTGTATATAAAAATTGGTGAGGTTCATTTTGGTAAATGGCAGAGGGATTCTTTTTATTCTTATGGGTGGAGGATAGAACCTTATCTAAATTTAGAGAGATTTAGATTTGTAGAAAATAGTCAAAATATTTGCAATGGAATTGTGATAGTGTTTAAATATTTTTATCAGTATGGATTTACTTCTTCTATTTATCATCACTTGAATACAAATAAAAAATTTAGTAAAATAACATTCCATTAAAAAATGTTTCATTTTATGAGGCAAACACTAACTACTCTAGAAAAACATTTAAACTTAAATTATTTAGTAAAAATATTTAAATATTTAAACATGATAAATAAAAATAAATACTAAACATAGTTTTTAAATATAAAAATAATTACAATTTTTTATCGTTTATTATAATTATTTTTATTAAATAATTTTATTTATATTTGTTAATTTACATGATTAAACTCTCTAATAAGGATTTGACTACTTAATTTTTAGCCCCACTAAAATACCTTTGAGATAAAATTCACCAATTCAAATACCTATGATAGTGAGTCACTTTTCTTGAATTTACACTTGTGATTCTATTAGTTAATTTAAATAATTATAACACAATAGACATATGACATGGTCAGATATAAAATATGATAGAGACCAATATAGAGGATGTTCATCTTTTAGGTCCATTAATCACATCAAACATTGAGCGTACATTGAGTGGGAATACATATTCATCCCCCTTGATGTCAACTTCAATGAATACTTCAAAATAATTTGGGCCTTTTTCACAAACTTCATTACAAATTATTAAAGTATTGGAGGAAAAAAAATTGATCATTAACAACACCTAGAAGGCATCCAAATATGTGCTTGATTCACAATATGTCTTGCATAAACCTCTTGAATTAGAGGTATAATTTCAACCCTTTCCACCACACTTTGTGACACTGAAATTGACCTTGAGCCTAATTGAGAAATGAAACTCCTTGAATTAAACAAGTTATTAAATTATGGGGCCACTATATTGGCCTCATCCAATACAAAATTTAAGATCAAGCCATCTTACAAAGTTAATTTGAATGAACCAAAATGTGATACCAATCAAATAATGAACATGGAAATGCCACATTGAGTTATATTACATAATGCACCACACAAAAAAAATTACTAGATTCATAAAGCCTTTGGTGCTTCTTATTAATAAGTTGGACAAGTGTCAACTCATAGCTCTTGCTACATGGGTATAAATGTTGATAACCTCTTCCATGGGGATAATATGATGAGAATGCATATTATTATTTCCACTAGGGCCATATGCATTCTACTAATAAATTTTTTCTTTGTGATATAAGCGTCAGGACTTATATGAGGCTCAAAAAATTACACTTGATGGGTCTCCTACCATGGGTTTTGGATCACATCCAAGGGATCATAAGCATTAGAAAATATTTAATAATATGATGCAAGGCCATACAATGAAAATTATAGAAGCTCAAATATGGAAATAGAAGTAGAATTATCATCATGAAACTTTGGAACTGATGGTAATGATTTATAAATAGGCTCTTGCATAATATTAAATGGAGTTTAATCCACATTTTTTGAATATGTAACATTAATAGTATCTTTAGAAGAAACAAGTGGTGGTGGTATACTTGAGAATGTATTATCACTAGGCATAGTAGGCATACATGGAATAGATGTTGTCTTTGGAAGATGTATGTCCACTTGAATTTTTTATCTAATTTCTAAACCCAAAATTCCTCTTGGTCACTTTTAATTTTTTTAGTGCCATTGTAACAAAATTAATTTTTCCATTTTAATCATCAAGACAAAATGTGATCAACCACAATTGAGCTCCTTAGCTAACAAATATAGATGTGCCCTGATTGAAACCAAGGGAGTTGTAATTTTGATGTAGAGGTTACATGTTAAGAGGTTATCTCTTTATACAAAGAATGCAAGCCATCATAGACTAAATCATTGCATGGTGATTCATATCATGATTTATTTGTGCCCATAATTACCTTATATGAACTTATTTTAACATTGTCAAGGGTTTATAATTACTAGGTTTAGCTGTCAATTATAATTTTACACTAATTTGCTTTACATAACCCCTCTTACCAACACATATATAGATACATTATATGTCATGATATGTGTGTGTGTATATATATTAATATATTAATATCATAATATTTTTATATATTAAACTCAATAATATTATATATAAATTATATATTTTATATAATATAAATTTAAGTATATTACACTGAAATATATAATATATAATTATAATTTAACTTATAAACTATATTAACATATATAATAATAATAATAATAATAATAATAAAATATATTATAGAATATTATATTACATTCTATAATATATATTTTAAATAAATATTATATATTTTAATATAATATATAAATATCATTTTAATAGACTAAATATATCACTTGCTTTCAATTCAACTTGACTACTCTTGAGGTGCATTTGCATTCAAAAATAAGTGGGAGTCTCCAATGAATTTGAAATTCAAATTTACTTTACAAAATGGGATTTGTATAATTTTAACACATTTTTAAGAGGAATAAAAACCATTGAACATGTCTGACCAGATATATTCCTATGCCTACACATTCCTAGTTTTTTTTTAACATACACTATAGAGCACTAATAGATCAAAATAGAGCAGGGTGTAGAGTGTCTGAAGTGTTGACCATATTTGTTACTATCATTTTTACAAATCCTTATTTTTAGGTATTTAATATTAATAGTGTTTACTATATTTTTTTACTCTATCTAAAATGTGTGGTTTATTTGTGTTGACTTGGACCTTTTATTCATTGTTTAGCACTTTATGTTATGAAATCACTAAGCTTCAAATAGTCTTGTTTTACTTAAATTTTTATTTATTTTATTTAGAATAAAGATGTAAAACTTAAAATAAGGGTGAGGTTAGTATAAACTAGATTTGGTTTTGTGCTTCATAATCCAAATAGTTGTTGATACTCCTCTTTGTCTGGGGATGATGACCTACATAGAAGAAATGACTATAAGAATGGTTGATTAGTTAGGTGGGTAGGTGGATTGCCTAGCAAGCTAGATCCAATAAGTACATGAATTTATTAAAGGATATCAATTTAACTTTTAGATAAGTTAATGTTAATAAAGTTTTTGATAATAAATATTACATAACATAAATAAAAGTACTTAATCAAAAGAAATAAATTCTTTTCAAGAAATAATTCATTTTAACAAAATAACATTAAAAGAAATGCTAAACTATCAAGGTGTGGTTCATGTGTTGTCAAGTTGTTGTTTTTAACTATGTATAGTGATATGGATGAATAAATAGGGTTTTTAGTTGAGGTTGGAAGGTGTTTAAAGCTTGTTTTTTTGATTAAAATGATTTACAAAGTGACTGTCAGTGATTGATAGGTGACCATTGATGGTCAAAGCTAACCATCAATGGTTAGGGGCTGACCATCACATGAGGTTGAGGGCTGACCATCAATGGTCAAGGGCTAACCATCAATGGTCAAGGGTTGACCATTAGCAGTCAACATGTGACTATTAGTGGTCAAGGCTGATCATCGATAGTCACTGTGCATTTTTGACAAATTGTATTTGGATGAAGAAAGGACTATGGGCAAGTTGTAGAAAGGTCTTATAGTTTACTTGAGGTTGGTTATTGGTCATGAGGACAAGGGTAAGTTATCAAAGGTATCAAAATAGGGATTTGATACTCAGAATGGTTAAGAGTGGTTAGAAGGTGTTTGGTAGAGAGAATGGTGTTTGAAGTTGTAGAAATACAACATTAGAGAGGTTATGGGTAGAAATTAGAAATGGATGTCAGGTATAAGCTATTAAGACTTAAACTACTAAACTTGTGTAAAATATAAGATACTTAGCTTAGTGCTTTATGGCCTAAATAAGTTTAGAATTAGATGAGAATTATTGTGGGTCTAAAATAATTCTAATAGAGTGATAGTATGTTGGCTCTTGACTGATGAGTTAAAACAATAATTTTGATCTCTATCCTAGTCACTGGAAGTAAGAAGGATACATGCATAAGAAGCTTTGATCTCTTCCACAAGAAATTTTGATGATGCCTTTCACCTCCTCTTCCTCTTTTAATATAGAGGGAAGAGAGTGGTGAAATAATAAGTTCAATAAACTATCTAACAAGTTGTTTAATTTTAACCTAACATGCATTGATTGTATGAATGACTAAAATAGCTATTAATAAAAAACAAGCTAGAGTTTGAGCTACAATTAACTCTTGAGGTAGTTAAGGGAAAAACATCGACAGTCAAGGTTAACCATCGATGGTTAAGGGTTAATCATCAATGGTCAAGGGATGACTATCGTATACAGTCGAGGGTTGATCATCGTACATGGTTAAGGGTTGACCATCGACGGTCAAGGGTCATAGTAAAAAATGGCTAAATTTAGCCATTTCCATTAATTCTTGGTGGGATAAATGGTTAGGAAATGGTTTATAGGGGGTCCAAGGGTGGCCTAAGGGTTGGTACAACATCTAGAATTATAGTGTATGGTTTTCTAGTGTCTATAAGTCTACTTGGATTATTGTAATGAAATGGATGAAACAATAGAATGATGGATATTAGGGTTGTTTAACACTTACTTCTATTGACTATTATTTATTTCCTTATGTGTGGAAAACTAATAAGAACCCAAATGATTAATGTTAAGGTGATTAAACTTGACATTTTTAAATAACTATAATCAAATAATCTTAATAACTAATATATTTAATAGTTTTAAATTTTAAAAATTATAGATAATCACCCAGACCAACCAAAAGGACTAACTTATACCCTGATATGGACCCATTGATATATAAATGATCTTTGCACTTAGAATATGGTGAGATTAAGGACTAGATAACTTAAAAAGAGTAATTATAGCATTGATTAGTAATTAAATATATAGGTTAATGCATGAGATTCAATTATATTTGGTGAGATTTATTTGACATCATTTACATGTTCATAGAAACTAATAATTTAGGATAATTAATATAGTTTATGTTCTCATTGGATGTCAAAATCTTATTTGAGTAGCCTCATTAGTGGAAAAAATCTCTAATAGTCACATCATAATAAATAAATCCTTGTTTAAGTACTCTCTAAGCAAGTTAAATTAATAAGAGATTAAGATGGTGCTATTTGAGCAATTAATATTGTGCTAAGGTGTCAATGTCAAATATCAATATTATGTTAAATTAATGTGATAGAGATTAAAATGGTGACATTCAAATGATACATATTATGCCAAGGTGTTAATGAAGGAATGCTTTAGAATTTAATAAAGAGTTCATTCTTGATTGGAATGCCATCATTCCAAAGTGAAAATGTTACCCTTTTTTTTACATATAAATAGACTTAAAACTATTTTACATGTTTTGACATTAGTTTTATTATCCAAATGCAAAGGCTAAAACATCAAATAAAATGACAATCAACTTTGAACTAAATATGGCTTATTGAGGGATCGATCTTAGAATATACATGAAGATCATCCTACCATAATGGTAGGGTTATTCTGGCTACAATAAATCTCCACTCCATAGGATTAATGGCAAGTTTTTTTTTTTCTTTCAAGGGATTGTATTTTATATATAGTAATTACTTTTTCAGGAAGTATATTTTTTCACATACAAAAAGTCTTAATTTTAAGGAAATTATGATAATAGTCATGACATCATTGTGGAGTTGAAGATTCTACTATTTTTAAATTGGATGCTAAAAAATTTTTATGATGAAAATTAGATTTTGAATCCCAACATGGAAAATTTGAAGCCCGACATGGAAACTTTGAAGCCCAACATGGAAAATTTGAAGCATATAAAATGAAAATTCTATTATTGTGAGTCTTGTGGATAGTTGTAGTTATACACATTTGCTATTGTAAATTCAGATGCTAAAAACTTGATGACTAAAAATGGATTTTGAAGTCTAACATGGAATATTTAAACCTTGACATAGAAAATTTGAATAATGGAAAATAGAAATTCTACTATTGTGAGTCTTTTAAATAGTTTAGTTGTACAAGTTTATGCATTATAAATAATTGTAATAGTATTTAAGGTGAATTTAATATATTAAAATTCTATGTTTTATTGCTATATCTCTTCCCTCCTCTATTTCATCTCTTCTTGCATGTTTCTTTATAACATATCTAGCACTATTGTTTAGTCTGGACTATCCTCATAGTCTTAGACTATTATTTTACTTAGTCTTGTTGGTTGCTTCCCACCTAGACCTATACATTCTATTTTTTTCATAGAGACAAATTATACTTTGGATTTAGTTAACCTTTGAAAATAAAAAGAGGTCAAATGAGTCAAGTGGGCATATATGACAAAAATGGGTAGACTCCACCAATTGTAACTCAATATGGGTAGAATCCTTGTTTTGTTTGAATTCTATGGAAAATAGTCACATAATAATTAATTTTCACCTTCTTATAATCTTCATCATCTGGTGAAAACTAACTAATTATGTAGATTTAGCCAATAAACCATGTAATTCAAATGTCCTTCCTTTTAAATGAATGAACATGAATAGTTACTCAAAATTCATCTCAATTGTGGATAAAGTGGTGAGCCACTACAATCCAAATTTTTTTTTAGCCCCATCCATGATAAAAAAAAACATAAGATAATATAATAGGTAGTCTCCCATAGCTTTATACTATGACATTTACATGAATAATTGACTATACCCCCATTAGGATGTGAAATTTTGGAACTAGGTAAACGAAATAGTTCAATTAAGTAGCTAACTTACTATTGATGAATTTTTGTGTGCTCCCAAAGTAAATAAATATAGTCAATTTACATTTCTTGAGGAAACCCACTACCTTAATATTTGGAGGAGTACTAATACCTAAAAGTGCATGATAGGAAATAGTAGGTTGAGAATATTTAGATTCATCCTCAGGTCCTTCTAGACTGTTGATGTGTGTTTATGTCAAGGATGTAATGAGAATAAAATAATAAAATTTCTTAGATTATAGTGTAGGTATTGGAAAACATTGCATATTCACTCTTGCTAAAGATATTATGTGGTTACCACCTTTTAGTTCGCAAGTAGTCCCTATTGTAGGGACAATAGGAATATGGTAGTGACATAATCTACCTAAATTTGTTATGATGTAAATTACATTATATTTTCTAATATTATCCCAAAATCTTAAACAAACAAATGGATATATAATGAGCATTATTATAAAGTGATTCATTTTTAAAAAAATTAAAAGGAAGGTGTAAGGTAGGGTAGAAAAGAAAGTTCCCTTTCAACAACAAAGACCAACAAATCTCATTTGATTTATTCTAATAATAATGAAAATGAAACTAATATCTATGAAATCCTAGTGCTTAGACACAAAATATCATAAGTGTAGTGTGGATTCTAAGTTGAATATAATGCACATATCTGAAAAGGATGCTTTAAAAAGCTACTTATAGTAAATTGCCTTAAACACATTCAATAATAGAGTAGGATGAAAATAGAACATACATAATAGACTTTTTTATCCTAATTAAAAGCACAAAATGACAAGATGCATTCAAAACACTATTACCATATGTTAACCATTAAATAATGAGATAATATACTATTAACAAAGGTTGAGAAATAGGAATGCATAAAAATAATGGAATAGTGAGTTAATTGATGGAATTTACTTTCTCTTTGCATTAATTCACAAAATTCTATCTATAATTTACAATGAAGGGGATAACCCCTATATATAGGCCATTCAAATATCTTAGTTGATTAAAAAAGGATTGGGTAACATGACACCTATCAACATACAAGGTTTTATGTGTACTAAAGTTAAAGAATATTTCCTATTCAAAATATGGGAATATTTTACAATGCAATTTGAGAGACCATAAGACATGTTTCCTATTCATAAGGAACCCAATAGGTAGCTATTTTGTTCTTGGAGAGCTAGGCTAGGATCCCATTGGTATTATTGATGATGAAGCTCCTATTATAGAAGAAGATGGAGTGATAGTGCCAGTTGAAGAAGAAGACATTATAGGAGGGGCTAATGAGGTGGTGGTTCATGAGGTGGAAGTTTGTTTTTGGGCATCAACATTCCCTTTCCATACTTGGGATTATTTCTTATACTCACTATCATCTTAGATCAATGATAGATTCCTTCAATAACTTAGATGTGAGCCCAACCATTACATCATGCCTACCTAGGAGAGGCCACACAACTTTGTTGATGTCCTCAACCTTCTCTATTCTATACTTGGTAGAGGCTACTAAATCCACCATATCTTGTCTTAAGGTCACCCCTATGGGCATGGCTTGCTTTCAGAAGTTCACCATGAAGTTCTGTAGTTGAGCCCTGAAGGTATCCCTACTAATGATGGAGCTATCTTTGTTATCCAAGTGCATAATTTTGAAATCCTTTAGTAAGGTGATAACTTTATCACCTTCTTATGTAATGTATTTTCTCAAGGACCTCATACATTCAATTTAATGGTTTAAATTCTTTTTCCTACCAATTACATAGGACTGAGCAATGCTTAAGTCATCCAAGGAAGTTAGGTTTAGGGCCTCAAATTTCTTCATTCTGATCAACCTCATCAAGTTGATTATCTTGCTATCATATCCTTCATATGTAACTTATTCCTTGAGGAATTTATTATATATTTCATCTCCCTTTACCTTTTAACAAGCCAAGGTATTCATCATATTGCATTTCTTCCATGGACAATTCCAATCTTGTTATGGTTTATTCTAGTAAGGTGGCTTTGTGCTACTGCTATAAGTTAGTTTTTATTTGCTTCACTCCATTAACCAATATGGTATTCACATCCATAGTTGATTGGAGAGTTGAGAGGGGGTCCTCTTCATATTGCTATTATTGTCATTGCCTAGTCTTGTTTATCTTTGTTAGCTCAAATAAGGTTTTTTATGATTCATATAGGATTTTTTGGTTAGGGTGGGTGACCTTCCTCTTGGTTACCCTCTTCATTTACCTAGACTCCTTATTGAATTTTAGTGTAACTTGGGTAGGGTCCATTATGACCTAGTCTGGGTTCTCCCTAGTGGCTATTTGCATATACTTACTCCATTATTTAATTGAATAGCCACTTAGGGACTCTAATGAGGGAGGTAATGGTTGAGCTAGAGTTAGACCTTAGAAGGTAGACATTTGGGAGGTATCAATGGTTGTGACCAATGTGAATGCAGAGCTAGGGAATGAAGAAACACTAGTACTATTTGAAGAGATAGAGGATAAAAGGGGAACTTATGAAAGGATGACAATAGGAATCTTCTTAAGAAATTGGGGGTTGGGTCTAGACATAGGCTTGGGCATGATTGGGGGAAAATTAGCCATCACCAAGACCCTAAAATTTGATGAAATGGTAAAATGGGTGATGGTGGGAAAAGACATGGTTATAAAATTAATTATGGGTCTGGTGAGGGGCTTGTAAGGTTATAGGTGGACATGACCTAGAGTTTGGGGGTTCAAATACACCTAGGGGTTATTTCTATAAGAAAGATGGGGTTAAGACAATACCTTCTTGACCTACAACACTCACTCCTTCTCCAATAAGATGAAGAGGAGGTGATATTGACATTAAAGTTGATAGAATAAGAACTAATGTTATTCATATTGAAGGTGAAACCTACATTTTAGTAGCACTTTGAACCTAGGACATGATGTCAGATGTGACCCCTAAAGTGGAAGCCTACCCAAATTATTTCCCAGTGTCAGTCCTTCCTTTCTCTAAAGTAGTAGATGATGTTTGGAGTATTTTATGATTGAGGGTTAGTTATCGCTTCTATTAAACACTGGGAGTATGGATAGGAGATGATGACATTCCTATTTGAGTATCTTAGTACTCAAATACCTAAAAAACCCTAGTGCCATATAATCTTCCTTTTACCTGATTAATCCTAGTAGCTTTTAGCCTTTGCCTAACTTCTTCATTATCAAATGCATTGAGGTAGAACTAGTCTCCATCATTGGGGTCATGATGATATGCGATACTAAGAGCTACCTCATGTATGATGCAATGATTGAATGTCAAGTGCATAGGGTCCCATTCCCTATTAGTATCTTTCTACAGATTGAAATTGGACCTATGTTTGGTAGTAACTATGATTGAGTGCCAAGTTTTAATTTTAAATCAGCTAATTTTGACCAATTAGGGGTGGATCGGACCTCTTTTATTGATTTTGCATAGTCCATATACTCCTATGTGTAGTTGAAAGGCAATCTACCACTCAACTAGTTTGTCTAGCACTATGGTGGGAAATATGAATGGGGTTATCCTAATTCCATCAACTCTAATTATGATGTAATCTAGGTAGTACCAGTAGGCTCTCAATGTGCTAAGGGTTTCCCTAATCTTTACTAATAGTTGATCATATTTATTTTATGGATAGATATGTATATAATTAGGTAGAATTGCTCAATAACAACCCACATCTCCTACCTATATTTATAAATTCTAACCTTTATGAAGATATGGGGGATGGCCCATCACATGTTTGGGTCCTAATTGGTAAACTTTAATTACTTGAGAGTGTCATAGATGACATAAACCAAGTAAGACATCATATAAAAATGATTTCCTTAGTTGGCCATGGTCTTCTTGATTTTGGTAGCCAAATTATAGGAGATGATATACCCAAAGGGAGGGGTCATGGAGTAATCATAATCATAAACAATAGTGGAACCCACTTCTCATCCATGTGGCCAGTGTCTGCTACTTCATGCAACCTATTCATCATGGCCATCCCCATTCTCATCCATTTTCTAAATTAGGTGATGGGAATCTGATTTGTTTTAGACTTGTAGATGAACCTCCCTGAGTTCTCTACCCAATTTCTCAATACTTATTTGATATTGTGTGAATCAAGCCATTAGGTTATGGTTTTTTAATTATAAACAATTTCAATCTTGGATAAGTCCTAATAGGCTTAAAAGGCCAATCCATCTATATACATGATATTATTACTAAAGTATAAAAAAATGATCATGTGATCCACACACCTGGAGTGAATAAAAATTTGGTGGACTATGTCC
Organism: Torreya grandis; assembly: GCA_037957365.1. Taxonomy (NCBI): domain Eukaryota; kingdom Viridiplantae; phylum Streptophyta; class Pinopsida; order Cupressales; family Taxaceae; genus Torreya; species Torreya grandis. The sequence goes on from JARHVA010002188.1 coordinate 867,968, forward strand.
ACATAGGGGAGCACCTCTAGATTAGATGCAACTTTGTGTAATATTAAAAACCTAACTACCAAAATGTTAGACCTTTCATCTATAACATTGGGAGATTCCTTGTCATCAATATCCTAGTCTACCATCCTCTCCACATGGTAGAATAAGTCATTGTAGTGTTTGTCATCTATGGCCAATGTAATTACATTAAATTTGGTGTCTCTAATGACTTTGTTTGTTCTATAGGAATATAGGAATGTGACTTTTTTAATCTTGGCATCTCCATATACTCCTACTTTGGCCATGACTTTTAATTTTCAATTGATGAGCCAGTGGATTGCCTAGATGTTGATTTAATACATAGATGATTCTTAGAAATGATACAAAGTAGTTTGGAGTTTTCAACAAATAATAATGGTGAATGCTAAGATTTGAGACAAAAAGTTTTAAAACCCAATTTTGTCTTAGAATTTAAATTAAAAGATATGATCCATAAATGGTAAGTATCTTTTATTTGCTTTGACATAAAGCTTGGGTGGCTCTTTGGTTTTATTCTGATGGCTTCAAAAATTCACTTTTGGGAACTGGCCAATTATCACTCTTAGTTATTCCACATGTATTCTCATCATAGGCTTGACTTTTTCTTGAGGTGAATTACTTTATAACCATTGAAATGAACCTATATAAAAATTTACTTCATACTAACAATAGTCCCTCGTGGACAACAATGTGTCCTTTAGGTGTCATACTTGACACATGCCTAACACTTGGTATCTCTTCATGCATTTCAGTCTTTTACTTTGGATATTGGGATATTTTGGTGGGAAGCATGGTATTTTTGTGCATGACATATTTGGATTGGATATCACCTCCTTTAAATGTTTCCTAGATTGACCCATTTTGTTTTGGGCTAATGTGGTATTAGGACCCCTGCTAGCTTACCAAGTGGCAAGCTTTCATTAGCTTGCACTATCATATAGTTGTATTATATGAAACTCTCAGTGGACCCATCTATTATGACACCTTGCTATGTGTTTCCCTTTTATTGGATTGATGATCTTCAATTATTGCATGAATCAACCTCTTTCATCCTTAGAATGACATGGCCTCAGAACTTTTGTTAGTTTTCCAAGTGAAAAGTTATTATTGGCTTGCATTATCGTGTGGCTTTGTTATATGAAATTTTTAATGGACCCAAATATTGTGCCACTTCACCAAGTATTGCATTTTAATTTAATCACATAGTCATTAGGTTTCATGACTTCCTTTGATCATATTATTGTCATGAGATATGGGTTCATGTGTCTTTAACCCATTGCTTCCAAATACCACATGGTTTCCACATCACATTTAGCTACCTAAGATTAAGTGACTTACTACAAAATGTCATCTTGTCATGCAATCTCTATATTATAAAATTGAAATATTGCATATTTACTATGGGCCATGATTGAGTACCAAGTGGAATGATGTGATAGGATCTTATTATCACAAGAAGTATAAAATAAAAAATCCTTATAAGGTTGAAACCAGATGCCATGTGGAGTGTTCTTATTGAGTCATGGGGACATGAACTTTATAACTTCTTCATAAGCTAGAATGATGCGACTAGGTGATAAGTGGAAAAATCCCATTGGATTATTTTGTCACTCAAAATTTTAAGGGAAAAAATAAATGTGACAAAGTCTAAAATTTACGTGACTAAGTCACCAATGCATGTGACACTACCACATGTTATTTAAAGCTAAGTTGGTATCAGAGTTATTACCAAATAAAAAGGTGTAATGGTTATATAAAATCCCTTACAAAAACATTTTATATCAAAATGGAAGGTATTACAAGGCCCTTTGAGGTATCTCCTAAGAGATACCTCAAAATAAAAATTCCAATCATGTGCATGTTCAAGGTATCTCTTAGGAAGTACCTTGAAAGAAAATTCCAATTATGTGCATGTTTAACGTATTTATGAGGAGACCCCTTGAAATTCCTATAAGGAATTACAAGTTGATTCCCTAAGAGATACTTTAAAATAAATTTCCATTCATGTGCACATTCAAGGTGTCTACTAGGAGAACCCTTGAAGGTACTACAAGACCTTTCAAGAAATCTCCTAGAAGATACCTTGAAGGGAATTAGAGTACCTTCAAGGATACCTTGAAGGTATATCCTAAGGGATACCTTTAAAACATTCATGAAGGTACCCTTGAAGGTATTTCAAGGCCCTCTAAGGTGTCTTGTAATAGATATCTTGAAAGATAACTTTAATCATGTGCATTTTCAAGGTACCTACTAGGAACCCATTGAAGGTACTAAAGTTATTTCAGTGTATATCTTAGAAGATACATTTAAGGACCTTGTAGTAACTTCAAGGGTACCCTAATACATGTTTGAAAGTTATCTCCTAGGATATACCTTATACCTTTCAAACATGAATTAGGGTACACTTGAAGGTACTAAAAATCCCTTCAAGGTATCTCCTCAAAGATACCTTGAAAGAAAATTCTAATCATGTTCATTTTAAAGTAATGTTAGTAGTGCTCTCTATAATTTATCCATAACATGCTAATTATAGGGATATCTTGTGCAACATGAAGTGAAAAAGAATCATAATAGCATATGTGAATTTATCAAATTTTTAATTCTATGCACATAAATAAATATAAAGATAAACTAACATGGCATTAATGATTCTAGTACATAAACAACATATTACAAGATATAACAAGCTAAAATAAAATAGAGTAACAATATGCACTAGGAATACATAAAAGAATATTAGAAAAACATAGTGAAAAACAAGGTATTAAAAGGCCCTTCAAGGTATCTCCTATGAAATACCTTGAAAGAAAATTCTATTTGTGTGCATGTTCAAGGTATATCCTAGGTGATACCTCAAAATAAAATTCCAATCATGTGAATGTTCAATGTATCTCCTAGGAGATACCTTGAAATAAAAATTCCAATTTTGTGCATGTTCAAGGTATTTCTTATGAATTAACTTGAAATAAAATTCCAATTTTGTGAATGTTCAAGGTATCTATGAGGATATTCCTTAAAATTACTACAAGGCCCATCAAGGTAATCCCCTAGGAGATATTTTGAAATAAAATTACAATTGTGTGCATGTTCAAGGTATCTACTCGGAGAACCCTTGAAGGTACTACAAGACCCTTCAAGGTATCTCCTAGAAGATACCTTGAAGGGAATTGTAGCACCTTCAAGGATAAATTGAAGGTATATCCTAAGAGATACCTTTTGAACATGCATAAGGGTATCCTTGAAGGTATTACAAGGCCCTCCAAGGTATCTCATAAGAGATATCTTGAAAGACAATTCCAATCATGTGCATTTTCAAGGTATCTACTAGGAGACCCATTAAAGGTACTAAAAACTCTTTCAAGGTATATCTTAGAAGATACCTTAAAGGACCTTATAGTACCTTCAAGGGTAACCTAAAGCATGTTTGAAAGGTATCTCTTAGGAGATACCTTATACCTTTCAAACATGAATTAGGGTACACTTTAAGGTACTATAAATCCCTTTAGAGATACCTTGAATGAAAATTCCAATCATGTGCATGTTGAAGGAATTTAATAGAGTTTCTTAGAATTTCTCCAAAACATGCTAATTATAGGGATAATTTGCATAGAAAGAAGCATAAAAGAATCATAATAACATGAGTGAATTTATATAATATTCAATTTTACACACAAAAAAATATAAAGATAAAATATCATGGAATTAATAATTATATAACATAAAAAACATAATACAAGATAGAAAAAGGTAAAATAAAATAGAGTAAACACTGCACACTAAGCATATGTAAAAGAATCTTAGGAAAACAAAGTGAAAAGTAAAGTATTAAAAGGCCCTTTGAGGTATCTCCTATGAGATACCTTGAAATAAAATTCTAATCATGTGCATGTTCAAGGTATCTCCTAGAGATACCTTGAAAGAAAATTCCAATCTTGTGCATGTTCAATGTATCTCCTAGGAGATACCTCGAAATAAAAATTCTAATTGTGTGCATGTTCGAGTTATCTATTAAGAAATACCTTGAAATAAAATTTCAAATGTGTGCACGTTAAAGGTATCTTTGAGTAGACCTATTAAGATTACTACAAGGCCCTTTAAGGTAATCCCCTAGGAGATACTTTGAAATAAAATTCCAATCATGTGCATATTCAAGGAATCTACTAGGAGAACCCTTGAAGGTACTACAAGACCCTTTAAGGTATCTCTTAGAAGATACCTTGAAGGGAATTGTAGTAATTTAAAGGCTACCTTGAAGGTATTTTTTAAGAGATACCTTTCAAATATGCATAAGGGTACCCTTGAAGGTATTACTAGGCCCTTCAAGGTATCTCATAAGAGATATCTTGAAAGACAACTCCAATCATGTGCATTTTCAAGGTATCTACTAGGAGACCCATTGAAGGTACTACAATATATTTCAAGGTATATCTTAAAAGATATCTTGAAGGACCTTATAGTACCTTCAAGGGTACCCTAATACATGTTTGAATGGTATATCCTATGAGATACCTTATACCTTTAAAACATGCATTAGGGTCCACTCAAAGGTACTAAAAATACATTCAAGGTATCTCCTCAGAGATACCTTGAAATAAAATTCCAATCATGTGCATGTTGAAGGAGTGTTAGCAGATTTTCTTGGAATTTATCCATAACATGCTAATTATAGGGATAACTTGTGCAACAAGAAGTGGAAAAGAATCATAATAGCATGAGTGAATTTATATAATCTTCAATTTTATACATATTATTACATATAAATATAAAATAACATAGTGTTAATAATTTCAAAACATAAAAAACTTAATACAAAATAGAAAAATCTAAAACAAAATAGAGTAAACACTGTGCACTAGGCATGCATAAAATAATCTTTGGAAAATCATAATAGAACTAGTTTATTAATCTCTACCAACATTGGAATCATATTCTATTATATGAGAGAAATATATATAGCTTTTTACATGACTCTGGCTCTTCACATTACAAGTTTCCAACATACAAAAAGAAAGACTCTTGATGACATTCTTATATCTATTATTGGCTAACAAGGCTGAAGACATCTAAAATATCATATAGATGACAAAATGATACCCTATGCACATGTGTCCATAAATTATACACGTGATTTTACAAGGCCCTGCTCCATTTCCAACACTTTCTAGGACTTAAACTATTATTTTGTCCTAAGACAAAATATGAACTCTGATCTTGACTAAAGTTGGAAAAGATTATCTTTTCACAAAAGTGGTAGTAATTGCTCTAGGTTCCATTTATCAGTTTAAACCCTTTTTGCACTACTTATCTGCCCTTTTGGGTTTTTAACTAAGTAACATACTTGCGTACCACACTTTTTGGTTTTCCATAGACAAGATTAACTAGGTGGCCATCTTGATTAGGGATTTTTAACCAACCTGTCCCTACTCTTAATTAGTATGACTATGTTACAAGTAGATTTTTTCTTAAACTACAAAACTTGAACTATGCATTTAAATATTACATAGGTGGTGCCCAAGTTTATCTAGGTAGCTGTGTAAGTTATGGCTGCTTAGACTACATCTTTGTATCTAGCTTTCTCTTTTGTAAAATTGATTGGAGATCCTATGGTGGAATGAACTGAGGTTAATATATGATATAAGCAATAGCTGGTTCAACTTGTGAGAGTTCATTTTTGAGAATTTTCTAATTATCAAGTACTTCCCACACTATGGTAAGTAAAATTCATAATGAAATTTGATTGCCCATTAAATTTTACACAACTTCTTCTTCTATGATGATAAGGAAGTCTTTGGTACCTGATATCTTAAGCTATATATCTAACACAATATCATCGAACATATATGTAGTCTTTTAGGCTTGAATAGCCAAAAATGTGTTGTGGATTGTCTCATTCTTTTAGACCTAGAGATTCTTCATCACAATATCCATGGTATCTAACAACTATCATGTTTCTTTAGTAGCCATTTGATCATTCATTACATCTTTATCTTTATTTTCCATTACAAAATCTAGTTTCATAGAATCTAAGGATTTGTAAAAGTGTTGCCTCCAATCAAACATTCTTTGTGCTATTTTCTTAGCCTAATGTAAAATGATATCTAAGACATGTAATTATTCCTCTAGTAGTTCGCAAATTCCTTCCATTTCAGTGTGGATAATCTACCCTTGGGTACAAAGTTTCTATGCACTCACCCAATCCTTTTTTAGCTAGTTTAGCAATGGAGTGAGTTGTTTATTCTTAGACATTACTTGATCATAAAGGACTTACATAACTAGAGTAGGACAAGTAGAATTTATGAGCAACCTAACCTTAGCAATTTGATTTTATAATTCCACTTTCTCCTTGTAGAATTGAAAAATAATATGTTCCAAATATAAAGCCTTTTACATAATGGATTCTTAGAATGCAACTACTCCTATTTTCTTAGACAATGACAACTATGAAATGTCCAAATATGTCTCCATTGAAGAAGAAGCAAGCATAATAGATGTGGCTCTGAATGCAACAAGAGATGGAATAATTTGAGCCAATAGAATCAATAAAGTGTTGTGATGAGATGATGTGGTAGGGACATCCCATAACCATTAGATAGAGGGGAGAGACTTTGATAGTGAAGTCTCCTCTGGTGCACCTGATTAGGTTGCATCTTTATGGGATGTTGTGTGTTTTACTTTTGCCTTTTCCTTAGCTTCCTTTTATTTTATAGTTTTTGTCTCATATTCATATTAAGCCTTGGTTGTGGAATTAATGTGAATTTGGGCTACCTCCTTGACCTTGGATCTAGCCATAATTCTAGCCTGGGCATCTACCTCAACCTTAACTTTGACATCAACTTACACTTTAGCTTTAGCATTAGCCTCAACTTTTTCCTTCATAGCTTACAACTTTGCCTTGTAATTGGCTTCCTCCTCCTTCTAGCATTGTTATTTGGCATATTTATCTTATGCCTCTTGTTCTATTTACTTTTATCTCTATGTAACTTGTGCCTATTTATCTTTATGTACTACCTCTTTGTGATCCCTTCTATTCCTTTCATCTTCTACTTCCTCAAATTTATTTTTCTTTGCCTAAAATTATTTATCCTTATTTTTCCCAACCTTATCTTCTTTAGACTTATTTTTTAATTCTTCCTCTTTGGCACACTATTTATATTTTTCCTATTATAAACATTGGGATTATTATGTAGTTACTTGTTTTGTGTCCTCTTTCTTATTTTTGTTCTAATTTGATTTTATCTTTTTCATCTCTTCTTTCTCTATGGCCTCCTCATCAGGATCCAAGGTATCTTGTACCATTTCTTATTCTATGGCCTCTTTATTCCTTTTATTCTTTGATTTTCTCTTTTTCCTCTCTTCTTTCTTTGTAGCCTCCTCTTCAAGATCTGGGGTATCCTTCATAGCATCCACTTCTTCTAATGGATCCAACATAGTGGTATCTAGAGTTCCCTCCATTACATATACATCATCTATTTTCATATCAGATTATGAATGCTCTAAAGATTTGGATTTCATAATCACACCTCTATGCATGAAAATATTTCTTGACTTAATCGAAGGGATAAGTGTATCCTTGTATCTCCTCATTCCCCTAAACTTCACCTAATAGAAACTACTTGTTATGGTTGGATATTTAAAAGATACCATACATTCTTGTATGGTGGTTGAAGGCTTGTCCCAATGATGTGTATATTGTTTGAGAAATAGTGGATGTACCAAGATCCCTTCCTCTAGTAGATCTACAATCTGCATAGATGATGAACCAACTACTAGATATTTTTGGAAATTTTTTTTAGTAAGTTTAAATAGATATTCTTATTGACCTATAGTATCCATAATAATAGAGGGAGGTGTTTCATAATATTAACCACCAAAAGGTCACTTCTTACCTTATTTCACAATTGACAAGTGTGCACTACTTTCTAAAAAAGGAATTCCTTATCCTCATCCTTATCATAAACCTCTTGGCTGGTGTCTTCAATCATGCATTGAATAACTTATTATTCATAAACCCTCAACTTTTTGAGATCACACTCACAAGATATCCTTGGCACATGTGGGTTTTCCAACCAAGACTTGGTTTGCCTTGATCTATTTCTGGCTGGTGGTGGTGAGGTTCTTGTTGGCCAATTTTTGGCCCATATACCAAAATTTTGACTAGGTTAAAGAGATAGACATGATCAAGAGGAAGTGGAGGACTAGAAGAAGTAGAAGTGCAAAGCATTCTAAGGTGTATCTACAAAGGAAATGGACCTTTTCAAAAGTCTCAAAGACCTTTTCTTTCAGGATAGTGATCAAATTAAAATCATTTAGAGGGGAATTTTTGAGAGTTCTAAAGGGTACTTTCCCTTTAGCAAAGACACTTTTCAAAAATCCAAAGGTCTATTTTCAAAGAAACATCTGAGGAAATTGTTTAATCCTAAAGAAAATTCAATGAATTCTTTCAAAAAAAGGCCCAAAAAAAAGCCTAAAAGAATTATTGCTGAAACAAATAGTCTAAAGAAATGGCTAAAAATAAAAGTCTAAAGGAATTAATGATGGGCCTAAAAACATAAAGTTTGAGCCCCTGCAAGTAGCCATTACCTTTCGTTAAGTTTTTAAAAAATATTCATCAAGATTTCTGTGAGCTTGACACTTATCAAGATCTAGCAAGGAGATCAATGAATGAGAAAAGGCCAAGTTTTCAAAAGGATCCTAGTGGGATTTTGATAGCTAATCAATAGAAAAGGATGAGGATTTCTCTTTTTAACTCTGATGATGTGGTCTAAAAATCATAGTTAGAACATGTAAAATGGTCAAACTAATAATAGATGCATCTAGGTGGAGTACCAGACATGCAAAGTGAAAAAGCATGCCAAGTTTTAAATGCAAAAGATCAAATCATTTACATTTGATAAGAACATGTGGCTACCCGTGATATGGCTCTCTTAGATTAAATCAATGAAGACTTGAATGAAAGAAAGTCTTGAGGAGATTTGTGGTGATATTGGATGGCTCATCTCATGGCCAAGGTAGTTGTAAAGACAGAGTGTTGGTTACAATCATTTATGACCCCTCTCTCCATTTTCTCACATAAGCCCCCTCTTTTCTCATTATTTTCTACTCTATATAGAGGATTTTAAGCCTAAAAATATATACTCATTTGACAAGGAGAAACCTTATCAAAATTTGTAAGAAAGACCTTTTGAAGTAATAAAGATCAATTTTTACGTATCTCTTGCTTAAAAATCATGATTAACAAGCTTGTGCATGATGGCCTTGTGAAGATGTGTTCTTCCATGTCCATTATCCTTCTTTATTGCCTATTATTAGGTATTTTCAAGTTAGTTTTAAGTCTAAAATTGATCTCTTTCTACCATTAATGGATGCTTGGTGTGGATTTTTAAATTCCTCTTGCTTCATATATTGTTTGGTGAGCCTAGTTTATGAAACACTTATACAAATTAACTAGTTTGTAAGGTTGTGTGAAAAAGAATTATCTTATACTAAATTAGTGTTTATTTCATGCTTATGTGAGTGTCAACCAATTTGGTGTATCACCCATTTAACTCTCTTAGTTACCCTATTCCCCATCTCTACCTATTTTCCAAGTAGAAACATTAGTTTAGTTGATCTACTAAGAGGAAGCTGGACTTCTCTAGAGGTTCAACCTAACTACAAGATACACACAACCTGAGGTTGTTCCAATATTTTATCTAGGAGTGAGAGAGCCTAAAAAACTCTCCCCTAAGGGTGAAATTCTAGACTACAATAGTTTTTGGCACACCTAGTGGGACTACTTTCAAGGAAGATTGGTCAAGATTGATGCTGGTTTGATCAATTTGTAGTGGCTATAACTTTCATCTTTTAGCATCTATGACTCTGAAGAAAAATCAACAATCTTGTGGTAGAATAGTAACTATCTTTCATGCCAAAGGTGACTATAAGATCAACATCCAGAGGTATTCCTTTTGAGCTTATTGAACTCCCCTTATATTCAACTAAAATGTTAAGGTTTGCCTATACTCACCCATTATAGGAGACCATTTTCCTAAATCAGTTGTAAGGTATACCTATGTAATAAGACCTTTTTTAGCCCCTTTGTTACCATGATTCCCCAAAGATATTTTGTAGGCTTTAATGGCCAAATTCCTTTGAATCTACCACAATACGATCCTATGCCATTCATAGCTCTCAAAATCATCCTTTTTTTTACAAGAGACCAAGCCACAACCCTTTTGAATACATTAATGATAGCCAATTTTTTCAATATCCATAATGTCATTGTAGAAAATATAGCTATCAAAATATTAGTTGTATCCCTTAAGGGAAAATCTTTAGAATGGTATAGAGTCTTAGCTCCTAATTCTATTCAATCATGGAATTAGCTAGGAGAGGCCTTGTGTAAAATATTTGTAGACAAGAGTGACCATTTTTCACTAGCATAATAAATTACCACAATCAAGAGAGCCCCCTCATCAAGTCATGCAAGAATTCAATACAAGATTCCAAAAATCTTTTGATAGAATTCTAGCTTCTGTGAAAACGTCCCCTAATTTTGTGTTCCTATACTACTTGAAGGCTCTAAATAGTGATATAGCTGTAATGATCTAAACCATGAGAGGGGAAATATTGTTAGATGCTTATGAGATGGATATTAAAGCGAAAAATTGCCTAGTTTAGGCTGGAAATCTTGCTCCTAAACCCTTAACCTCTTTTCCATATGATTAGACCACCCCCTACGGTTATTCCCTCACTTGATGTTATTCTTCCAAATCCAACAATTGTTGCTATACCTTCACCTAAGTAGGAAAAGCCATCCACTAGTGGATCAAATGATTCCCAAGAGAAAAAAAATACCTAAAACTTAAGAGCATACTCCAATCCTTGGGAAATGATGTGGTAAATGTGAAAAGGTAGAAATCTCAGTTCAATAAACCTTATCAAGCTCCATATCAGCCTCAATAGTAATCTTATCAAGGGAATAGACCATCTTTTAAGGGGAATTTATAAAACTAGAACCATGATCAAGGGCAAGGATAACCTAATATGATAGACAAAGTAGCTATAATCTAAATGATGTAGTCTCTTCCAGATCCTTTGTTCCTATTCAAAATAATATGGATCAAGAGGTTGAAGGGACCATACCTTGGAATCAATATTTTTGGGCAATCCATTATCCCAACTAATGGTTTTAACTAGGCATTCAATGACCAATGGCAGAAATCTATTTCTTATGAATATAATAAAGCTATTATGGCTCAAAACATAGAGATCCCCATGATGAAAAAACTAGAATAATCTCCTTTATTGTATAAACCTAATGAGCCTACTATCACTCCAAAGGTCCCAGCACCTCCTAAAAATCAAAATTGAGTGAAAGGTTTTGATCCACAAAACTTGTAAATTCAACAAATAATAGTGGTGGCTCCCAAAGCTCAGGTAAAGGTTGGTGGTCCACCAATCAACATTTTAAAAAAAATTAAAAGGTCCAATGTGAGTGTGCTAATGTGGGACATGCTTTCCATGCATAGTTAGGTGGATATCCTTCAAGAAAGTTTGTCCAAAATAGGTGTTACAACAACTGAGGTCCTCACTAATGCATCCCAAGGTCCTATGGGAGCCAGATCAAGTAAGGTAGTCAAACCTCCTCCATTTTACATTTCATTAATCATTGGTGATTCCTTGGTGCATAATTTCTTGGTAGATAGTAAAGCTAGCACTTCAGTAATGCCAAAATCTATAGCTGATCAGCTAAATCTCAAATATGAGCCACATACTAAGGGAGTTCTATAGCTTGATGGTTCTTCCACAAAGCCATCTAGTATCATCAAGGAATTGAGCTTAACCCTAAATTATCATCTTAATTTTTTGGTTGTTCAAGATGTGTTGATCCATGATGTAACTCCTCACTTTGAATTATGCCTATCTAAAGAATTCCAAAAAAATTAGGGGTTATCTAACAGCTGATTGGTCCTACATGGCAATCAAAATAAGGTATGGGACTAAGGTATCAATCAAGGTTGAGCCCATGGCACAATTTCACATTGAACCCCATTAGCTAGATAGCATAAACCTTAATTGTATTATCTTTGATGAGGATGAATTTACAATTGGTCAAGAAATGAATACTTATCCTAAGGAGATTTTGAACTTGTTCTTGGATGAGCTATGGGGGGATAATAAATTTATTAACCCTTTATAATATGTTGAAGAAAGAGACATGGGTGTCTATTTACTACATGAAGAAAATCAACTCATGCCTTCCCTCATTAAAACTAAAGAAGACCTTAATGGTATGTGGAGGTTGTTATTTGATGGTTCAAGGAGCAAAATGGAGTAGGTTCAGGGGAAATGCTAGTTTCCCATTTAGATAAGTATTTCTCTTATTATAGGTTCCATTTTAGTTTTTCCTCCAATACATTAGAATATGAAGGCCTAATCCATGGCCTCCAATGACCTAGTAAGAGGGGAATCAAGCGGTTGCAAGCATATGGAGATAGTGAGTTTATAGTGAATCAAGTTAGGGACTTGAATATTATATATAATAATTTGATGAGGTCTTATAAAAATAGAGTTGGGACCTAATTAAATATTTTGAAGCCTTTAACATTCAACTTGTGACAAGAAACTAGAACCAACATGAAAACTGGTTGGTAGCTGTGGGAGCCCAATTTGATATTCCAAGTAAGATAAAAGAGGCCAAGGTTAAACCACATGTGAAGGTGGTGGTGAGGCCACCAGTACCAGATAATGAAGCCCACTAGAAGATCTTTGAAAATTCTTGTTTCTTGTAGTAAGAAGCAGAGTTCTCCTTTGCCAACCAAGGTAAAGTTCAACACTAGTATGAGTATCAAATTGTTCAACTAAAATCTAACAAGCTTCCTAAAGGGATGGTCACCCTTGAAAGTATTTTATATGAGGGAGACCATATGAGTAAATACAAGGTAGTGATGTCAAGTGATGAGGAGAACTATGAAAGAGTCCTTATTTTCAAGGATAAGCTCCTCAAGCTTGGGAAGGTAAGCAATGAGATAGAAAGGCATTCTTTCATTAAACTTTATAAGGAATATTAAGACATCTTTGCTTGGGAATATAGTGACTTGAAAGGTTTTGATCTAAATTTAGCCCAATATACTATAGAGTTGGAGGCTAATTCTAAGCTTGTGAGTAAAAAACAAAGGCTCATTAACCCTAAAATAGAAGAGCTTATGAGGAGAGAGTTGACCAAGTTAATTGAATCCAAGATCATCTTTCCCATCAAGCACTCATCATGGGTAGCCAATTTGGTGCCTATAAGGAAAAAAAGTGGGGAAATCAGGCTATGTCTTGATTTTAGAGATCTGAATAGGGTCTCCTTGAAGGACCATTACCCTCTGCCATCCATAGAGAAGCTTCTTCAAATAGTTAAGATTTAGAACATTTTTCTCTTTTGGATGGATATTCAGGTTACAAACAAGTATTAGTAAATAAATAAGACCAGTAAAAGACTACCTTCACCACCAAATGGGGCACATATGCTTGTCAAAAGATGCCTTTTATCCTATAAAATGTGGGGGCTACTTTTCAAAGAGCCATAGACATGGCTTTCCAAGGGCTAAATGGTGTTGGTCTACTTGGATGACATCATAGTTTTCTCCAAGGATGCCAATGAACATATGGACCACCTGAGGTTGATCTTTGAGAGATGCAGAGAGTATGATCTCTTTGAATCCCAAGAAATGTGTGGTTTCTATGCATAAAGGTAAGTTTTTGGGTCATGTTATTTTAAAATAAGGGCTATCTATTAATCTTGATAGAATAAGCTCCATCTTGGCCTTATCCTTACCCAATCATAAGAAGGGAATCCAAAGTTTCCTTGGAAAAATAAAATTTATGAGTAGGTTTATACCTAGTTTTTCAAGATTGGTCAAGCCCATCATTGCTATGATAAAGAAGAACCAAGTGTTAACTTGGTTAAATAAAGGTAAATCAGAATTTGAGGCTATCAAGAAAGCCATTACCCAAGCACCCACACTCATGAATCCTAATTTCTCAAGGTATTTCATATTGTATACTTTTTCCAATATTGATAATATATCAGCTATGCTGATGCAAAAAAAATGGTGAAGGACTTGAACAACTAATAGCATTTTTTAGTTAGGGGATTGAGGAGTATGAGGTGAGGTAAAATTTTGTAGAAAATCAAGTCCTTGTAAAATTAATAAGCCTTAAAAAATTTAGGCCAATGCTCTCCAATATCAAAATATATCTTATGGTGCCTCATCCTAGAGTGAGAGACTTCATTCTTAATAAAGACTTGAACAAAATGAGAGTTGGTTGGATTACCAAGGTCATGGAGTATGACATGGAAATCAAGTTCACTAAGCTAGTAAGAGGTAAAGGCTTGTGTGAGCATATGGTCGATGACCTTCATGAATATGGTTATCTTGGTAACACAAGATAACCCAAAAATAGTGGCACCTCCACCTCACACTAGTTGGCTTTAGGATATGACACATTTCTTGATAACAAGTGAGTGCCCTTAGGGTATGGACATGGAAAAAAGAAGGTATTTTAGACTTTAATCCATACCTTATGCATTATTTTATGGGGTTTTATTTATAAATGACCTCAATGGGTTACTCCTAAGGTACACACATAATGACCAAGTGACCAAGATTTTAGAGCAATTCCATGATGGACCTATAGGAGGTTATTTTGCACCTAGAACCATAGCAACAAAAATAATGAGGGTTGGTTATTACTAGCCCAACCTCTTCAAAGATGCATATGCATGGGTAAGGCAATGTCAAAAGTGTGCTTTATTTGTGGGTAAGAAAAGATTGACATCCCTTCCTCTTAATACAATTCAAGTAGAGCAATCGTCATGTAATGGGGGCTAGATTTCATTAGAATAATCAACCCTCCATCAAGTGCATGATATATATGGGTAATTATTGCTACTAACTACTTCACCAGGTGGGTGGAATCCATTACATTGAAAGAGGATAATGAAGTTGAAGTCCTAGACTTCTATGACAACATTTTGACTAGGTTAGTGTTCCATCCACTATCATTTTTGATAATGCATTAACATTACTTGATCTAAAAATGAGTGAATGGGATCTCAAGATGGGCATCTACCTCATCACCTCTTCCAATTATCATCCTCAAGGAAATGGATTGGTTGAGTCCACAAATAATTTTTTTCTAAGAATCATTAGGAGATTTATGGAAGAGAATCAAAGGACATGGCACACTAAACTAAAGACAACCTTGTGGGCTAATAGGGTGACTCCTAAAGCTGCCATTGGAAATTGTCCATATGTCTCATTGTATGGAAGGGAGGCTAAGTTTCCCATTTCTTTTGAGATGCCTACATTAGAACTAGCCCATCAACTAGAGTTGATAGAATATGAGCCCATGCATGTGAGACTTGCAGAACTCATGAAGCTTGAAGAAATGAGAGACCTTATAATGAAAATACTAGAATTACATCAAGCTCAACTTAAGAAGGCCTTTGATAAGAGATCATAGCAAGGGACTTCAAATAAGGGGATATAGTCCTCAAGTGGGATTTAAACAATGCCAAGCTAGGCAACCATACCAAATTTGATAGCTTGAGGAGTGGTCCTTATTTGATTCATAGATGAAAACAACATAATGCTTTTTAGTTGGCCCAACTAGATGGAGAGGTACTACCCATCCTAGTCAATGGGATTCATTTAAAGCCTTACTATTAGAAGAGTTTATAGCCATTGTATATATTATATAGTTTTTCATGTTTTCCTCTAAGTGCCTTCTGCACATTATTTTTATTTGTGTGTTTCCTTTCCCTAAATCCTTGGGCATAGTGGTTGTATTTATTCTTATTGTCCTTGTTTCTTCAAGAGGAGGTTTTTAGATAAGGTTAGCCTCATCAAAAAAAGTAGTAAATCTATGCCCAATGGATTAGATGAGGCAAATGAGCTAGTTTCTCAAGCATAACAAGCATGTTTCCCTATAAGTCACTATAAATGTTGGCCAATTTTTGGTCCACATACCAAAATTCTGATTGGTTTAAAGAGATGGACATGATCAAGAAGAAGTGGAGGACTAGAAGAAGTAGAAGTGAAAAGCATTCCAAAGTGTATCTATAAAGGAAATGAACCTTTGAAAATGTCTTGAAGACCTTTTCTTTTAGGAGAGTGATCAAAGAAAAATCATCTCAAGGGGCATTTTTGAGAGTTCCAAAGGGTACTTTCCCTTCAGAATAGACACTTTTCAAAAATACAAAGGTCCATTTTTGAGGAAATATTTGAGGAAATTATTTAAGCCTAAATAAAATTCAATGAATTCTTTTGGAAAAAGGCCTGAAACAAAAATCCTAAAAGAATTATTAACAAAATAAATGGTCCAAAGAAATGGCCAAAAATAAAAGTCTGAAGGAATTAATGATGGGCCCACAAACATCAAGTTAGAGCCCCTAAAAGTAGCCTTTGCCTTTGGTCAAGTTTTTAAAAAAGATTCATCAAGATTACCATCAACTTGACACTTGTCAAGATCTAGCAAGGAGATCAACAGATGAGAAAAGGCCAAGTTTTCAAAAGGATCCTAGTGGGATTTTGACAGCCAATCAACAAAAAAGGATGATGATTTCTCCTTTTAACTTTGATGAAGTGGTCTACAACTCATAGTTAGAAAATGTAAAGTGGTCAAACCTAGAATAGATGTGTCTAGGTGGAGTACCCAAAATGCAAAGTGAAGAAGCATGCCAAGTTCTAAATGCAAAAGATCAAATCATTTACACTTGGTACAAACATGCAACTACCTATGATATGGCTCTCTCAGATCCAATCAAGGGAGACTTGAATGCACAAAAGGATTGAGGATATTTGTGATGATCTTGGATGGCTCATCTCATGGTCAAGGCATTTTCAAGGACATAGTGGTGGTTGCAATCATTTATGACCCCTCTCTCTATTTTCTCATGCAATCCCACTCTTTTCTTATTCCTTTTTGCTATATATAGAGGTTTTTGAGCCTAAAAATATATACTCATTTGAAAATAAGAAACCCTATAAAAATTTGTAAGAAAGACCTTTCAAAGAAATAAAGATCAATTTTTACTTATCTCTTGCCTAAAAATCATGCTTATCAAGCTTGTACATGATGACCTTGTGAAGATGTGTTCTTCCATGTCCATTGCCCTTTTTTATCCCCTATTTTTAGGTGTTTTAAATTTAGTGATAGGTATGATATTGAGCTATTTCCACTAGTAATGGATGCTTGGTGTGGATTTTGAAATTCCTCTTTGCTTCATGTATTGTTTGGTGAGCCTAGTTTATGAAACACATGAAAATTAACTAGTTTGTGAGGTTGTATGAGTAAGAATTATCTTATGATGAATTAGTGTTTATTTAATGCTTATGTGAGTGTTAATCAATTTGGTGTATCACCCATTTATCTCTCTTAGTAACCCTATTCCTCATCTCTATCTCTTTTCCAAATAGAAACATTAGTTTAAGTGATCTACTAAGAGGAAGCTGACCTTCTCTAGAGGTTCAACCTCACTACACGATACCCATAGCTTTAAGTTATTCCAATATTGTAGTTGGGAGTGAGAGAGCCTTAAAAACTCTCCCACAAGGGTGAAATTCTAGACTACAACATTTCTTTATGAAAGTCCCTTCCATTTTCCTTTGTCTTGATGTGGGAGAACTATGGACTACTATGGTGTGGCCTATGGTTACACAACTAGCTATGGTTGTTATTTCTCTTTATTAGGTTATTATTCCCTTGAAGGAATGGTTTGAATAGGCTAACCAGACCTCATGACTATGGATAGTTTCCTCCATACTTTGGATTGCGCTTTAACCATTATGATGAAAAAGGGCACTGGAGTCATAACTGGTATGGCTAACTCATGCACCTTGATTTGAATACCATTATAAAACTTAGTTACCAATGTATTTTGTCCCAAATATTGCATGACATCCTATGTAATTAGAGGGTGTGACCTAATCAATTATAGAGACTCAAGCCAAAATGTGTTAAATCACCCTAGTTACTCATAATATTGCCTAGTCTTAATCCAAGTGATGCCTATGAGGGAAGTAGTAGGCTAAAAGTCCATAGTAACATTAACTTGGCCTAACAGTGACTTCTATTAGGTAAAGTATAACAACAAAACTAGAAATTGATATTGGAAATTTTGTGAGCTACTTTAAATTACCTTGTTGATATTAGTGGTAAGCTTAGATGCAAGAAACTCAAGTCAGTTAAAGTTCTCATTTAGGTGTATCATGCAATACACAATGTCAAAGACTCCTTTTTTTACCTTCTTGGCTTGCTTCACTATTTGAAAAAACCTCTTTGTTATACACTCTACCATAATTTACATTGTAACATCCTCAATTGAGTCAATTGGAGGTCCTTTTCCTACCCTAGTGGGAATTTTTTTTCAAAAAAATGAATAAATTGGTAGTGTAATGGACTTTTATGGTAATAAGGATTTTCCATGATTCGAGAGGCATGTGGCTCTCACCATGGTCTACAAATTGATCCAAATTGTGATTTTTTAGGACAAATAAATAATCCCCTAGTTATATCTACTTAATAAGGTATGTATGACCTCATCCGGTTGCTCAAATGTGGGTAACTTGATTAGCCTCTTTGTATCAGAACCTTGAAGTGGATGTTGAAGTGTAAGAGCTCTTGCTTGTGTACCTAGTTGTGTTGATGGAGTGAAGAGAGTAACTTCAGTCATTTCCATAAAGTCAGAGGGATCCAAGTCATTGAATTTTGTTTGTTGAATACCTATCCAAATCCCCATTTCTTCCTTCTATGCATATTTGAGTGGGATCAACAACTTGATCCTATCCATGATTAGACCTATAATCTATGTTATTTGATTGCTTTGTTTTACCAAAATCTAGATCTTGATTTTTGTGTATAAGAGTATATCAAGAGAAGATAATAGAATATTATTGTTTAATAAAGTCTATAATGTTTTGGAATTATTCATCCCCTTCATTTTATGGCTTTTGACATCTAATTTTCTCTTGCTAACCTCTTTAAATGAATTGATTACATGTGCATGAGTGTTCTTCCTCATATTTAATATTTTGGATTTGATAGTGACCTTTTTTGTCTCACAAATATTTAATTTACACCATAGTGTGTGTTTGATATGACCTTATGTCACTTTATGTATCCAATTTATTTAATGAATCCACTTGTCATGTCCCAACTTGATTTACCTTGAACAAGATGTAATTAAAATGCCATGTTATCAATGGTCTTGCATGACCATTAGCAGTTCTTATACCATAAATTTCTTGTCATCACCACTTTTTTGTACTTTATTTGAGGTTGATTTAGTTGAGGCCAACTATCCTTGATGATCTTTCACTAGAATGTGAACATACCCTGAAATCATAGCCTCTTCTCAAATGTTATGATGTGAGATTTAAGTGTTAAGGCTTAAGCCTAAAACCATTTATACATCCTAAAAATATGGTTCCCTAAAAATATTTTAGCACAATGGTACCTATTATGAGACTTATTAAATAATTTAGGTCATTTCCATTTAGTGATCATCTTCCATGTAAATGATTTGAACCTACTATCATATAATAACATTGCCTAATCTGAATTAAATTATTTAAATCATAAGTTATGATCATGACATGACTTGTGAATACATGTTTGAATAAGTCTTAAAATAATCAATTCACCATTAATGAATACAAAATGAATTTTGTTTATTATTTTTGAATATCTCTACACATTCACTCATATATCCATAACTTGACTATCCCCCACACACCATGGTTATATCAAATCCCTTGCAATAACCTTTCAAATCAACATTGAGGGATTTAAAAATCCCTTCAAAGTATCCCTTAGGAGATACCTTGAAAGAAAATTCTAATCATGGGCATGTTCATGGTATCTACTAGGAGAACCCTTGAAGGTACTACAAGACCCTTCAAGGTATCTCCTAGAAGATACTTTAAAGGGCATTGTATTACCTTCAAGGTTACATTGAATGTATCTCATAGGAGATACATTTTAAACATGTATAAGGTTACCCATGAAGATATTACAAGGACCTTCAAGGTATCTCCTAGGAGATACTTTGAAATAAAATTCCAATTATGTACATGTTCAAGGTATCTACTAAGATACCCCTTGAAGTTACTACAATGCCCTTCAAGGTATCTCATAGGAGATACCTTGAAAGAAAATTATAATCATATGATATTCAATGTATCTACTAAGAGAACCCTTGAAGTGTGTTGTAGTACCTTCAAGGGTACCTTGAAGGTATCTCCTAGGTGATACCTTTCAAACATGTACAAGGGTACCCTTGAAGGTATTAAAATGCACTTTAATGTATCTCCCAAATTTGAAATTATCTTAACAAGATATTATTCCATAAATAGTCACTTAGACCTATCAACTAGAATTTCTATGACACATTCTTCATTAACATAACTTAAATAACTCACAACATAACTTTTAAAATTACTATTGTGTATATCAAACAACTAAGATACCAAATTAATGAAAAGAAATAGAAGAGACCACCATATAACATAAACTTGTGGAATAACTCGAAGGATTTTTTTAATCTATATTTGATGTCAAAATTTCTCTTTTATGATTAGATAGGGTAATGCACTTTTTATAGGCTTGGAATGGGGCCAGCCTCATCTCTCAATAAAATTTGAAGTAACACTCAACATCTCATTAGAGAAAACAAATTACAACAAGAATGATTCCCAAACAAGGCTTGCATTTATCAAAGGGGCTACATATGAGGTGGCACCTGTATATGGTGTCACTTGTCCACTAGTGACTATTGTAGCTATTGCAGTTGAAAATGAAATCATTTCCACTATAGCTAAAGTTTTTGTCATAGTGTGGTATGTTGTTAAGGGTCCATTGAAACTATAATATGATCCTTAGTTGGAGCAATGGTTATACCTAAATTTATCTATATGGTGACTATGGATGTCATGGCCTACTTTCTCACCTGAATTTGGAGGTAGAGAGTACAATTAGCCTAGAAGTCAATTTCCATTGCCTAGAAGTCCAATAAGGATATTTTAAAAAGTTGAGGAATCCCATCCATCAACTTTATGTGTATCTTTAGTGATTCCCCAAGCTCTATATAAAGGGTTTATTACACTAATAACCCTGATTCTATCACAACTCACTAGCTATTGTACTTAATCAATTATTCTATAGATAGTGCCCTTAACCTCTGTTCTAAAAATGTTGGTAGCTATGTAAATAAGGTCTTAAAAAATGGATCCATATACCAAATATTTATATGGAATGAATAAATTATTGATCCTTATTTACCCCAAAATATCCATATCTTTCCTCTCTTCACTAATCAACTATAATATCAAAGACTTCATGTCTTGGTTCCATTCAAGAAAGGCATCTCTCCTAGTAGCTATGTAGTTCTACATCTAGACAACATTAGGGGATGATAGCAAGTTCATATAGGCATAAGATTTATTCTTAGATACTCCACTCAAAAAATGTATTTTAGCCTTGATTTTCTTCATCTTCTCTACCTCTAGATATACATCTCCCCATCGAGGATGTGACTCCCCTTTTGCATCTCTGATTAAATAGATGATACTGTATAACTTCCTAACCACCCCTTGTATATTTTTAATTATGTCTACTAGGGGTTATATGGTGATTCTTCCTTGTAATTCTTTTATGGCTTGATCATATCCTTTGAACATTTCCTTGATCACCCCCTAAAAAATCCATAAAGGTATAGGGGTCTTCCTGGGGTAGAGAGCTCAGATTAGAGGGATGTACTTTTCTCCTTTTAGATAGAGATAAGATATATTCCCTTTATTATAATTCCACCTACTACCCTTATTCAATGAGGGCCTTCATTTTTACCCTCCTCATGGTCTTCATATCCTTATCAAAATGGAAGATGACTACTAGTTGCTCAATGGCTACCAGGTTTCCCCTACCCTCTTCTACTTGTTACAACTTTTTTAGCCATTCTTGTATGTTCAAAGTTATTAAATTCTTACTGGGATTTATAGCCTCTACTAGAGTGGAATATTGAGGCTTTCCTATAAGGATCATGGGCTTAGGGGAGTAGGTTCCTATTTATGGGTAAGGTGGGATTGCCTACCTCCAACTAGTGACCTTTTTAGTGGGCACTACATCTAGAACTAGCTTTCCCTTTTCCAGATCCTTTTAGGTGGTCACCATGTCATTATAGGTGTGAGTAGGTTGAGTTATTTTTATCCCCATTTGGGTGGATGGTTGAGATGGGGTAACAGGTGAAGCAAAAATGGAGGCTGAGACTAGGATCTAGAATGGGACTCATTTCTATGGTTGGGGAGGGTTAGTTATGCTGAAGTAGAAGTATGTGTAGGGAATACTAAGGAAATTTTCTAAGTAATTATTGGTTGAGGCAAATGTGATCCCAAAAGTAGTGGCATTAGGAAAATTATGGAGTGGACTAACCTAAATCTCATTCAAATAATTTGAATAATGAGAGGGAGTGATAATACTAGTTGCCACTACAATATAAATTATAGAAGCTAAGTACAAAGAATAGTGGGCTAATGTGCTTATTTTTTCATCAAAGTAACTAGGGGAACTATTGTAGTAGTTATCATTATTGTCTAAGGGGATGAAGGACCCAGAGACACTCTCAATGATTATCTACTTGTGAAAGATAGGGATCTTGAATTTGCTTCATCCTTGGTGTCTCTCTCTTCTAGAAGTATCTCAGTGGAAACTAAAATAGTCTCCAAAATATTTGTACCCCATAAATGGGCCTCTTCTTCTTTAATCAATTCATCCTCAAAATCACTCTTAGTATTCTCACTGATAAATACTAAAAGTAATGTCTCAGATTCACCTTCTCATTCTCCTTCATCTAAGAGTAATTTCTTCAGTCCCTCATCACTATCCAATACCTCTACAAGTTTTATTATTATAAAACCCTTCCCTCCTTTCAATCATCCCCTTGATCACTCATTAGTCACCTCTTGGATATGTGCACATTATGGTGAGGGTAGAGGATGTTTGGGTTTCCTTTTGTATACAATAGGCTCCATGGTGGGGGTGGAAGTTTGTGTAGAGGGAAGTGGAGGAAAAAATGATGAAATAAGTGTGATATTGGGTGGAGATGAGGGGATAGTGGATGGCTATAAACTAGTAGCTCAATTTTGGAAGGAAGGAAGAGGAACTTCCTACACTATGGTGAGTAGAGGAAATTGCAACATAGATAAGGCTCCACCAGTCCCCATAGTGGTGATTACTACATGAATTGAAGGTGAAAGTGGGAGAGGAGAATTGACTTTGTTGAGGAAGGAAGAAAGATGAACTTCCTAAACTATGTTGAGTGGAGGAAAAAATAACATAGGGAAAACTCCACCACTACCCATGGCATTTGTGGTGCCTTATGATGAAGAGGGTGGAGAAAGGATCATTGCCACTACAGTAGTTCCTAATATGTCAATAAAGGGTGAAGGTGCATGAGGAGATGCCTAAGGGTGTACCTACTCTTGTGTTCCCATTTGTGAAATGACCCCCTTGGGAGGCTATGAAACCTAGTGCTTATTTTCAATATTCTTGGTCAACTCTTTGGTGGTTTCAATATTATACTATATGGGCTTGGCCACTACCATTGACATGGTAACCTTATTCATCCTGGCATGGACCTTTATGATGTTTAGTTCATTCATAAACACCTAATCATGCTAAATTTAGATGTGCTTGTATTTGATCTTTACCATTCATTTAAGTCTCTTTAGGTATTTCCTCACTTCTCCTTGGGCTCCCATTCTCTGTAGGGGGCCCACTTGAAATCATAATGGCTTCAAGTTTTTCCCATTGAATATAAATTTTCCCATTTGGTGCATTTATTCCTACCAATACTAAGGTGAGATAGGTGCATAGATCCATGCCTCTTATTTCTTAGCTGAATATCCACTGAGTTAGCCAATTGCGAAGTAGTTTCTTTTCCTACAACTTTGCCTTAGACCAAATTGGGTAGATACATAGGGTAGGCTCTAGTTCCCTTAAAACTAAATATGTTATATTTTTGATAGAGCCAATAATTCCCCATATTTCCTATACTCTTCTTAATTTTATTTGAGATCCTAGGCATATATTTGCCATAGATGGCCTAGTATACCATTGGGTAGAAGGTATCAATAATCTTATACATGTTCCTCCTAAATGTATGAATGTGGAGGATTTTTAACCTTTCACATATCCTTCTCATAGGGTACTCTTTAGAAGGAACCCAAGTCTCATCAAAAGATGCATGGACATTTCTAGTTATAGCATCTACCGTGTAGAACATCATATAGAAGTTGTGATCTAGGGAGTTGTTCAGAATTGTTATTGTGCTGATGATGTTGGAACTAATGATTTTCCTATGGAAATTATCCTTTTAGAGGTGAGAATAAGTTCAAGCATGGGAATCCACACCTCATTGACATAAGTCATTCTACAAAAACCATAGATTTTATTTAATAGGGCCATGGCAATTTAGATTTTAGGTTAGAAAATCACTATTGGGATAGTAGAAATAAAGCCTTTGATTGCAACATTACTAGGGTCATGGGCCCATTCTTGTAGCTTGGTGGATATGTTATTGGAATGTATCAAGGTATTCATTATAGTTTGGTTGTATGCCATGTTATAGGTAGGTAGCCTATATTACCTTTTGAATGCTCTATTACTAAGGTGGGCCACTGGTGTGATATTTTGGAAAAAGTGCAAGATTTTTCTAAAAATTTTACAATTTTTAAATAAATCAAATAATAATTTTATATAGGTCATTACCTCAGGTTTATCTATGACATTATGCAAACCCATTTTCTTGATTACCAATAGGTTGTCCTGGTACCTCCATAATAATATAGAGAGTTGGTCCTCCAGATTACAAGGTTTGGCCTTGTTGACTTCTTCCCAAATAGAAGACAAGTGATTGAAATTGTGTTTGAGGGTAGCTTCATCAAACACTATGTCAGTATATTCTACTATTCTTGTAATTAAATATATATATGGATAATGTCAACTTTGAGATGAAGAGGCCATGGTTATGTGACTATGAAAATTATAGTTCATGAAGGTTTAAAATTGGGCTTAAATTTTTTTAGTTTGATGGAAATATGAGTGTAATTATCTCTAAAAATTGCATATATTACCTGTGGATTCACTGTATTTGCCTAATTGAATGTACTAGTTATTCAATTCATGTGAATTAATGGTGTCAATAGCTTTGGATCCTTGCTTTTATTTTTTATATTTGAATTTCACTTGACTCATAGGAGGTGACACTTTGATCATGTCAAACTCATGAGATGGTGACACTTTGATCATGTCAGACTTAGAAGATGGTGCCACTTTATAGGATTGCACTAAGTCACTTGTTAAAAGATTTCATATAATCCCTTTCATTGATTTAGTCTTCAGATGATTAGGATGATGACATTTAGCATGATCTCACTTTCCCACTTACCCAAATATTTTGTACATTAAGTTAAATCTATTAGTTTAGGAGTAAATAGGATGGAGACACTTGCAATAATCATGGAAAGTTGCTCACCTAGTGAACTTGAAATATTTTTCTATAGATAATGACATGGAAGAAAGATAAAATAATTTTAGTTCAATTCTATATATACAACCATTGCAATAATAAAACCCTTGCTTTGATTCATTTGTTCAATATATAAATGATCCTACCATATTTTAAAACCTAATAAAAAATTTCTTGGGAAAAGGGTATATTTATTGAAAAAATGTACAACTCTTACAAATGATGAAAAATTTGCTTTTGGTTATGTTGATTTGCACAACCAGGGGAGATTTTTGGTTGCATTCTTATCCTAATGTTAGAAAATAAATTTGAAATTTACATGAGGCAAGTTATACAACATTATGAGACTTTCAGTATAGAGTTAACTGAAACATCTATTGTTAGATAGCCTTCCAAAAAAATAGTGGACAATGAATGTAGATCAATTAATTTACCATACATGACACCAAAGGAAAAAGAAATTGGAAACATTTGGGACATAGTGGATAATGAATTCACTCCTTTCCTAACACTCTTAGCATAAAGACATACAAAAAAATTAACTTGTTCCTACAACTACTTGGGCCAAAAAATAAATGAGCCAAACAATTCACTTAGCTAAGTGGAGTTTGATAAAAGCATAGATAGTGAGATTTAAATAATGTATGTAGATAAATGTTGTACCAAAAAATGTTTTCAATTAGTTTTATCATTTATGTTAAAAAATTCAAGGATAAATTTTCTTGATTCCACCACAAAAAATAGGAGGCAACATGGCTTAGATGTCCTTTCTGTCAGTTTGTTTAAGAAAAATAAAAACAAAACTACCATTGATTTTCAAGGTACAAAGATCTATTTGGAAGCTTGGATTAAAATATATGGATTTAAGAGAAGTAGATTTTTTGACATTCAAAATTGTCACAAAAATGGAGAATGAAATGGATTTCATGCAAGGAGATTTTGACAAAAGTCAAAAATGAAGACAATGATAGCTAAAGATTTGTTAGACCTATTGGTGGATGATTTTACAAATGTTTCTCCATGACTAACATTCCAGGTAGATATATATGGCTCATAAGAAAATGTTTGACATCTTCTAGCTTATTTCACTCAAGAATTTATGAGGTGCCACATTAATACACAACTAGAAAATATGGAATATGAGCCAATATCCAAGCCAAAATTCAATAACATGTGGATAACTAATTTTCATGATGTGACCATTACCATGTTTGATGACTTTGTTAGGTGCAAAACATGCATCTTGTTGACTCAACAAAAATGCTCTGGGTCTCTCTCTAGAGATCAAAAAGATTGTATCAATCAATAATTCATGATACACTCAAATCAAATACTTTCTGTAAGACAAATGTATTACACACATAAATGTATACCAGAGCAATACCCGAAGAATGCCTTAATGTCATTCATGACAAGGTGGAACATCAAAAACATTTGTGCGAAGGATAGTGATAATAATCAAAGTAGTTACTAATATAATAGTGGAGTTGTCAATGGTAGGGATTATAACACATGGTCATGGTGTAGGTAGATATGGCCATTTTTTTACTATATGTTCTTGGAAGGTCTAACTTTACTATCCTCTCATTGAATAAGTGCTTCAAGGATATGGAAATAATAATTCTATATACTTATGGATATTTACTATATAAACTTGGATCTTCAAAATATCCATTGTATGATGCACTTTTGTCTAATAACTGCTACCCTAAATGTATTAAATATAGAGAAAAAACACAATCTATTGGTGCCTTAAATAAATGTACTTCCAAGCTATACTTTCAACTAGACAACTATTTTGGGGATAATAAGAATAGGTAATTCCATCCATAATTATATTTGAAAAATGTCAAACCTTATATGGAACTAATATTACATTTACAAATTCACAAAATCATGTTTTTTTTTGTACAAGTTTGTGTTGAAATATTTATCTCTCCTTGTCACAAAGGTGTTTTCCTCAATGTCAAGGTTGTATTTCTCCCTATAGGACATACCCATGAGTACATAGATGGCACATTTGGAAACCTATTTGAATGTATAAAGAGGAAATATGTATGGGTGTGGTAGAAATGATGGATAGTTATAGGGCATGTAAAAATACAAGAAACTTCATTCCATATTTGGTTAAATAGGTAGTGAACTTCAAAGACTATGTTAATAGTTACTAGCTGAAGGGAAGAAATTAAATAGCAGGCTTGATAAAATATCAATACTTTATTATACACATGGATCAAGGTTAAATCATTATCCATTGAAAAAACTCTATAAGAGATAGAAATTGGTCCCCATTGATTACATTATGGGGAACAAAAGAAAATGGTGAGCCAAATATTCTAGAAGTTAATCTAACAAAAATATTTTTCAAAGACTTGAAAAATATAGAAATGTCTCAAGATTCTATTATTGTAAAAGTCTCAGATAGAAGTATAAAAAAGAGTGAAAGATAAATTAAATATAACTTGATTATGTATAACAATTCAATGAGTTAGGTGTGATCAAAAATAGTAAGTGGAAGGATCTAGCATATAACTTCCAAAACATCCATGACATAATGAAAGAAGACATGTTCCCTTTTGAAGTTAAATATACTAAATATTTTTGGCTTAGAACTTACCACAACATACCCCTGCATAGAGATCTACACAAAATGGTTCATGATAGGACCCTTGATTTTGGAGTGGCATCTATAGATACATATGTTGGTTCAAAAAGAAAAAGATCAAAAATTACATTTGATCCAACTCAAGATCCATAAATTAGAGTTATGTTATTTTTTAAGCCTAATGATTCTACCAGAGTGGACTACACAATATGGGTTTCTAGAGATAAAAGTAATATTAAGATACTAAAAACAAATGTAGATATAAAATGTAGGGTTCATGTAGCTTAGTTCATCCCAGTTCATGCAGAGAAAAAAGATGCAAAAGAAGAAAAAATTTATTCAAGCTTATTAGACAAGAAATGGAATCCAAACCCAAGTAACACATCTTTACCATTCATACTCATATATAGTGTCATCTACGCTTGGAAATAAAATAAAATTTAAGGAGGTCATACACTTGTCCTCACTAAGTTTTTGAAAGGCATTATAACAGACTATTTGAATGCATCATCCCACTAGTCACTGTAAAAAATAGTGATAAATGAATTGGGAAATTTGAAATGGCATTTCCTTAATTTTGAAATGAGAAATATGATTGGTTTTTTTCAAAATTTAGTCAATTTTTTGGGAATGTATAATGTTTATCATTTTATTTATTTATATTTATTTCTAGTGGCATTTTGCATTTTGGGTCTTGGAAAATACACTTCAACATTTGAGTTTTATATTTTCTACTAAAATAATTCAATAATTGATAACTATGCAACTATCTAATGGAATTTAACTATTGGAACATCAATTTGCATTTTTGTGTTTCAAAATAGTCTTTAGCTTTTGAATATTCCAAATACCTAGATATCATTTTCCAAATCACAAAAACTTATTCGAATTTTAGTTTTTCAACTTAAACTTCACATTTTGCATCCTTCAAAATGGTCTTCGGTAAATGGTCTTCATAGTTTTCAAATTAGAATTTACACTTCAGATTTTGTGCATTGAAAAATACACTTTGGTATTCCCATGTTTGTGAAAAGGTCTTTGGGGTTTACACTTTAGAATATCCCACTTGCACGCCAATATTTGTTCTTAGACATTTGCATATCAACAAATGGTTTTCAGTTATTTAGTTTTTCAAATTACACTTTAGACAAGCATATAAGATTGTGCCATATGGCATAATCTTGGTAACTTGTGAAAAATAATGACCAGTCTAAATAAAAGTCATGAATAATGTGAGCACCCAAGATTATGACATGCATCATAATCTCGATAACTCAACTATATGGGAGATTATATTAATAATATAATAATATAACACCCATGATCGACATGTGACATGTACACAAATATGAGGTAAAATTTTATGATCATGGGGATGTCAATTGATTTAGATTAAATAGATATTTCATGATCCAATCAATTACTAACACGTGGCATCCTAATCAACCCAAGTGATTTAAATAAGATATCAT
Organism: Torreya grandis; assembly: GCA_037957365.1. Taxonomy (NCBI): domain Eukaryota; kingdom Viridiplantae; phylum Streptophyta; class Pinopsida; order Cupressales; family Taxaceae; genus Torreya; species Torreya grandis. The sequence goes on from JARHVA010002188.1 coordinate 897,618, forward strand.
TCGAGTACCCGATTGATGTATGAATTATTTTTCCTTAAGAAATAAATTACCCATGTTTATTATATATAAATGCATAGTATATGAACCAGTTTGAATGGCTGTATAAATTGATTGAAGACATTAAAAAGACCATAGACCTTCTGATTGTTTTGCACATTAAGATAGATGTGATTTATTTGTAATAAGTTCAACTAGTTTTTAATTGTCTTGGATTATTAAAATAATTTGGAATTATTACAAATATATTAGATAAATGTGATTTATTTGTAATAAGTCCAAGTAATTCTTAATAAAATCCAATTTATTTATGATAGTTTTTTATTATTAATTATTTCTGATAATTTTGAATAACTTAGACTTATTAGAAATACATTAGATAGATGTGATTTATTTGTAATAAATCCAACTTAATCTTGATACAGTCCAATTTATTTTTGATATTTTTTAAAAATTTGAATTGTTGATAAGTACATATTATCTAAAATAGTCATTACCATTACATATATAGGTATTGGTCCCTAGGAACACCACCACCTCCATACCCTCATACATCTCCTTATACCACATGTATGACACCAAACTAATTAATCATGATCAAGAACAATAATGGCCAATAGAATCTTTCCCACAATTGGTTGTAATCATCAATTTACCCTACATCATCCCCTAAAACTAGGGGAACCACATGATCTCTCTCATCACCAAGCCATGGTTCTATATCCTTGAGTTTAAATGATAGTCTATCATTATACCTATGTCCACTCTGTAATATATGCTACTATGGGTATGACATCGATGGAAATCCTTAATATATACCAAACTATCAAATTATACAATCATACTAAAATAACTCATATACCCTAGTAAAGTATTCAACCAACCACATGTTGACTCAAATCCTCAATAGCTCATGCCCATCCTTGGACCACCCAATAAATGCATATATAAATGCCATGTAATCTATTTCAAAATTAATCTATCCAAAAATTTTCAATACTCCATCATGGTGTGTAGTATACCATAGAGGAGTGCCCATCACTCTGTAAATGTCTATGGATGGGCCCAAATAGGTAGTGGTCCACCAAGGGGCCAAACTAATGCATGTTCATAATCCCTCACCTGTAATAAAGTTATCCTCTTACTCAATATGTTGATATGTATGATACATGAAATAAGAAATTCCAACAATGCCACCCTCCACTACTTTAAAATGACCAATAATACACAAATAAACTTTCATAGGCATATAACATCACCTCTATTAATGTTATCAAGATAGACCATGTTATTAAGATATACATTCAATGTTTTTTTCTAGTAAAAATACCTATGGGAAAATTTAATAAAACCATGATTTTCATCTCCTCCAACATGTTCTCTCTCATCTATGATAGATAATCAAAAAATGTGATACACATCCTTCAATGTAATTTTTATCTCCCCTATTGGGAGCCAAAATGTACATGTATCTGGGTTCTACCTCTTAGCTAGTGTTATGAGAAAGTGGACATCATAAAGGACATGTCCTAACTGGGACATAGCCCAATCCATCCTTATTTATCATGTTCAAGTCAGTTACATCTAGTCTTAACTCAACTAGAGGGGGAATATGCCTACCATGATAAAAATCCCAAATATTTACATCATTCTACAAAATAAAAATCATAAAAAATAGTCATTAATTATGGAATTTTAGAAATCAAATACAAAATTTATAGTTAAAACCAACAACAATCAACAACATAATAGCATTAGACACTAACATTGATGTCAAATAGAAGTGTCTGATAGTTGCATCTAAAAAATGGACACTAGCATTGAGATCTAGACACAACCATCCCAAGCTTTGATGCAAGTGTCCATCGACACTTACAAAATAATTTGTTTGGCCACAAAGGGACAAATTTCAAAAATATAACTTTACCATATGATTTAGAATTAAACCTAATTACCAACTCCTTAAAGTCCTAGGTGACTAAGGCTATTTAGAGCACATCAAATCATAGTTGTCATGGAGCTCTACTGCATGACATTTTATTTTTATACTCAAGGATAAAAATTTCAAAAGGATCAAAGTAAAAATTAATTGAAATTTCTATTCAAAACTCATATAATACTTCTATAAGAACTACATATATCTTGAGTGTTCGATGTCTATATTCAAAACCATGAGTTGCATTGGGATCCATGTAATGAGTACTTTCACATTATAATAACTTTTAAATCCTTTAGAAAATACCTAAAATTACCTAAAATTTTTATTATGCACAAATATTATTCAAAATAATAGGTGGCACCCACACAATACATTATTTGTTACCAACACCACCAGGGTAAATTTGGTTAGTATACACTCATATATAAGACATTGTCACTTATTTATTTTGTGATGAGGTAACTAACATATATTATTTACCATCCTACCAAAATGGGGGAATATTAGTGAGGGCATATCATAGAGATATGGATTTTACATATTCACAATTTCATATCCAATGTATGTATGTCATGGGAACATGTCCTCCATATTTATTTAGTATTTAGCATATCTAGATTATAACGGGGACATGTTTTGAAAACATGTCCTCCACATTTATACATAGTTATCAAATTCTTTATATTCTAGTGTGGATAAGTTATGGAAACATGTCCTCCATGCTTATTCTATGCTAAAACTTTCCAGATCTCCTTTGAAACATATGATTTAGATATATATTTAGGTTAGCATTCTACATTGGTTTTACCATTATAAATAGATTTAACATCAATGGTACCTATGAAAAAACAAAAAAGGCATAATATACACAAACTCATATATTCACTCTAGATATGATAGGGGGCATGAATAAGAGTTAATTCATCCTAGGTACTCAAACATTGATATATCATATAGATTCAACATGTTATCATGGATTTTTACTAGATTATGGACTGCTACTATATCATGGACTTTATCACATCATGGAATGACACCCAAGTTGGACTATTATGGACTATTTTTTGGGTCTTATCCATCTACATTAGCTGATTATATTTATATATTGGAATTATTAAATCATCTATTCTCACCAATATATGAACTTGAGTTGTGTTGGTTGGGAGTTGATATTCTCGATGATTGAATCACTACTCTTCCTATTCTAGTTTGGGGGCATGATCACCTCCCAACTCTCCATAATACATATATAAAACTACCAGGGTGTAACCCATTTAACCACTTGTGAGATGACTAATATTAATAGTTAGAATATGGATGAGGTTATAAGTCCCCTTATACTTATCCAATTGCCAACATTCTAGAGTCATTACTACATAGTAAATACATGTGTATTCTATCCATGATCTTTATTTACATTAATTTATATTATTATTAATAAACATATTATATACACTAATTACTTTGCGACATGCCTTTTATTATAGGTAATATTCAAATAAGAAGTTCAAAGAAAGTTCAAGCAAAGACAAGGTGTGTTGTCCACACCAAGGTATTCATTTTCTTTTTCTTTAAACTAAAAAATTTAGTTTTCATTCATTATTAGATTAAATGGGGGGAGGGGTGGATGTATATACCTATATTTGGTACAAACATAATTTCATAGCATGTTCTCATATAATTTTAAATATATACATATTTTGACAAAGATTTATATACCTAGTAGCATAGTCCCATGTGGACCTCTTTGGTTCCATCTTATTTCAATTTATTTATCTACTCCTATGAGACTATATGTTGTAAATTTTATTTTATCTAGTGTATCTTTGGGATCCCCACCTATGTTTTATATTATCCCTATGTTGTTTAGCCTTTATAGACTTGTGTCCATGTTGAACACTTACATCAACACAAGTGTCCAATCATGATGCAAGTGTTTATACATATCCTTTTGTTAATTTCCATATATTTTTCTTGGTGACTATTTGTTTTATCCCTGTTGTTCATCTTATTATCTATTTTCCATGCAATTCAAGAGATTCATATATATTCAAAGGTTATGGTCTAATTATACTAATTATTTTTTATCAATTATCTAATCAGTAAATAATTTATATTCCAATATATCATATTGAATTGTAGTACTATATTGAATAAATTAAGCACTTAAAATATCACTACACTCTTTAATTATTTGTACCAAGGATCACTATAAGAGAAAGAACATATAGTTGTAGAATTAAAATCCCACACACATACTTAGGAGGGAGAACTACATACAAGTTTGAGGCCATACTTGGAGTATTAGTTATGAAATAAATATTTACTAATATTAAAGGATGATAGGGTTATCTCAAATCACATGTTATCCATTTTTTATTAGGTTATAAAAGGACAAAAGGCAAGAATATTAGGGTTTTTTCTTATTAGATGGATCTCACACATAGATAGACATATTTTGAGGCCCTAAATAGGTACACAAGTGATAACACAGGTCTAATAGAAGTTTTTATCCTTTACCATGAATACATTAGACACCTATGTCAAATTTTGACATCTTCATATACACAAATGTCAATGATCAATGCAAGTGTCCTATAGGTGAAAATAGACAAAAAATAGAGTTATAAGAGTTTATATATTTATTAATGCCCTAAGATAATTCCAAATCACTATCACATCCTAGATATAAAATTAGAATAAGTGTTGTAGTCATCTTATATATCTAACTAGCCATAACCCTATGTTGGAAATATTGTCATTGATGTCAAAGGTTTAGTATTATTGGTGATAAAGGCCCCATTACATTTAATATTGTTTATCTTGGCTAATATGAGTTAATCTTTATTTAATATTAACGAATATATTTTTGGTTGCATATGAGACAAAAGAAGGGCCCATGGAGAAGTTGAAGAGTCACAGGATAAAGGCAAAAGAAGGATGGGACACATTTTCCCATGAAGAGTCATCTTGGGGAATACCAAGAGTCACCAAGTGAAGACAAAAGAGTAAAGGGCAAATTTCTCATGAAGGGACACTTTAAGGAATATGAAAAGTCACCAAAGATAAGGACAAAAGTGGGAAGGACGTTTTTGATCATGAAGGGTCACCACATGACTTTTCAAATGCTTGGATATGAAGGGTCATCCAAGATTGGCGCCATTTTCCATGAGGATTGAAAGGTCACAAAGGGGAAAGGCCAAAGGTCATTTGGAAAGCTATAAATAAAGGCTTGAGAAGCCATTTGTAATGTGGTAGTGAGAGGTTGATTTGATATTGTAATATCTAGCTTAGAAGAGCAATTGTGAGAGATGATTTGTATTTGTTATATCTAGCTTAGAAGAGCAAAAGTGAGAGAGAGGAAGAAGATGTTGTATTGATCTATCATTTATTGAGATAGCAACATTAAGAGATAGGTGTGTGGTATACACAAAGGGGTTGGTGCTACTATGGGTTGGTGCTCACAAATTGTTTTGAGTTGTTGCTTGGTAGAGGGGTTGGTGCTCCTGTGGGTTTGTGCTCATGAATTGTTGTTGGGTTGGTGTTCGGCAAAGGGGTTGGTGCTCCTGTGGGTTGGTGCTCATGAATAGGTACTGGGTTGGTGCTTGGTAAAGGGGTTTGAAGCTCCTGTGGGTTGGTGCTCACGAATTGTAGCTGAGGTTTGTACTTGGCAAAGGGGTATGGTGCTCCTGTGGGGTTGTTCTCATGAAAATATTTGAGATTGATTCTCTGTGGTTTTTCCCACATTGGGTTTCCACATTATATCTAGTGTCTCTCTCTTTCTTTTGTGGATGTTTATTGTTTGAGTTTTATTACATATCTTGAATGTTTAATTAAGTGGAATTTGGTTAAAGGAAAGATTTCTAAGATATATAATATAATGATTCACCCCCCCCCTCTCAGTATATTCCATGCTTAACAATTGGTATCAGAGCAGGTTCCTTTAGAAAGGGTTTAACAGCTTGAAGGTAGATCAAAAGAAAAGGACAGATGGCTAAGCAACTAAAGAAGGAGAATCAAGAGTTAAAATCTATTGTTGAGGATCTTAAGGAAAAGGTGTGTATATTGGATTATAAGTTGGCTATAGAAGTACAAGAAAATAAGATATTTATTCAGGATCTTAAGAATCAGTTAGAGGTCGCAACTTCAATTTTAACATCAAAAGAAGAAGAGTGCAATCATTTGAAGGATGAGTTAGGTTCTTTAAAGGATAATCATGAGAAGCTTATAATCAAGGTTTAGAAAGATCATGATATATTGGTCCAAGGAAAGAAGGATACAAGTTTTGCAGGCAAATCAAAGAAGCCAATCAGGTAGCCCAATGCTTTCAAGTTTTCAAATTCTTTTTATGGCCGTTGTTTTGTTTGTCATCATGTTGGTCATAGGGAAAAAGATTGTATGAGGAGAAGCAATGAGTCAAAGGGAGATCTCAGTCACATTTAAGAAAAAGGTATGAGAAATATTGTTTGCTTTTGTTGTCATGAGGTTGGCCATATTGCTAGATTATCCCAAAATAAAGTAAAGAGATATTCAAAGTATGTCAAAGGTTACAGAGCCCCTAAAAGATATGAGAAGAGTCAAATTAAGGTTTGGAGACCTAAAATAGTAAAGGTTGATCAGGTTGAGTTCAAGAATGAAAATTAATTACTTGTTATAGTAGATAAAGAATTAGATAAGAAGGATTGTGCAGAATCTCTTGTTACATTTGAGCATGAGCTTTGTCAAGATAAGATAGTTACAAAAGTTGAGAAAAAGAAAAACATCATAAATGATAAGGTTAATAGGTCAAAAAGGTTAGACATGCTTAAATGGGTTCTAAAATAAAAACACAAGAAGATCAAGGAAGAAACAGAGGAGATGTGGGAATCTCCTTAGATTTATTTCTAGAACCCTTCTGTGTGGGGGTGTCTCTTCTAGGCTTCAAGGAGACACTTTTAAAAAAATTGAAGCATGGTGGGTGCTATTGCGTCTTGGATATTTTTCATGATAAGAAGGTGAGTTGACAAATTAATTTCTATATCTTTTGAGGGAATATATTTTTGAAGAAAATTTTGCATCACTATTATGGTTTGAGGCTATTAGAATGATTCTTGCATATGCAGTGTTTTAAAGTGTTTCAAATGATTATGGTCATAAGAAATTAGAATGTTGAAAAAGATCTAACAATTTTAGAAAGAAGGAAAAGGATACTCATGCAAATTCAATCAAGGAGGATCAAAGTTTCAAAGCTCCATTCATCAGGAAGAAGGTTTAGACATGTTCATGGCAGAAGAAACAACCTGAAGATTCTATGTTGGTGCAAACAACTTTGCATGTAAGAGATAAAGATCAGACATGGTTCATTGATAGCGGATGTTTGAGGCATATGATAGGAGATAAGAGTAAAGAAGATCAATGGTGGTACAGTGAGATTCAAAGATAAAACAACTACCAGGATAACCGGAAAAGGTACTTTATTTTTGGATAATGGTAGAACCAAGACTAAGAATGTTTTATAAGAATAAAACAAATATGTGATCAAGGATACACCTTAAAGTTTCATATGGAAGGAAATATTCAAATAAGTTGATTACAGATTCTCAAAGGACAGGCAATGTTTTAATCATATATCTTCTCAAATATTGACGAGAAGAGTTGGGAGTAATTTCTATTACTTCTTGCTATTGATGTTCAACATCAAGTGAGGGGGAGCTAAGTGTTAGCCCCAGGTAGGCCCTTTGCCATTGATGTCAAAGGGGGAGAATAACAGGTATAGGTACAGGTGCAGAAAATAGGTATATGTTGCTATAGTAAGGGGGAGTTATTGTATGTTTTCAGATGATGGTATGTGTAGGTGACAGGATGTGGTAGTTTCAAGATTGAGGTTGCCATTAATGACAAAGGGGGAGATTATTGTAAATATTGTCATTGATGTCAAAGGTTTAGTATTATTGGTGATAAAGGCCCCATTGCATTTAATATTATTTATCTTGGCTAATATGAGTTAATATTTATTTAATATTAATGAATATATTTTTGGTTGCATATGAGACAAAAGAAGGTCCCATGGAGAAGTCAAAGAGTCACGGGATAAAGACAAAAGAAGGATGGGACACATTTTCCCATGAAGAGTCATCTTGGGGAATACCAAGAGTCACCAAGTGAAGACAAAAGAGTAAAGGGCAAATTTATCATGAAGGGACACTTTAAGGAATACGAAAAGTCACCAAAGATAAGGACAAAAGTGGGAAGGACGTTTTTGGTCATGAAGGTTCACCACATGACTTTTCGAATGCTTGGATATGAAGGGTCATCCAAGATTGGCACCATTTTCCATGAGGATTGAAAGGTCACAAAGGGGAAAGGCCAAAGGTCATTTGGAAAGCTATAAATAAAGGCTTGAGAAGCCATTTGTAATGTGGTAGTGAGAGGTTGATTTGATATTGTAATATCTAGCTTAGAAGAGCAATTTTGAGAGATGATTTGTATTTGTTATATCTAGCTTAGAAGAGCAAAAGTGAGAGAGAGGAAGAAGATGTTGTATTGATCTATCATTTGTTGAGATAAAAGCATTGAGAGATAGGTGTGTGGTATACACAAAGGGGTTGGTGCTCCTATGGGTTGGTGCTCCTATGGGTTTGTGCTCATGAATTGTTGTTGGGTTGGTGTTCGGCAAAGGGGTTGGTGCTCCTATGGGTTGGTGCTCAGCAAAGGGATTTGAAGCTCCTGTGGGTTGGTGCTCACAAATTGTAGCTAAGGTTTGTACTTGGCAAAGGGGTATGGTGCTCCTATGGGGTTGTTCTCACAAATATATTTGAGATTGATTCTCCATGGTTTTTCCCACATTGGGTTTCCACGTTATATCTAGTGTCTCTCTCTATCTTGTGTGGATGTTTATTGTTTGAGTTTTATTGCATATTTTAAATGTTTAATTAAGTGGAATTTGGTTAAAGGAAAGATTTATAAGATATTTAATATACTGATTCACCCCCCCTCTCAGTATATTTTGTGCTTAACACCCTACAAGTAGGTGAGAACCAAAATTATAAACCAAAATTCATGAATGCATTAAATGGGATTCTAAGTTATAGATTAAAAAGACCATGATGCATATATAGAGGAGAGATAAAACATGACTCCATAGTCATATTAAAGTGGGTATATCTTCCTCAAAGACCTAATGAGACCTAACCAAATTGACTAAAAAAATTATATAGGTAAACCAAAGGAGGAAAAATCTACACTAATACCCCCTAAAGTTTAGCTTTGGTGGGTTTAAGAATTGGGTTTTAGAAATGAGCCCCGATGAAGTACCCAAGCACAAATCAAATCCCATAAGGAAAATAAAAGGGGAAAACCTATAGGAGAAAAATCCTCTCTTAAAATAAATCAAAGTGAGATAGTGCATGTTCTAAGGATGTCGAGGATAGTTGAAAAGGAATCCACAAGTGAAAACAATAGAGCACATAGAGAGAAGAGCTAATAACTATCCATATAAGATGCTAATTATACATATAGTAGATCTAAAAAAATGCTAAATGTAACTGATGAGATCCTCTAACTAAAGACCAAATAAGCTCCATTTGTATTGTAGAATATTTCTTCACTTTCCCAAAGGAAGAACACAGATGGTGGACTGGAAGTTTTCCCATTCCAAAATGGAATATGAAAGCAAAAATATAAATAAATATAATTAGGGTCCTAAAAAAAAGGGTGTCATAGTTATGGAAATATCATGAATAAGAACCAAATGTAATACCACTGAAGTGAACATGTCAGAAGTAGATGTAGTGAAGATTGGATCAGCCTGGAATAATGAATGTGTCTACCAAGTGCCTAATGGATCTCCAAAAAATATGTGGTTACTATATAAGGAACTATACTCCTTGTGTATATTATAATTGACAACTTATCCATTCAATTATGGTGCATTGGAAGCATAGGCCAAGAAAGAATGTGAAATGCCCTATAACTATGTAGTAGACTACCTGATGTTTCATGACTCTTAGATCAATATACATGCACCCTATAATTTCAAAAGTGGACCAAAGGTAGGTGGATTAGGGAGTAACTCCTAAATATATGTAAGGTTACAAGGATATGGTGGAGGTATGTCCCCATCACTAATGAATTCGTCTATGCTAGAAGAAGAGTCTATATATAAGTGAAAATAGATAGTTGTATAACTTATCCTACTCAATAATATTTACACTTGTAAATAAATTTAAATCAGGGTTATGACCAATAATGGATATGCTAAACCAACACTAAGGGATTACTTATCACATTATGTTAAAGGAGAGGTTTCCAAGGCCTCTAGTCCAATTCCATCTTGTGATAACTCTAGCTAGATCTTATGATTGTAAATAATATTAATTAAACTTATCTATTAAATAACTATGCAAGCTAATATAGTGCTCACCAAAGCTTGTAGCACAAATGGGGAAAATAATAAACATGTAAATACAATTCTATATATAACAAGGAAATGATCTAAGCAAGGAGAGATACAATTCCATATATATATTAATTCAACAACTTTTACTTATTAAAATATGAAGGGATAGAAATATACTTACCTTGTTTAAGTGAACCCATAAATGCCTCAATCTCTCCCTTGGTCAATGGTTCCTTTGGAAGAGGTTTGTGTGGGCTTGTAAGGATCAAAAGTACAAATAATATCTAGGAGATAAGACTTATCCTATGCATCCAAGACTACAACAAGATAAGTGATACTTCTCTAAGGTAAAAACTTAAGCAATGAAACCTCCTATTAATTGTATAAGTTGATTTATGAATAGTAATGATGCACAATCAAATGATCCTCTTATTAGAAATGAAATGAAAGGGGTATATATATCCATTTATTGACCCTAAACCCTCTTGGTAATTTAGCTAATGTAGTTAGCCTGGTTGACCTTGTTAGGTGGGAAGTAAAGTCATTAGGTTTGAAACTATGTCATCTTAAGCCAACATAGTTCTATAATGTGTGTTAAACCTGAAATAGGTTGACCCTGTTGATGTAGTAGGAAAAATGGTAAAAATGGGTTTTTACTCAAGTAAGGGTGATTTTGGGTGGTGAACTACTTAGGTAAGTGTAAAAACAAGATTTCAAAGATTAGGTAAATGGATAGGAATAACTGTTATTAGTATAGGGACCAATAATCCTGCAAAGCACCAAAAGTTTACCAACCCCTTTACTAGTGTACCCTTTAAGGTATGCACTCAGAGAGATTGGGATTTTAATAGTTTTCTACAAGAGAGAAAGCATTGGTTACTAATAAAGTTTAAAAATATTGTGTGTATACATATGCCCCACTTAAATATTATCACATGTCATGTAGTTGTGACATGGGATGGTGCTTTAGGAAAATAACATAGAAACCCACAAATTTGAGCTAATAAATTATAACATGAAGCATAAAAGTAATTGAAAGGAATGAATTTAAAAATGCATACCTTTACTTACCTTGCTAATGTAGAGGAGAATTCATGTGATAGAAATGAAGAGGAATCCAATGTAGGGGTCATTAGGTGGACTTGTAAAATAAGAGAAAATTTTATTTTTTTGAAAAAATATGTGTTATATGTACGAAAATTTATCTATAATATCAAGATTCCATAGTATCTTTTGGTTCAAAAAAAGAGCTAGTAAAAGCACACTTATGAGCAAAAATTAGATTTTTTTAGAAAATAAATGATAACTAAAGAATTTTTAAAATTAAAATATAAATAGTATTTTGAAAATATTCATTTGTAATTTTTCTATTGTGAGAAAAAAAATCTCTAAGAGACCTGAAAGAGTGAAGAGAGAAATTATGGCCTAGAGATAATGAGTGCAAGTTGGTAATGCATAGTGGTAGCATCTAGCACAACTTAACTAAGTGATGTTTTAATTTTTAATTTTTTTAAAAGTTTTTATTGTAAAAAATGGTAAATTAAAAAAATTAGATGGTGGGGAAAATATGTATAACATAATTTGTCCCAAGAATTTTTAGGGTAGAGTATATAATTAGATGGTCAATGGGTAGCTATTATAATTAGTCATTAATGCCTAAGACATTAATAATAATTAGGTAAAAATTCATCATTATTTTTTTAAGGATTCAACTATATCAACTTAGTTAAAAATGTAAAGGTATGGAAAGGTGATCAAATTCATAGCAAATGGTCGATTTAGTTTAATCCTAAGTGGCCAACTATGTATAAGAAGGCTGATCTAGTTTATAAATTGTAAGTGGATGACTGTGTATATATTGGTCAATGTGGTAATGTATGAAAGTGGTTGATGTAGTTTTTAAATAATGGCTAACTTCATATGAAGTGGCTGAATAAATATAATGATGTGGTCAACTATGTAGCAATGTAGTTTTGTGACCTGGCCAACTGTGTAGTAGTGACATGCCTTAGTTTTAATGGTGACATAATTTGGCATTTTATAGAGATAGTGGATATTCTAATGATTAATAAACACATCATGGTTACCTAATTTATTAGACAGATTGATAGAAGATAACCACACATGGTTGACATCATTGGGTTTTGATAAGATCGTAAATACGTGAATTTATGATTTACATAGGAGATCTAAACGTGTAAATGAATAACAAATCATGATATAATAACCATATCAATGAACACAAGGTTTAATGTGAAAAACATCAAAGAGGTAAAAAAATCATGGTGATTATTCATATAATTGAGAAACACCCCAATACATAATTCCTCTTCCTCTCACTTCTTCTCAGACAAAGTCTTCATAAAACTCTTCACAATGCTTAAATATATCTCACATAATTCACAAAATAATATTGTGTATTGTTTTATTTTTCTAAAGGGGTAAAAACCTATTTATAATAGTAATGGGGGAGGTGACCATTATTACCAATGGTTCCAACCTTTGCCCAAGGAAACAAGTTGGAAATTAAATAATATGTTTTATAATTGTCCTTACATGATGTTTTAACCCCTGTTAAATATAATAACAAAACATTATTCATTTTACCAAATGTTAAGGGTCTAATAATGTTACCCTCATAACATTAAATATTCGAACACTCCCCCTTAATGTTAAATGGGGATAAAAACCATAGTCACCTTAAAGGAATTATACTATGTGTAAAAAGTGAAGGATTTAAAAACCTTCATCATGCCAAAACTCACCTTTTTGAAACAAAAGGAATTATAATCCATAAACTAATCAAAAGTAAGTTTAGGCTAGCATGATCGTGAGACTAGTTTCTCATGAATAATCACTAAACATGTTTGGAGCCTTTTATAACATAAGGACCTCCATTACAAATTATGTTTTTAATGTATTGGGGTACAAAATAAAAAAATTCAAATAAAGTTTATTCAAATTACATAACTTCCACATGAAGTTTACAATAATTTATAATGAGAAGAAGTATAAATAAGAAGAAAAAAAATATGGTCATTAGGAAGTGGAATTGTCATGCACACTACCCCTCAATGGCAACTCTGTGAGGCCCATCATTACATGAAACTAACAAAACTTGGTAGTACCTAATGATTTTATGAAGATATCCACCACTTGTTCATCTGTGGGATTGAACTACAAATCAATATCACCATTTATGACTTTCTCTCAAATAAAATACATATGAAATTTAATATATTTAGTTCTTTGGTGCTGCACTATATTTTTTTCTAGAGCTTTGAAACTTTGGTTATCACAATGAAGGATGGTACTATGAGAAACATCTAAATGAAGTTCCCCAAAAAAATTTTACAACCATATGGCTTATTTGGCATCTTCCATAGAAATTTTGTACTTTGCTTTAGTATAAAAGATAGAGATAGTAGGTTGCTTCTTATTGATCCAAGTGATAACACCTACACCAAACTTAAACACATATATAGTTGATTTGTGATCTATAGTATCACCAGCATGGTTAACATCATAATAACCATATAATTTAGCATTATCGATGAAAGAATATAATAAACCAAAATTAATTATTCCTTTGATATAAAAAAGAATATGTTTAGCTAATTTTTAATGATCTAAATATAGATCCCACATAAATATAGAAGAAACACCAATACCATATAAAATATCTAGCTTAGTAAAGGTTAGATAAATAAAACTACCAACACATTGTCTATATAAAGTAGGGTTAACTTTTTCACATACAGGTTTTGGATCAAGTTTAACACCAACTTCAGTAGGAGTAGAGGAAGATTTATAATCAAACATGTTAAACTTAACAAGAAGGTAATGAGCATATTGAGATTATGATACAATGATAGAATGTTTATCCAAAAATATAGCCATTCCTAAAAAATGATGAAAAATGTCTAAATCAATTATTTTAAAAATTTGACTTAGTTTATCCTTGTGTTTATGAATTAAATTAGTTATATCACCACAAATTAAAATATCATCAACATATAAAATAATTAAGAATAAATGACCATTTTCAATTTTAACAAAGATCATTATTTGAATAGCCATTAGAAAAACTAATTCTTTGAAAAAAGAAGTAATTTTAGAATACCAAGAATAAGGATTTTGTTTTAAACCATTCAAAGTTTTTTTAACTTTCATACATAATGTTCTTTATCAGGGTCACTGAAACCTTTAGGCTAAGTCATGTAGATTTCTTCTTCTAAATCACCATTTATAAATGCATTCTTGACATCAATTTGATGTATAACCCAACTATTTTGGACTACAAGAGTAATACTAAGTCTAAAAATACTCATTTTTGCTATAGGATCAAAGGTTTCAACATATTCCATCCTAGGTTTTTGATTAAACCCATGAATAACTAATCTAGCTTTAAAATTATGAATTTTACCAATTGAAGTCTATTTAATTTTATAAAGCCACCTACAACTGACAATATGCTTTTTAAGCAGACAAAGGACAAGATCTCAAGTTTTATTTTTAATAAAGTCACTATATTCAACTTGCATAACAACATTCCATCTTTCAACTTGAGTGGTTTTCTCAAATTATTGATGTTCAAATTCATACATAGTCATTAATGCATGTTAAGAATGTTTAGTTCTAGTTAATTTATTAAGGTTATTGTTGACCAAATTTGACCCTTTAGGTAAAATTGGGGACCCTATAAGTAAAACATGACTTATAGGTGTTTTAGGGGTAAAATACATGTGTTAAAATGTGTTTTATGGGTTAATGTCATTTAATGTTTACTAGTCTTGGTCCTTAGTCATTTTAGTCATTTTGAGGTCAAAAAAGGGGCATGAGTTGTATGAATTACTTAGGAAGTGTGAAGATTAAAAAAATATATGTCACATTACATGTGTCCTCACATGTCTTAATAAACTATTGGCAACTAAAAGTGGTAAGTGTTTCAGAAGAAAGAGCAATTTTTTTGGAAAAAAGGTGAGTTTGGCACTTGTACAACCCATGGGGAAATTTGACACATGGAAGAGGATCATGGAATGTCCCTTCAAATTATTAAATATTATTTACACATTTTAAATGCTTTGTAAGTACCATTTTTGTCCCAAATTTTTTTTTCTCCTTTTTCATGCTTCTAAGAATACAAAAGTGACCTCCAGGCTTATGCTTAGTACATATGACTAAGAGGTTTCAGCTCAAATAACTTTGGGAGGTTGTATTATAATAATATAAAATAATTTCAATAAAAATATTTAGAATAATAGTGGTATATGATTTATGAACCATCCTCATGAAGTTGATTATGCTTTTCTGCTTGTTGTTTCATGCACCCTATAGGTTTTGCTCCATTTTTGGTAATTCTATACAAAACAATTGGTGAAGTTGAATCCATAGGTTGTGGGATATATTATCATTTGATATTGATATATATTTTCATGTTTCATGGTGTTTGGATGAGCAATTTATCTAATGTTGCATAAAGGTGCCACCATGTGTAGTCTCAATCAATTTTCCTTATTTGTAGAATGTTTGGTTATTAGAGGAGGTATCATAATAAAATGATGTGATTTTCCTAATTTATAAATACCATATTTATCATATTTAATTAATTTATAGTCTCATAATATCATGATTAGATCAACTTTGTAGTTTTTCCATGCTCACAACCAACTCTTTGCTCAAATTCACTTGCAGCCATGTTGGACCACATATGTAGAACCTCTTTAGCATGTCCATGGAAGTGTTTTGGAAGTATAATGATGTTTCATGTTGATAATTTGGTTAAAATATCAATTGATTATGAATCCATTCCATGTGGTGCATGAACCATTTCAAGTTCATTTCTTTCATACAACCTAAGTCCACCTACAAGGGTCTCTCTTTGATAACATCATGATGGAAGAAGAGATTTGATAGTAGATACAAATATTTTAGAGTCTTAGAAGTGGATTTTAAAATTTTTATATAGCATAAAATTAATCACAACAAATATCTTGTTGATTTTCTAATTTTACATTTATTGCCTGCATATAGGAAAATGTGCATCTACACGAGCCTGAGATGACATCATATTGAGATTGAAAATGTGATAGTTTTGAAAATCTAAGTGAAAATAAGTGAATTTTAAAACTTGATGGGGTTATATAAATTTTTCATAAATATAATTAGCCTACATTGTGCCCCATTCTACTCTTTTGCCTATATGTGACAACTAGCTACAAGTGGCCCTAACAAAGGTATATAGGTCCTTGAATAGGAGGTTGAAACATGGTAAAATTTTTCCTTGGGATATTGGTAAATGGAATTGACCATAGAAGATGTATTTTAATGTTACAATTTGTAAAATTGAAATGGAGATACCTTCAAACGCATAAGATGACTGTTCAGGCCCATTTTCCCCAAAAATGCAAAACAAAGTTCTTAGGGATTTTGATGATATATCATAACAAGGATGTAATCTATTTTAAGACATATTAATGGCTTGGTCTTGTATCTCTCACATAGGATAAGACCTTTGCAATGTTTTATGTGTAGAGGATCAATAGAGAGTGGTTTTTAGGAAGCTCAAAGTTGCCCATAAAAACACTAAAGTTAGGCATTGATGTCTATAGGACTTTGATCAAAAAGTGACCTTGCACTCCATGTTGATAAGTATAGTTCATTCCAACATATGAAAGTGGTTCCAAATGTTTTATGTGACACTCATGATCTAAAATACTATCAATAAAAGATTATAAGTGGTGTCATGTTGCTAATACACACCTACTGTTAGGTTGTGGAGCTAAAAGCTTCACCAGGATGTAAACAAGAGGAGTTACAGAGGTTGCAGAGAGTTGCAGAATGAGTTGTAGGGCAACTGACATCGGTCAGATAGCAGTGAAGAAGCAACCAATGTTGGTTACCAATCGGCCGACATCGGTCAGGGAGGAGTCGACGTCGGCAACCTGTGCGTGAACATGCAGTTTGCATGTTGATTCCAGAGAGTCTATTTTTAGACTGTTAGTTTGCATGTTAAAGGCTAGTTATAGTCTTGAGTTACGTGTCTAATTATTGTAATTAAGATAGTCTAATTATTTTAAGCATGAGATCTATATATAGACTCATGGGCTGTATTGTAAACCAGTGCTAGAGAGTAAGAGAGCAAAATAAGCTCCTTCAGAGAGAGGAGAGCAATGGTGTGTTCCTCCTAGTGCCACAGTACCAAGTGTGGGTGCTGGTTTGGAGAATCAAAAGGGTTCTTTGTATATGTATGATCTTAGTCAGCAGGTGTGCATGGCTTCTTTTAGAGATCTACAATGGTGAGTAAGGTCTAGTGATTTGCAGGTAGTAGCAGAGAGCAAGAGATATACTTGGAGTATGATTGTGTACTTGGTGTACTAGCAACATTGTTTCTGACTAGTGGAGGTGAACATTAATTCTATATTGGAGTTGATCATTGTGACCGAGAGAGAGAGGGAAGAAGGTCTTGAGGTGTGGCGAGCCTTTGAGGTGGAAGAAGAAGTGGCATCTTCTTTATTGTATTTTCTTCTGAGTGATTATTAATACAAATGTGTATTGTCTCTCATATTCTTGTGTTGTTTCATATTTCTAGTTACTTACCATTCTGGTTAAATTCTATGTTTAGTTGCTAATACAAGAGGTAATCATATGTGCTCTTATTGGGGAGCAAGATCCTGACAAGTGGTATCAGAGCTTTTGGTTGGGTTGACTAATAGGTGGTTCAGATTTGGTAGTGTTTTTTGATTACAAGTCACTCTCAGGGGTTTCAAATTGAGTGGGAGTATAGCAATGGCAGAAGAAAGTAAGATACGAATGGAGAAATTGAATAGCACGAATGGTCTGATTAATGAAAAGAAAGAGTAGGGAAAAGGAGATTGTTGGTTGGTAGAAGATCAGCATGTAGAAGCAGATGTTGCAGGTGATGTTGCATAGGTTGCTCTGGATAAAGTAGAATCTTTGTTTATAGATTATTTTGCCTCTTTCCATGCAGCCCAAAATAGAGCATCTTTTCATGAGCATGTCTTTGGAGACTTTGGAGAGATTTATTTAGGGGTTGGTGAGCCTTGTCAAATTATTGACGAAGGGGAAGTGAAGCTGAAATTGCAGATAGATAACACACAGGTGTTGAAGAAGGTCATGCAGATTCCAGTCTTGGAGATGAGTCTAATTTCTTCAGGAAAGTTGGGTGATGGGAGATGCACTGTGACTCTCACAGTGGATGCACTTGAATTAGATGGTGGTAAGAAAGTAGGTATCCTTTATCTATCTACTTATATTACTGATTCACCTTCTGTTGTAGAGATGTGGCTTTGTAGGCTTGGTCACATATGTAGGAGGAGAATGCATGTTCTCAAGTGGAAGATAGATGTTTTTGATAAAATTAAGAACTGGAAAGCCTTGGTGTTCATGGAGGAGATGACAAACAGAGATCAGCTGAGGGGATTGAATTATTCTGAGTAGGGTTGTGTTGATTTGAATAGGGTTTTGATCCAAAAGGAGCTCACAGGTAAAAAGTTATCACTCACAGGCGAACACAGGTACCAGCATCATTCAGACAGTAATTGACGTCAGTAATAAGAAGACTAACGTCAGTCAGACAGGAACCGACATTGGTAGAAGGTATACCAGTGTCAGCCAGAGAAATGATGTCGACAGTCAGGGTCAGTGCAGGGAACTGACATCAGTCAGATGCAGACTGGGAGATGGCTAAGACCGATCACTGGAATGGATGGTGGGTGGATAGCAAGCTATCAACAAGTCTCAAATGCCCATATGGAGGTCAGAAAGGGTAAGTGAACCTCATATTCATTGTTTACCTTCTTTATATTGCTTACCGATGGTCAAGAACTAGGAAGATGTGAAGAGGCAATGCAGGTAGAATCCAAAAATAGTGGGAGCTTGGCATGGATGAGGAGTGTGAGTCCTTAGAGAAGAACCAAACAGGTGTTTTTTTGGTGGAGTTGTCAGCTGGAAGGAAGCACTGAAAGATGGATGGATTCCCAAGTTAAAGAAGAGAGTGGATGGATACGTGAGATGAAAGGCCAAGGTATATGGTCTTGAGAAAGCTACAGGATAGTGGTATAGGGCTGACAGGTGGTACCAGGTGGATGACAAAGTAGATCTTTTGTCAATGTCAGTATAACCATTGTGTTTATCTTACTAGGTGGATGATGGTCGCAACATTATCTTATTATTGTATGTGGAGGATGAGCTTGGAGCAGGTTCACACATACAAAGTTTTACTGAGCTAAAGGTAAGGTTAGTTCAAAGGCATGTCATGAAGAATTTGGAGTAGCAAAATTCTTTGGCATAAGAGACATGGAAGATCATAGGTTGATCTCTAGTGGGAGCTGATGTGAAGATGGTGTTGGCGGGGTTCAAGATGTAGGATGTAGAATTAGAAAGCACACCAAGGGCTGGACAGTTCAAGCAGAGCTTAGAACAAGGTGTAGACCTGAGTTTTCCCAAGCAGTGGGAGTTGTCACAAAGTATGGAGCCAATTTAGGGAAGGAGTACTGGAGGGCAGTTGAGTGGATTCTCAGGTATCTGAGAGGGACTAGCAGCAGGGATTCTTGTTATGTAGGGTCAAGGTCTTCACTACATGGAGTTATAGGTTCATATGTGGTAGGTTACTTAGATGATAGGTGTAGCATCATAAGATGTGTGGTGGTTGGTCTTCAGGATTGATCTTGAAGAGGGATACAAGCCAGGGAATAATTTAGATGGTGTATAGGTACAGGTATAGGTACAGGTGTAGTTATTTATCTCCAAGTGGGAGATTGTTAGGTTGTGGAGCTAAAATCTTCACCAAGATGCAAATAGGAGGAGTTACAGAGGTTTCAAAGGTTGTGAAGAGTTGAAAAATGAGTTGCAGGGCAACCAACATCAGTTACCAGTCGGTTGACATCGATCAGGGAGGAGCCGACGTCGGTAGCCTGTGCGTGAACATGCAGTTTGCATGTTGATTCTGGAGAGTCTATTTTTGGACTGTTAGTTTGCATGTTAAAGGCTAGTTATAGTCTTGAGTTGCATGTCTAATTATTGTAAGCATGAGATCTATATATAGACTCATGGGTTGTATTGTAAACTAGTGCTAGAGAGTAAGAGAGCAAAATAAGCTCCTTCAGAGAGAGGAGAGCAATGGTGTGTTCCTCCTAGTGCCACAGTACCAAGTGTGGGTGCTGGTTTAGAGAATTAGAAGGGTTCTTCGTATATGTATGATCTTGGTCAGCAAGTGTGCATGGCTTCTTTTGGAGATCTATAATGGTGAGTAAGGTCTAGTGATTTGCAGGCAGCATCAGAGAGTAGGAGATCTACTTGGAGTACGGTTGTGTACTTGGTGTACTGGCAGCATTGTTTCTGACTGGTAGAGGTGAACATCAATTCTATATTGGATTTGATCATTGTGATTGAGAGAGAGAGGGAAGAAGGTCTTGAGGTGTGGTGAGCCTTTGAGGTGGAAGAAGAAGTGGCATTTCTTTATTGTATTTTCTTCTGAGTGATTATTAATACAATTGTGTATTGTCTCTCATATTCCTGTGTTGTTTCATATTTCTAGTTACTTGTCATTCTGGTTAAATTCTGTGTTTAGTTTCTAATACAAAAGGTAATCATATGTGCTCTTATTGGGGAGCAAGATCCTGACACCTATAATCCATACAAGTTGCATAGACACCCACCTACAATAAATAGTGACCTCAACTTCATGTTTATATGGTGTTTAAGGGAATCTAAGGTAAATAAAGGTATGGTAAAATAATAATTGGATTTAAATATTCATTTAAGGTCTTAAAAAATCATGATCAATCTTAGTGACATCTCATAACCACCTACAAGAATAGAAAAGGTAGGGTTTCTCAATCAAGAGGGAAGAACTCAGTCTTATGAGTTCAAAGAGCTTGTAATGAGTATAAAATGGGTTAAAATGATAAATAAAACTTATTAAAACCTTATTAAAATCCATTATAACATTTAATATCTCTAAAAAATGTAAAAAATCCTATACATACCCCATTTAGGAGCCTATGAGCACCCACAACCATTATAGATGACTATGACAAACAATGAGTTAAGGAGTGAGGTATGAAGGTTGCCAATGCATAGAAATGATCCCAAATTATTCCAAAAAAGAATGAAATTATTATAAGATAACATAAAATTATATAAAACCATTGTATTAAGCTAAAATAGGCATGAATACCTAAAGGCATGGTGTCAAGAAGTAGGACATAGTCAGGGTAATACACTCAGTCATGACTTGGCAGGAGTGTGAAGAGCATGTGGAAGATTGGATAAAAAAATGGAGATGGGAATACATAAAAATATGATGATGATATTATTATAGAGTTATCATGATAAACAAGGAGTAAAGGATGAGCTCTATAACAAGCAACATACAATCCACAACATGAAAACCCTACACACGGTACCTTTATGCAGTCAGTGATGGGGTTTTAAGGATTGAAAAGGTCAAATTATGTCATAAAGGGATAAAATTTTATAAATAATATATTTAAAACCTTTATAATCTCCTAAAATATTCAAATTTGTTTGGGGAAATGGGGGAGTGCCCTTTGTTTTATCTCAGATAGAGGGCACTCTCTTTGTGCACAAAACTTGCAACCTTGAAGAATATGAGGAAAAAATGGAAAAACGATTGATTTAACATATATTATATGTTTAGGAAGTTATATAACACATATTAAAACATATAAAACCAATAAATAAGTATTTAAGCTTAACAGGGTATCTTAAACCCTCCAATTTGTAGTTAGGTGTACTAGGCATTACTAAGCCTAGAGGTCCAAATGAGAAGGCATTTTAACTTACACCATTATGTGGGAATTATAACTTGATAATAAAATTTTTTAGGGTGATTTAATAGGTTTTAAATCTTATGGAATGAAGATAATTCTAATAGGATGGTTTGGATGGCAAAGATTGCAGTCATCCTGTTAGGCAGAGTTATGGCCTAGTGCTCAAATGAAGGGTCATTTTCATTTATAGATGTATAAATGTCTCATAAATTTTGGAATAATTTTTTTTGTATCATTTTAGATATTTTAAATATTATTTAATTTAAATAAAATTATTTGGATGGTCTAAACCACAAGAATGTAGGTAGGCCTACTAGGCAAGATTTAGGCCTAGAAGCCAAATGAGGAGTTACTTTCACTTTTCACATGAGATATGCATTATAACCAATTAATAAATTATTTTTGGGTAAAAAAATATGTTAATATGTAGAGGAAACTATGAAAAATCCATTTTTGGCTTAGAGATAATTTAGGCTTGCAGGAAATGTAAGGGAAAGCTCAACAAGGTGACTTTGAATGCTCATATCTTTCTTGGCACTTTGTATGGATGATAAAGGAATTTATAGGTGTTATAAGGGGTCATAAATACCATTCTTGTGGATTTTTTTTAAATTTTAAATATCAGGTTTTTATGAACAATGCTTAAGAGTAAAAATAGGCTAAAACCCTTACAAACCCTTGTTAGTGACTAGTTTGAGGAAATGAAGTTAGAAATATGATAAAATTTAATATTTAATATATAATATTGATTTTAAATTGTATATTAATCTCTCAGGATACTACCCATACTTTTAGACTATATGACATTGTATGGACAAGGTATAAAACATGATTGTTTTGAAAGTTTTATGTGTTTTTTAGGTTTCATAAGGTTTCAAGAGGTGAAAATAGCATAGAGGGAAATATGAGGACTTAATATAACTCCAAATATCAATTTAATTTCTTTAAATAACTTCAAATTTCCTCAACCATCTTCTTCATCTCAGCTAGTCAGAACTAGCATAGTGGCCAAGCTAGTGAGAAGGGTGAAAAACTTCATGTGAGCTTATTTTAAGGTGTTCCTAATGCTTATAAGTCCATTTAGGGTCTTAAAAATTGTCATATAATCCATCCCAAATATTTTCATGGAAAAATAAATCCAATTTTGAGGCTAGGTGTGCAGGGTGCATGAAAGAAAAGTTTTTTGGATTACAAATGATGATGCCTCATTCCCAGATGATTCTAGATGAATAAGCCTACAACCAATGCATGTAAAGGCATGCATAAAATACTTAACCTAATTATTATCATTATATTTATCCCTAATCATATTTGGGACATTAAAATAAGTCTAAATCATGAAGGCAAGTATTTTGAGCCTAAATAAGGAGTTTCATACCACTTTTCATGAGTTTTATGACTTGGATGGACACTTGTGCTTCCTGACCTTGCATGTTTAATCATATTCCCCATTATCACTCAAAATTAACTAGTATTATCATCTTAAAAAGTTTCCTTTTCACTCTTGGACTTCTCTCTTCTCCTCTCTCCCTCAAGTTCTATAAGAACTAGCCATTTTGGCTATTATAACTTATGCTCCACCTGAGTATGGCAAAGCCTTGATCATTTTCATACCATTTGATCAATAAGAATACTGATTTTTATCTCTTCATGAATGTTCATATTGTGTTGTACTTTAATGTTTAATATTTCTTAGTAAATACTATGGATTCTTTATCATGTTGTTGTATTCTTTCATCCTAATTACAGGTGGAAAGATTCTTCTTGCAAGACATGTGAAGTGTTCTAGGAAATGTCAAGGATTGAGTGAGTTAGTATATTAATTAATTCCATTTAAGGCCTATTTTATAGTCCTCCTAAATTTTCACATTCATCCATAATCTCATAATGTAACATTGATGTGAGAAGATGTATATTGAAGGAGTGTATGTTTGGTTATTCCTTTGTTCTCATGTGTAACATACTACTAGTTGGAAGTCATCATCTTATTTGGTGTATCACCTCCCTTAGAATAGTGTGTTTTTAGTTATATCTCTCCCTTCACCCACCCAAATTTTAGGTGTAGTAGTGATCCGAAGTGGTACATCAAGAGAGCTATCCCTACCTAGAGATTCACCTCATCCTTAGGCTACTCACAAGCCTAGAGGTGTTTCCGTTGTGCCAGTTGGATGAGGAACACTGAGACATCTCCTCAAAGGGTGAAAATCCAAGTGACAATAGTTTTTGGCATGCTTGATGTGAATATTAATCTAAGAGGTTAAAATATTTTTTGTGTTGTCTTTCAACAATAAGCCTTTGGAGGCATCTATCAAAGCATCAATGGAAACTCCAAAGATACATTATGTTGTGGTGTGGAGCTAAAAGCATCAACTGCTTGTAGACACTAGAAGGAAGGATGCTTAAGAACCAGAGCCACCGGCGTCGGCAGTATGACCGACGTCAGTTACAAGTAGTGGAGAAGGAGACCAGCGATGACAGGGAGTCAGCCGATGTCGGCAACACCAGACCAACAGAGACCGGCGTCGGTCACCTGTGCGGTCCAGAACTGTTCATTGCACGAACAATTAGTTAGTTGAACCGAGTGTTTGCATGCTAAGGGGCTAATTTAAGTCACGGGTTGTGTGTCTAATTTTAGTAGTTAGAGTTCTATTTTTGTAAGCATGGGATCTTATTTATAGACCCATAAGGCATGTATTGTAATGAAGAAGGCAAGTAAAAGCATTGAAGCTAGCAAGGTCAAGAAGATCTATAGGTGTAAGGTCAAGGAGATCAGCTGAAGCATTCAGGGAGGGATAGCAACTCAGGCTTTAGAGTTGTTGTGTTGAGCAAGAGAGAGAGGGAAGAAGGTCTTGAGGTGTGGCAAGCCTTTGAGGTGGAGGAAGAAGTGGCATCTTCCTTATTGTATTTTCTTCTAGTAATATCTAATACAAAGAGTGTGTATTGTCTCTCAAATTCTTTGTTGTCTCAAGTTTCTAGCTACTTTATCATTCTGGTATAATTCCATGTTTAATTGCATATAAGAAAGTAATTAATTGTGCTCTAATTGGTAGAGCTGTAGATCCCCTGACAAGTGGTATCAGAGCTACGGTTTAAAGGAAGCAGGGTATTGTTTTTTTATTACAGGGCATTCACAGGGTTTTCTGATTGAGTGGGAGTTCAGCAATGGCAGAAGAAAGTAGGCTACGAATGGAGAAGTTTAACGGCAAGAATTATCAACACTGGAGGATGCAGATTGAGGACTATCTGTATCAAAAGGATCTGTACTTACCGTTGGGTGGGGTTGCATGCAAGCCAACAGATATGAAGGATGAAGAATGGAACGTTCTTGATCAGAAGGCTCTCAGTTCCATAAGGTTGAGCCTTACATCATCTGTGATTTCCAGCTTATCACAGTGCAAGACAACGGAAGAGTTGATAAAGTCCTTGGCAAATTTATACGAAAAGCCCTCGGCTTCTAACAAGGTATACCTTATGAAGCAGCTATTTACTTTGCAAATGTAGGAAGGTGGATCGGTACATACTCATCTCAGTGATTTCCATGGTTTGGTAAACCAACTAGCTTCAGTCAATATTGTTTTTGATGATGAGGTAAAGGCTCTCCTGATTTTATGTTTTTTGCCTAAAAGTTGGGACAGTATGGTTATGGCAGTAAGTAATTCTGCATCTGCTTCTAAAATCTTAAAAGTTGATGATGTTGTGAGTGTGATCTTGAATGAAAAAATACGTAGGAGAAGCACAGGTGAATCATCAGGGAATGCTCTAAGTGCAGAAGCAGGGAAAGGCAAAGGGAGAAGGTTGAGAAAGGGAAATCAAGGTCGGGAAGGAGATCCGAGTCCAAAGGTATTACCTGCTAGTTTTGTGGAAAGAAAGGACATACAAAGGAGTGTTGGTTGAGAGATAAAGATAATCAACATGCAGGTATGGGAGAAGCAAAGGATGCAAATATTGTGATGTAGGATGCTCTCATACCATCTTCAGATAGTCAGGTAGGATCATGGATTTTAGATTCTGGTTCATCTTTTCATGCATCCCCAAACAGAGATTTGTTCGAGTATGAACAGGGAGACTTTGGACTTCTTTATTTAGGGGATGGTACACCTTGTCAGATAGTTGGCAAAGGGAAAGTGCAGCTGAGATTGTAGATTGACAACACATGGGTGTTGAAAGAGGTCATGCATGTTCCAATTCTGAAGCAGAGTCTAATTTCTGTAGGAAGGTTGGGAGATGAGGGATGCACAATAACCCTCACAATAGATTCTTAGAAGGTTACCAAGGGAGCACTTGTTCTAGCAAGAGGTAAGAAAGTAGATACTCTTTATTTGTCTACTTGTATTACTGATTCTACTTCTGGTGTAGATTTGAAGATGTGGCCTAATAGGCTTGGTCACAAGAATAGGAAGGGAATGGAAGTTCTTGATTCAAAAGGTATGTGTTCAAATTTGGAAAGCACAGATACAGTTCATTGCAGAAAGAGGAAATTTGATGCTTTTGACAGGAACAAAGAAGCCTTGGTGTTTATGAAGGAGATGAAGGACAGAGATCAGTCATAAGGGCTGAATAAGTCTGAGCAGGGCAGCATGGACAGAGGTTTGATCCAAGAAGAGCTCACGAATGAAAATTTCATCACTTATAGGAACACAGACACTGATGTCAATAGCTTGGCACCGACGTTAGTCATCCAGGTACCGACATCGGTCATGTGCAGACCAATAGGGTCGGTAGGTTAGACTGGAGAAGTTCGATGTTGGTCATAAGGACCGACGTCGGCAGGTGGGACACTGGCGTCAGCCAGGGAAACAACGTCGGCAGTCAGGGTCAGTGCAGGGAACTGACATCGGTCGGGAGCAGACTGGGAGATGGCCTAGATCGATCATTGAAATGGATGTTGGGTGAATTAATAGGTCTCAAACACCCATGTGGAGGTTAGGAAAGGTATGTGAACCTCATATTCATTGTTCACCTTCTTTATATTGCTTACTAATAGTCATGAACTAGGAAGATGGAAGAAGCAATGCAGGTAGAATCCAGAAATAGTGGGAGCTTGTCATGGATGAGGAGTGTGAGTCCTTGGAGAACCAAACAGGTATTTGTTGGTAGTGTTGTCAGCTAGAAGAAAGCACTGGATAGAGGGATGGAATCCCGTTTTAGAGAAGAGAGTGGATGGACACATGAGATAGAAGGCTATGGTATATGGTCTTGATTATGCTACAGAACAATGGAGGGTTTCATATACAAGGAGTTTTTCTGAGCTAAGGGTAGAGTTGGTTCAAAAGTGTGTCATGGAGAATTTGGGAGCAGCAAAATTCTTGTGGCATAAGAGATAGGTATTGCATCATAGGTTTGCATGGTGATTGGTCTTCAAGAGTGACATTGAAGAGGGATACAGAGCCTAAGGAACAAAATAGATGGTGTACAGGTATAGGTACAAGTTGCAACTATTTATCTCCAAGTGGGAGATTATTGTGGTGTGGAGCTAAAAGCTTCAACTGCTTGTAGACACTAGAAGGAAGGATGCTGAAGAACCAAAGCCACTAGCGTCGACAGTATGACTGACGTCGGTTATAGGTAGTGGAGAAGGAGACCAGTGACGGTAGGGAGTCGACCGACGTCGGCAGCACCAGACCAGCAGAGACCGGCGTCAGTCGCCTGTGCGGTCTAGAACTATTCGTTGCACGAATAGTTAGTTAGTTGAACCGAGTGTTTGCATGCTAAGGGGCTAATTTAAGTCACGGGATGTGTGTCTAATTTTAGTAGTTATATTTCTATTTTTGTAAGCATGGGATCTTATTTATAGACCCATAAGGTATGTATTGTAATGAAGAAGGCAAGTAAAAGCATTGAAGCTAGCAAGGTCAAGAAGATCTACAGGTGTAAGGTCAAGGAGATCAGCTGAAGCATTCAAGGAGGGATAGCAACTCAGGCTTTAGAGTTGTTGTGTTGAGCAAGAGAGAGAGGGAAGAAGGTCTTGAGGTGTGGCAAGCCTTTGAGGTGGAGGAAGAAGTGGCATCTTCCTTATTGTATTTTCTTCTAGTAATATCTAATACAAAGAGTGTGTATTGTCTCTCAAATTCTTTGTTGTCTCAAGTTTCTAGCTACTTTATCATTCTAGTATAATTCCGTGTTTAATTGCATATAAGAAAGTAATCAATTGTGCTCTAATTGGTAGAGCTGTAGATCCCCTGACACATTAATTGGTCAAGCATCCCAATTTTCCTTTTTAAGATTGTTGGTAATATATTTCTTTGTGTTCTTGCTTTCAATGAGGTTTCATAGATAATTTTGGTGTTGATTACTATTTTATATAAGCTTTTGAGACATTTAAATATTGTGCCATTCCCTATCAACAAGAGCAAGTTCTTAATCAGCCCTGGCATGAAGTGTATCAGCCCATTAATGAAGTTTATAAATCCTATAGCCATCCTCCTCAATATCTTGCTTCTCCTAGTCAACCTAGATACTTCTAAAGTTAATCCATTTTCACCTTTAAGTAAACACTTTTGGGCTATGTGAGGTACATGTTTGATCTTGATACTTTAAGGGGATTTGGTCAAGAGTTTCCTATCCATATTATTCATAAGGTGAGATATGCATTAGAGCTGGTCAAAAGAGAGTGGGCACCTATTGAGTGATACAAATGGCAAAGGCTCACAAGTGAGATGCTAGATATGAGTGGATTGGTTTATTATTTATAGTATAGGCTAAGAATTCATGAAATCTAACCTAACCAAACCTATCAGCTTCATATACACTTCCCTAAGATTGCCATCAGTCCTACATGGTTTCCACTCATGAGCCTAATCAAGCTTACCAAATTCATCCTTTTCCAAATTAGTTGGAGGAGAGATTTGAAAAGAGAAACCTTATTTTTAAAGCTAATCTTGATAGGAAGATTGAGTTTTGTAATATTCATATTCATAAGTCTATGTCATCAGTAAAAAAAGTGGAGTTCAATCCCTCATGTCCCTCTCCCATTACATCCCCACCTCAAAAAGAGACATTTAGATATGCCATTACAAGTTGGAAACAAGGTAGAGAATCCAAGCCTAAGGAGATCCAAAATTTATTGAAGACTTAATCCACTCCTCAAATTGCATAACCACCTCAAAATGAGACTCCTAATACAAATATCCTAAGATAGAATAAGATATTGGAGTCATGGGAAAATAAAGAAGTTAAAAGTCTAGATAAGGAGTGTGAAGTTGAGAGAGAGATTGATCCTATACAAGTCCCTCCCACCCTTCTTCAAGAAACCTATTGTATTCCATGTCAACCCTCTTATACACCTCCTTCTCATGAATAATCCTATGAATTTCAATAAATACTTTTCCAAGAGAACCTAGTTAAGCAAATTGAAGAGTTAGAGTCAAGAATGAAATTTCTAAGTCAAGGTGTGATGGAAGGTTTAAACCCAAAAGAAGATCCTATGCCTAAAGACACCCCATATAACCTCCCTAAAGAGAATGATAAATATAAATAAAATTTAAATGAAGTGATTTTCAAGTGAAAGGAATATAACCAATCTATCTTATCCCAAGGTCTGCCTCCCCTTCCTCAAGAGCTTCCAAAAGAATCCCTTATATTTCACTCCCAATATGATTTTGAGTTATATGTGCCACCTCCACCAACTAGTTAGTCTCGTCCTCACCCCATCACCCTTTGCCTTAATTTACTTATGGTATGAGAACCTAAGGAGGAGAATTTGGTTGAAAAAAACTCATAACTCTTTATTGAAGATAATGTAGCTCCTTGGCAGCCTCATTGGATTAAGTCACATGACTTCAAAATGCATAGTCTTAGAATCACAAAGAAGGAGAAAGAAATGGAGGATCTTGTAGCCCTTGAGAACCAAAGTCCTATTTTAGAGGTTGAGATGAAACTTGAGAGTCCTCAAAATGTTATAAATGATAAAGAAGAGGTGGTCTTTTCTGTTGAATCTTCATATTGAGTTGATATGAAAGAATGTCTTCCTTTTGCCAAAGAGGAAGAAATAGTCCATGGTTCTTCCATCACTATGAAAGATATCATGGATGGTAAATGAAAAGTTTAAAATAATCCTTGGGATAACCTATCTAAAGTCATTGGAGTAGGATATACTCCTATTCAAGGAGGCTATAATCTAATCAAAGATTGAAAAGATAACCTTGGCACTCAAGTAAATATACAAAGGAAAATCAACCTTTCAAATCTATCCTTAAAGAAGCATATACATTTCATGATAAAAAATTTGATTTCATCAAGATTGGATATCATCTTCTCAAACAATTGGGAGAAAAACATCAGCTCTTGAAGGATGGAATAAGCTCCTATTGGTCTGAATCTTCTAAGGAAAGAAACCAATCCTCTTGAAGCCATGCCCATAAAGAAGTTACTAAATGATCATGAGATTAAAAGTGGGCATAAGTATGAGGTATGTTTACAAGTTTAAAAGGAAGATATATACATTAGATACCTATTTGAAGATGATCTACTTAAGGGCAGACCAAGTGAAGTGTTAAAGAATAGATTTGATTAACAAAGCATCTAATTCAAGGAGAAACATGTTTGGCACTATGACGCATCCCATCAAGAAGATTATTCAAGAATTTTTCCTTTTGACCCTAGAAAGGATGTATGTTGAGTTTCTATTTGTGCATAATATATATTTTTTAAATTCCCCTGTGTGTCTTAAACACATGTGTGTGTGTGTATCTTACTAGTTTGGTCTTGATTTATATGTATCCTTGCTTTGTGTGGTTGAGGTAATCAAGTAGTCTTTTATTGATCAAAGAATATGGTAAAAGTCCTCTTATTGTGTCTCAAACTTCAGATGACTCCCTAAGCTCAATGGATTGATAAGGCTACTAGTCTAGTTAGTATAACAAACATACTACCCATATGAGTCACAAATTTGTTGACCAAATTTGACCTTGTAGGTCAAATTAGGGCCCTTATAAGTAAAAAATTGACTTATATGTGTTTTATGGGTCTAATACATATGTCATAAGGTGTTTTATAGGTTAATTAATGTCATTTAATGTTATACTAGCCTTGTTTCTGAGCCATTTTAGTCATTTTGAGGTCAAAAAGGGCATTTAATGAGTTGTATGGATTCATTGGGAAGTCTTGTATTGATAAAAGAATAAGGTAAAATTCCTCTTGTGTCTCAGACTTTAAATGACTCCCTAATCCCAATGTACTGATAAGGCTACTGGTCTAGTTAGTATAACATGCATACTACCCCTATGAGTCACCAATTTGTTGACCAAATTTACCCTATAGGTCAAATTGGGGCCCTTATAGGTAAAAAATTGACTTATAGGTGTTTTATGGGTCTAATACATATGTAATAAGGTGTTTTATAGATTAATTAATGTTATACTAGCCTTGGTCCTTAGTCATTTTAGTCATTTTGAGGTCAAAAAAGGGCATTTAATGAGTTTTATGAATTCATTGGGAAGTGTGAAGGTTAAAAAAGGTTATTTAATGTGAAATGTGTTATCACATGTCTTAATAAACTTTTTATAATTTAAAGTGGTAGGTGATTCAGAAGAAAGAGTAGTTTTCTTGGGCAAAAGGTGAGTTTGGCACTTGTATGGCCCATGGAGAAGTGTGCCACATGGGAGAGGATCATAGAATGTCCATTCAGATTCATAAATATTAGTTACACATTTTAAATTCTCTAGAAGTGACATTTTTGGCCCAAAACCATTCTTTTCCTTTTTCATCCTTTTAGGCATACATAAGTGACCTTCAGGCTTGTGTTTAGTACAAACAGTTGAAGAGGTTTCAAGTTAAATTATTTTTGTAGGTTATAATACACTTAGAGAAATTAATTTAAATAAAAATATTTTGATTAATGGTGGATTTTGAATTATAAACCATCCTCATGAAGTTGATTGTGATTTTCTACTTGTTATTTCATGCACCCTATAGGTTTTGCTTCATTTTTGGCAAGTCTATACAAACTAGTTGATAAAGTTGAATCCATAGGATGTGGGATATATTATAAAATGATATAAATATTTAGTTTCATGGTTTTTGGATGAACAATATTATCTCATGTTGTAATAAGGTGTCACCATGTGCAATCTCAATCAATTTTCCTTATTTGCAGAATGTTTGGTTCTTGGAGGAGATATAATAGTATTGTGATGTTTACCATGTCTCAATGCCATATTTATCATCTTACCTTCATGTATAATCTCATAATATCATGCTTGTATCAAGTTTTCAATTTTACTATGCTCACAATGAACTCTTTGTTTAAATTCACTTACAACCATGATGGAGCATGTGTGTTAGAAACATATTTATCATGTCCATGGAAGTGTTTTGGAAGTATAATGATGTTTAATTTTGATAATTTGGTGAAAATATCAATTTATTATTAATCCATACACTTTGGTGCATGAACCATTTCAGGTTCACTCCTTATATACAGCCTAAGTCCACTTATGGGGGTCTCTCTTTGATAACATCATGATGGAAGAAGAGATTTGAAAGTAGATACAAATATTTTGGAGTCTTATAAGTGTAATATAAAACTTGGAGAGAGATCATAAAATTTATCATAAGAGCACATATCTTGCTGACTATCTAAGTTTGTATTTACTAACTACAGATAATAAAATGTGCATCTATAGGAGCTTGAGATGATGTCATACTAAGATTAAAAATGTGATAGTTTTTACAATATATATGAGTGAAAATAAACACTTTATGAGGGTATATAAAGTGTTCATAAACATAAGTATCTTGTATAATATCCCATTTTACTCCTCTGTATGTATGTGACAACAACCACTTACAGGTGGTCCTAACAAAGGTATATATACCCTTGAATAAGAAGTTAGAACAAGGTAAAACTTTTCCTTGGGATCTTGGTAAATTTAATTGATCATACTAAACCTATTTTAATGTGTCAATTTGTAAAATATAAGTGGAGATACCTTTAAAATCATAATATGACTATTCAAGCCCATTTTCCACAAAAATGCAAAATAGAGTTCCTAGGGGTTTTGATGATATCTCATAATAAGGTTGAAATAGATTTTAAGGAATCATAATAGATTGGTATTTTATATATAACATAGGACAAGACCTTTTCAGAGTTTTATGGGTAGAGGATCAATAGAGAGTGGTTTTTAGGAAGCTCAAAGTTGTCCATAAAAACACTAAACTCAGACATTGATGTCTACAGGACTTTGATCAAAAAGTGACATTGCACTCCATGTTGACAAGTATAGATCATGCCAGCATATGATAGTGATTGAAATTTTTTCAAGTGAAACTCATGATATAAAATAATATCAAGAGAGGATGATAAGTGGTGTCATGCTCCTCATACACACCTATAATCCATACAAGTTCCTTAGATACCCACCTATAACAAACAATAACCTCAAATTGATGTATAGATGGTGTTTTGGGACACAAAAGGTAAATAAAATTATGGAAAAATACTATATGATTTAAATATTCATATAATTTCTTCAAACATCATGAACAAACAAGCCTATACAAACCCCCTTAGGACCCTATGAGCACCTACAACCATTATAGATGATTGTGACAAATAGTGAGTTAAGGAGTGAGGTATGAAGGTTGACAATACATAGAAATGATACAACGTGATTTAAAACAAGACTTAAATGATTATAATAGAGCATAAAATGATTTAAATACCTTGTATCAAGATAAAAGAGGCATTAATTCCTATAGGCATGGTGTTATGAAGCAGGACACAGTCAGGGTAATACACTCAATCTTGACTAGGCAGGAGTGTAATAAGCATGTGGAATATTGGACAAAAATGGATATGGGAATACATATAAATATAATAATTATATTATTATGAATTTATAATTATAAAAAAGGATTAGATGATGAGCTCTAAAATAAGCAACATATAGTCCACAACATGAAAACCCTACACATAGTACCTTTATGCAGTCATTTATGGGTTTTTAAGGATTTAAAAGGTAAAATGATGTCATAAAGGGATAAAAAAATTATTAAATATCCTTAAAACCTATATAATATCCTAAAATATTCATATTTTTCTTAGGAAATAGGGGAGTGCCCTCTATTTTATCTCAGACAGAGGGCACTCCCTTTATGCACGAAACCTACAACCTTGAAGAATATGAGGAAAAGATCAACCATATATTTATTTAACCTATAGTATAGGTGTAGGAAGTTATGTAACACATATTTAGACATATAAAACCAATAAATAATGATTGAAGATTAACAAGGTATCCCAAACCCTCTAATTTGTAGATAGGCATACTAGGCATGGCTAAGCCTAGAGGTCCAAATTATAAGGAATTTTCACTTACACCCATATTCGGGAATTATAAATTGATAAAAAATGTTTTTAGGGTGATTTTATAGGTTTTAAATCTTATTTAATGAAGACAATTCCAACAAGATGGTTTGGATGGTAAAGATTGTAGTCAGCTCATTAGGTAGAGTTATGGCCTAGTTCCCAAATGAAGGGTCATTATCATTTATAGATGTATAAGGGTCTTATAAATTATGGAATAATATTTTTGGGATAATTTTATATATTTTTAATCTTAGGGAATTCAAATAAACTTAGTTCGATGGTCTAAACCACAAGAATGTAAGTAGGCCTACTAGGCAAGATTTATGCCTAAAAGCCAAATGGGGAGTTACTTTCACTTTTTACATGAGATATGCATTATAATAAATTGGTAAATGTTTTTTGGGTCACCAAATATGTTTTAAAGATATTAATATGTATAGGAAACTATGAAAAAGCCATTTTGGCTCAGAAATAGTTTAGGCTTGCGATAAATGTAAGGAAAAACTCAACAAGGTGACTTTGAATGCTCATATATTTATTGGCACTATGCATGGATGAAAAAGGAGTTTATAGGTGTTATTAGGGTTCCTAAAGACCATCATTTTGGAATTTTTTAACATGTTGAACATCATATATTTATGAATAATGATTAAGAGTGAAAATAGGATAAAACCTTTGTTAGTGACTAATTTGAGGAAATGAAGTTGGAAAGCTGATAAAATGGAATATTTTATACATAATAGTGATTTGAAATTGTATATTTCTCTCTCAAGATCCTCCCTATACCTTTGGAATATACATAATTGTATGGACAAGGTACAAAACATGCTTTTCTTGATAATTTAGTGTGTTTTTTAGGTTCTAGAAGGTTTCAAGAGGTGCCAATAACATGGAGGGAAATATTAGTAATTAATATAACTCACCATATAATTTAATTCCTTTAAACAACTTCTAAATGCCTCAACCAACTTCTTCATCTTAGCTAGTCAAAATTATCATAGTGGCCAAACTAGTGAGAAGGGTGGAAAACTTTATGTGAGGTTATTTTAAGGTGTCCCTGATGCTTAAAATGACATGCAGGGTATTAAAATTTGTCATCCAATCCATATCATGGATTTTAATTTAAAATTGAAGTCAATATTTAGGCCAAGTGTGTAGAGTGCATGAAAAAGAAGAGTTTTTTGGACTACAGATGATGATGGCTCATTCCCAAATGATTCTAGATGAACAAGCCTAAAAATAATGCATATAAAAGTATGTATGAAATACTTTCTATTCATTATAATCATCATACCCATCCTTAATTAGTTTTGGGATGTTTAAATAGGTCCAAATCAAGAAGTTAGTTTTTTGAGCCAAAATGAAGAGTTTCATGCCAATTTTCATGATTTTTATGACTTGGATGGACACATGAGCTTCCTAACCTTGCATGGATAGTCCCACATCCAATTATCATGCACAAGTAACTAATTTTTTCGTCTTGGCAAGTGTCCTTGTGTCCCTTAGACTTCTCTCTTCTCCTCTCTCCCTCAAGTTCTATAAGAACTAGCCATTTTGGTTATTGTAACTTATGATCCACCTGAGTATCATGAATCTGTACTCATTTTCATACCATTTGATCAATAAGAATACTATTTTTACCTCTTCATGACTATGCATAGTGTGTTTTACTTGAATGTTGAATCTTGCTTAGTGAAGACTATGGATTCCTTAACATATTTTCTCATTATTTCATCCTATTTGTAGTTGGAAATCTTCTTATTATAGGGCATGTGAAGTGTTTTATAAAATTTCAAGGATTTAGTGAGTTATTTTATTCATTAATTTCATTCAAGGCCTCATGTCTAGCTCTCCTAGCTTTTCATATTCATCCATAACCTCATAATGTAACATTGATGTGAGAAGAATTAGATTGAAGGAGTGTATGTTTGGTTAGTCCTTTGTTCTCATGTGTAACATGATACTAGTTAGAATTCATTATATTATTTTGTGTATCACCTTCCTTAGAATAATTTGCTTTCAATTATCTCTCTCCCTTTTTCTCTTCAAAGTTTAGGTGTAGTAGTGATCCAAAGTGGTACATCAAGGGAGTTATCCCTACCTAAAGATTTACCTTATCCTTAGGCTACCCAAAATATTAGAGGTGTTTCCATTGTGCCACTTGGATGAGGAAATCTAAGACATATCCTTAATGGGTACAAATCCAAGTGACAACAATTATCAACAATATAATATTTAATTAGGGATTCTGTCTATTTAGGTCTTTTAGATTGAGCATGAAACTAAGGGGGTTCCTTAGATTCTAAGCTATCTAAAACTGGATCAAATTCTTTAAGGTCATCCATTTCATCACAAGGACAAACATGAGAGTCAGGTTCATCAACAAAAGAACATTGAGGAGGTTCCACAAAGGGATTACAATTTCTTTTTTAGAATAAGAACATTTCTATTTTTGATGATCTAACATTTAGAAAGATCATACACTCTTAAATTTTTTGTCTTATCTCCATATCCTATAAAAATTAAATAATAGGAAGTGGGATCAAGCTTCTTTATTTTAAATTTAATAATAAAGATAAAAGTAGGACTACTAAAAATCCTAAGATGATCCACACTAGTTTTATTTTTAGTCCATATTTTTAAAGGGGTAGAGAGATGAAAATATTTGGTAGGGAGTATATTAAAAATATGCACAACAATATTCATGTCTTTAGCCCATAAAATTTAAGAACATTTACAGACTGTAATATTGTTCTAGGTATTTCTATGATGGTGTAGTTTTTCCTTTCATCAATACCATTTTATTGAGGGGAATAAGAATTTGTTTATTTCCTTTAAATATTGAAACTAATGAAAAAATAATCAAAATATTTACTAACATATTCACCATCATTATTAGTTCTTAATCTATTAATAAAAAAATTAGATATATTTTCAACACTAGCTTTAAATTTCTTGAATTTAGATAACATATCGGATTTCTTTTTAATAAAAAATAATCAAATTATTCTAGTGTAATCATCAATAAAAGTAACATAATATAAGGAACCATTAAGATATATAACTTCAATATTTCCCGTATGAATCAATTCTAAATGATGTGAGGAGTTTTCATCATGAGTTTTGTGAAAGGGGTTAGTGTGTTGTTTACCACATAAGCAACTATCATAGTTTTCATGATGAGAGGGAATAGAAGGAAGTCTGACACCAAGATTATTTGTATACATATCATGAAATTTTTTAAAATTAACATGTCCTAATCTTTCATGCCATAATTAATATTCATTCTTACTATGTGATGAAAGAAAACATGCAAAAAGAGAAATAATATATAAACCATTATTTTGAATACTTTAATAATCAAAGAACTAGATTGATTTCTAATGGACTAGTTATATTAAATTAATGTTATAATGAAATTATAATTTGTAAGTTGAGAACAAGATAGAAAATTATTTTTAAGCTTAGGTACATATAAAACATCATTTATAGTAACATTTGAATACTTTTTTTTCCTATTTAGTTGCTTCTAAAAATGAATTATCTCCTAAGTAAATTATTTTAGAGATATCTCTATAATCACACAAAATATTACATAAGTCATATGGTGCATTACACCACTATCTAAAATCCACTAATTTTCATTTGAAGCATATAAAGTATAACATTCTGATCCTAATTATTAGTCTTATTAGGCTTTTGATTCTTCTACTTGTTTTGATTAGATTTCTTCCCTTTGTTATTTTTAGAATATTGATTGTTAATTTTATCCCTTTTTTTATAATAGGTTTCCCTTTTATGACCAAATTCATCACACAAATTTTAATTCTCATTAAACTTAGGTTCATGATTCTTATTAACATATTTCTTATTATTATTTTTGTCTTTATGAAAATTAGGGCTAAATTTCTAGGTTTTATTGTTACCAAAAACATTATTTAAGGTGAGAAGTACCTAAATGGTATTCTATTTAGAATAAGAATTGGGCATAACCTACTCTTCTTGAATCATGAGAGTAGACAAAGTGGCAAGGTCAAGAATACCTTACTCAGTTTGATACTTAGAATTAAAAATTAAAATGAAATTTCTAAACTTTTCATGAATATTTAATTGAATTATAGAATAAAATAATTTATCCTGAATCAAATTATAATTACGTCCATCTAACTATGCTTTAATTCTTTTAATTTTAGCAAAAAAATTCAAAATTTTCTCATCATATTTCATAGGTGTTATCATCAATTTGAGGATTAACTTAATAATATTTGAGAGGCAAGTGACCTCGTGCATGGATTCAATGAGTTTCTAAGGATTTCTATGAGACTCTTGATTACCAATGTGGAGAAGGGATTCATCCTTAACACTCCACAAGATAATGGACATAGTTTGTTGTGATTTATGTTGAAATACATTGGTATGATCAAGGATCTCATATCATCTAAAATGGAATTTTTCAGTCCCAACAACAAAATTCCATAACTTTTAGGACAAAAATTTAGCTTTAACAGGAATTTTCCATATATTATAGTTATGTCCATTAAGCATTTGATATTTATTTAAATAAAAAAGAGGTGAAGCCATAGATTCCCTTTAAATAGGACATAAAATAAATGCTTAAAATGAAACCTTTTAGTGTGAATTTTAACTTAATTTGATAGTAAAACAAAATTTAATGTGCAAACACACAATAATTTGTGAAAGATTGTGAGAAAAAAGGGTGTTGCAAGTGTCACAAAAATACACTAATATAAGAATAATTTAAAAAATTAACATTTATAAAGAGTTTTTCACAGTATTTTATAAAATAAATTGAATCACACATGCAACTATACTTAATTACACAATTTAGATACTAAATAATGCAAAAATCTGATTTAAAAATGCACTAAACTAGGTGTCGAAAGAGTTGTACTCAGAATGACCACTTAGACACTACTATTAAAAATGCTGTAAAAAATATAATGGAAGGTTTCAAAAAAAAATATGGACCATTTATATACATCTATAAGGTTTCAAAACCTAAGGATTGACTAGTTACATGACTATGCTTGTCTAGGTTTTGACTAGGACAAATGTCAAAACAATGTTGATAGGTTAAATATAGTTTTGAATGTATGAAACTTGGCACA
This sequence comes from Torreya grandis, assembly GCA_037957365.1. Classification (NCBI taxonomy): domain Eukaryota; kingdom Viridiplantae; phylum Streptophyta; class Pinopsida; order Cupressales; family Taxaceae; genus Torreya; species Torreya grandis. The sequence goes on from JARHVA010002188.1 coordinate 937,186, forward strand.
CAAAACAAAAAATGAAATGAAAATTAATTTATCAAGACAATCAAGAATATCAAAAAATAAGTTTTAAGTTATAGTAAAATAAGGTTCACCAACTCATCTAGAAGCTTAATTGAACATTTACATGCACTAAATAATATTTAAATCATTTTTTAAATGAATATATATATATATATATATATATATATATATATATATATATATATATATATATATATATTAATATTTAAATCATTTTTTAAATGAATATATATATATATATCCAACGTGCATGTATTTTTTTTAAATGTAAAAAATTATTTACTTTTTTAGTAAAAAATAATTAAATAATGGTGGGGCCTGGTCGCATAGAATTTTGAGAATTAAAAAATAAATTATTTTTTAAATAAATATCCAAACTATATCAATTAAAAAACATACCTATAGTTGCAAATAGAAGAATGGTGCTCATGGAGAAGTTTGGATAACTAGAACAATTTGCACGGGCCACCAAATACCATAAAAATATGCCAAACTCCTTGAAATCTTGTCTCAAATCTGAAATGCTATTCTAAAACTAAAATTTCATGCCAATTTTTTTTTTTTTGAATTTTTTTCAAGTGCCACAAAGCTTTTCAAATAGAAGAGTGACACTAAAAAATACTAGTGAAGCTTCCATAGGCTACAAGAGGTCAAATCAGGTCATGTAAAGCTCTAAAATGCATTGAAATGGCCAAAACAAGCTTTTGGCATAACCAAAACTAGGATTTATTGAACAAAAAATGATATTTTATTTATTTATAGTTCACACATGCTAAAAATAGACTCCTAGTGCAACACAAGATCAAATAAACTTGATAAAAAATTCATCAATTTAAATATGGGTTGCTTGAAGCAAGATCTAATATATTAATAGGTTTTCCAATCATTTAAACTTCCTTAGGCTCTGATTCCATGAAAATATATTAAATACATGATTGTATGATTTACATAGGAAATCTAGAAGTGTAAATGAATATCAAATCATGATAGAATAACCAAATCAATGAACAAAAGGTTTAATATGGAAAATATCCAAGAGGTAAAAAACCATGATGATTATTCATATAATTAATAAACACCCTCATACACAATTCCTCTTCCTATCACTTCTTCTCAAATAAAGTCTTCACAAAAATCTTCACAATGCTTGCATATGTCTTGAATAGTTCAAAAAATAATATAATGTATTGTTGTATTTTACCAAAGGGGTAAAAGCCTATTTATAATAGGAATGGGGGGAGGTAGTTGTTGTTACCAATGGTTCCAACCTTTTCCCTAGGAACCAAGTCAGTTATTAAATATTGTGTTTTATTATTGTATTTACATAAGGTTTTAAGCCATGTTAAATATAATAATAAAACATTTATTGTTTTACCAAATTTTAAGGGTCCAATAATGGTAACCACATAACATTAAATGTTCTAATTGGTTTTGGTGGTATCATGTATATGCATAGGGTCCTCCTTAGTGTTGATTTAGTTGTGATGTTTTTAGAAATATGGGAGTGAATAACAAACACTTTTTTATGGGAGGTGGATGGGGATACAATAGAGGTTGGTATCACTTTAGATGATGTCCATGATTTTCTTGGAGTTCCTATTACTAGGACACCTATTATTTGTGACATTCCTAAGGTAGAGTTAGAGAGATGAGCCCTAGCCCTATGGGTGACTAGTTTTGAGTGATATTTTGAGGGATTATATGTGAATTTGTTTGATGTGTGTGTGTGTGTGTGTGTGTGTGTGTATATATATATATACCATTATGGATATATGTAAGGCAATGATAGGCTTTATGAAATCATGTGTGCTTTGTCACAAGTCATATGGGAAGGTGTCATTATATATGGTCACCTTATGTCAGTTGATTTTATAGTAGGATACCTTATACGACCTGAGGTCTATGATTTAGGTGTAGTTAGCCCTTAAAATGTATGACATTATATCTTGTGGAAATAATACTATGGGCCTCATTTTTTTGTTGTGTATTTTGATTTATGATATATTTACCATGCATCAGCATGTTGGGTTTCCCCATGCTATTGATGATAGTGTACCCCATGTTCTTAGATGATGACAGGACCATGTAATGCATGTTGTACCACATAATTTGACACTACAAATTATTGCATGTGGTAAAATTTTATGGCATCCCTATGTTTTTTTTTGCCTACAATTAATCTTGGATTAGCTCATGGTCATATTAATGGACATTATACATGGTGGGTAAAACCACAACCTATTTCTCACGTACCCAAATAGTTTGGCTTGCCACATCTAATGGATCTTATAATAGTTCATGAATATTGGGTACATCATGCTAGATATATGAGAGGTAGTGGAGGCATGAAAGTACCTATGATTTGGCCATGATGATTGAGGATTTAGACTAGTTAGCAATGACAATTGAGATTAGTGAGAGATGCTACCAAAGAGGTAATAGTTACAGATGTGCATATCATAGTGGCTGATGTTGAGGATGTATATGTGGCTATTATTGAGCCACAATAGGTTTTATAGTTACCACTATGATCACCATGAATATGGATACATCGATAAGTGGTAGTGGATACACGGGAGGAGGCAATTGAATAGGGAGATCCCACTACACAAGCAACATAGAGTTAGATGATAGAGCATTAGATATAAAGGGGACCAAAATGTGATCAAGTTATTACTTCAATTTTTACATCACCTTAGAGACATGCTCCTTTGGGAGTGCTTGGAGGCCATTATAATGGAAAGATTATTGTTGGAGATACCATTGTTGGTAAGTTTTTTTTTTTTTTTTTGAGTTGGAATATTCTTAACTAATAGTTGTATATTTATTTATTTATTTAGATATACATTTGAAGATTATATATATATATTTATATATATATATATATATATGTGTGTGTGTGTGTGTGTGTGTGTGTGTGTATGTATGTATGTATGTATGTATGTATGTATGTATGTATGTATGTGTGTGTGTGTGTGTGTATATATATATATGTATATATATATATATATATATATATATATATATATATATACATATATATATATACACACACACACACACACACATACATACATACATACATACATACATACATACATACATACATACATACATACATATATATATATATATATATATATATATATATATATATATATAATCTTCAAATGTATATCTAAATAAATAAATAAATATACAACTATTAGTTAAGAATATTCCAACTCAAAAAAAAAAAAAAAAAAACTTACCAACAATGGTATCTCCAACAATAATCTTTCCATTATATGTGTGTATATATATAAAATGTATATATATATATATATATATATATATATATATAAAATGTAAATTTAGTTTTTTTCATATATTACTAAGTATGAGTTTAGATGGGGTGATATAGCTATTAACACTCCAAACTACACCCTTAAGTGAAGATGGTTTAGTTCTCTCCAAGTTTGGGGTAACATGGTTTTGGTTCCTAGTTATACACCTTTTTCACTTGGCCTTGTACACTTGAGATAAATGGTAAGCAAAGATGGAAAACCTGCTAGAATGTCATTATAGTTGGGGAATGGTTTGACATCAAGAATGGACCAAATGAAGAAAAATACTAGGAGGTACCTAAAAAGGGCATGGTTAGCTCCCTATTGATTCTATCTCTACCTAAACCAAAGTGAGAGGACATATGGGGTAGCTCACTCACATGGAGAAAATTTTCAAATCAATATCCATAGGGATTATTGGCACAAGTGAATACAAATCTAACTAGAACATAACCAAACCTGCTCACTCCACCTAGGAAAGTTTGTCACAAATGTTTTAATTTAGACACAAGATACTAAATATAGATATGAACATGATTGAAACCTTAATTCTAATGAATGTTCAATAAAAGAGGGGTTGAATAAGAGATTTCAATGCTGGCCTTCAAAGCACAAAATGTAGACACATGTTAAATACACAATGTTTATGCATTTTTAGGTAAATAACACTTCATGTATGCAAAGGGCATGTTATATGTAGGGTAATATAGGGTAGGACAAGGTTTATCAATTACTAGAAAACAAAGTGGAGGGTTAAGAAATGAGCATAAATAAATTCCATAAACTACTAAATCATCTTTACTAACAAATGAATTATAGATCTAAAAAAATGATATCGAAATCATGAAAAAATTATATCCTTCAATAACCCCTTCCAATTGAATTTATGAGCTCGGGACTAACCTTAAAAGGCCTATCAATGCCCTATTCCCAAATCTCAGAGTAAAATGGATTTTACAACCTAGATATAATTTCTAAATGACTACCATAAAGATGAATACGCTAGATAACCAATCTACTAAGCATGTAAAATAGAGAAATGTACTTCAAAAATAGGAAGATAATGGAAACCATGAACATATTTCATTTATCAATTGAATATAAATTGAATACAATGTGTTCTAAATAACATAACAGACTAAGACTATGCAAGACAATTTCTGTGACAAGGGAGACATATCTAATGTTCTCAAATCTTGCTAATGATTTTATAGTTGAAGCCAATTTTCCACCAAAAATATCACACACATTAAACTCTTAAATTTTATAGCTCTTTACTTAAAAATTTAATCAACCATTTTAAAGGGATAAAACCCCTTTACTTATACAATTGAGATAACCTAGCATATTCCAAAAGATGTTCTAGCTAGAAAATTCTTTCCATGGGCCTGGAGTCTATTAAACCTTATAACAAACATGATTACTTGGATATTCTCATGTTCCTATGATGATTGAAAGATTTATCCTCCACTTAGATATAATATTTTCTAGTTATCTAAGTGGAGGAATAACTCACAAGGGACAAAATAAAACCTTTATCCACTTGCATAACAAACAAAAATATTCCTTTCCTACTCACATGATTATAAAAAAAACTAACTAAAAGAGACCTACCACTAATGGGATAGGTAAAATGGTTTCCTCTCGGGAAAGGAGAAGAAATAATAAAGGAGGGAAGAGAAGAAAAAAGTGGTACCAACTCAAAAAAACTAAAATATCTAGTTATGCTTCGAAGTCGATCTGGATGATGGAATCTTTCACCAACTTATTCCTTTACCTTATGTATCATTCCAGAATAGGGTTAAGATTCCCTCAATCTATGCCTACTTGATATTTGAATTTTACTTGGTATTCTTCATGCCAGGTGGCAATCTTCTAAAGCATGGTTTGCTTTCATCTGATGAGTTCTTTAAGTTGGTCACAAGAATTCTCAAGTGATAATAATTGTTTTATTTTATCAACATCAAAGGACTCTTATGGTGCATAAATGAGGTTTTTTAAATTAATGAGTATTGTCTTTTCCTCCAAATAATTTTCACCATCAAAGATTACCATCTTCCTAAGTGCAACATATATTTCTCATGTTATAGTCTTGAGGGACTACTCTTATCCTTTCAAATTGAATGTTACATCTTTTAGTATCAATAATTGATGTTTGATTGTCAATTGACATTCTCTAGGCCTTTTTTGATCATTTGGAGTAATTATCTTTTTATCTATAAAAGTATCTATGCCCATTTTGTAAAAACCATCCATTTTTCGCTAGAATTCTTCCTAGTTCTTAATGTCTTCTTCATAGATAAACATTTAGGCATCACAGTCCCTCTTATTATCCACTATATTATTTAAGAATTTCAATGCTAAGTGGACTATTTCTTCATCCCTGGTGCACAAATCTTATTGCCACTTTTTTCATTTCCCTTCTTCTAGATTTCAAGTCATCAATTTAGTCGAAATCAAATGACTCTAATTAGAAGAGAGGATTCTCTAGAGCAATAATAGAAATTGGAGTTACTACCATAGGCTCACTCATTATATTTTACAAGTACTAGATCATAGCCTAATTTTGTGCTTTTAACTCCTCCATGGTCGCTTTTCCTTATCCATTCAGTGAGCCACCATGTTTGCCAAAAACTGTGAGTTGTGTTTTAGCTCATTCCTTGATGGTTCCCTTAGATTATAGTTGTAAATAGTTTAACTCTCAAGGGGAGCATATTTATTTAATGCACCTTGTGAGGGAATGTCTATCTCCACATTCATTTACCTTGTAGTAGTGAATGTGGTCATGGAGTGTGTCTTGTCCTTCTTAGGGGGTTTGGCCTTATATGCTTGAGTGATATTTACCACATTGATCTCCCCAATTTTTCTCATGATGTCCTTTTATTTGACCTACTCCTTGACCAAGAGAAGGGGTCTAGTCTAAAATACCATTGATTTAGTGGACCTTGATGCAAGCCTTGAGATAGTGAAAGGTGGTGTCATTAGAGTACATAGTGTAAGAAGTGCCACAGGAATGGGCTACGAACTCAACACAAATTATTTAATGTCTTCATTTCTCTCTAACTCCTCACCACCTTCTTTGTTTGCTCTAGGTTCCCCTTCAATGTTTGGCTCTATCTACTCCAAAACTTCAAAATCTAGCTTGAATTGGTGAGAATCCTTGAGTAATTTCTCAATTGAGCTTACTTGTGCTACTAACTAATTGAAAGGCTCCACAACCACTTCACCTTCTTTATTTACCTAAGCTTCAGGTAGAGATGAGGCTATGGTGGTTTCCTTATTTCCTTAAGGTAACTCTCCATGAATCATGGCCTTTGAAACTTTATTGTGGATTAGATCATGAACTTTGATATGAGGAAGGATAATTTAAGGTACCTTAATGACATCAACACTACCTAAATTACCCTCCTCAACACCTTTATTAGATTGGTCCAATTATTTATTTGCCTCTATATGGGTGGGGGTACCCATTTTCATATTTGCTCTCCCACTTTTTTTTGTACTTGCCTTCTCCTCTGGTGCTAAATTTGACACCTTTGAAGGGGAAGGGGCAACTAGTGATACATTTAGAGCTACTTGTGGGCCTTCTTATTCAACCAACCCTACAAGATCAATGGTGACTTAAGTATTTTATTCTAGCTCCATCTTATCTTTCTCATTATGTTTGTTCATTTATTCAAATTCACCTTGATTATCATGACTTCATGGTTGAGTGATGACATTTTCAACAAAAATATCCATATATGAGGAGATTATTTCCTTTTCTTGATGGGCTTGAACTTGAGTGAGTGGTTGCCTCAACCCCAACTTGCCCATCTTAGAAGGAAAGAGGATCACTTAAGGGCATAATTTATTCCTCATTACCTTTGCCTTTCACTCCTAAAGGATCCTCTTCTATAAATAAAGTAACCATCAGGACCTTTACTAGGGTTTGGGGTCTTTCCCTCTAATTTATCTACCCAATTCTTACTTATGGAGGAATTAATGCTCATTGCTTCTTCATCACCTTAGCAATGGGCCTATCTTCATCCGAGTCTTCTTATTCACTCATATCTCTTAATCTATGAGAATATGAGGATTGATCCTATTTCCTTTTCACATGGAGTTCCTTAGAAGGTGGGTCCTTGAACACAACCTCCTTATTTTTCTTAGGAATTCTAATTGGAGGCTACAAAGCCCTCTTAACTCTTTTATGCTTGGGTTCTTTTGCCTCTTCTTCACCTCCTCTTTTCCTTGAGTAAGTCATTAGAGGGAGGACACTTGTTGGTTATTGTGCTAATGTAACCATGGGTAGATCAAGTGAAATAGAAATTGGGTTGACCACTATAATGGTTGCAGGATGCTAGTACCATTGGGGGTCCCTTTGATTCAATGGATATTAGGGTGGCACTGGCCAATGTAACCTCCCATGTGGTGATCTTATCCTAATTCTTAGCTAAAATTGTTAAAATTGAGAAAGATATTCCCACCTTGGACTGTGATACAGATACAAACTCCACATCAATTGGTTTAGTGAAGTCAGCATCACCAACCTTGATCTTTCCTTTGCCCTTCGTCACTAGTGGTGGAGCCAAAAGAACACCACTATAAATTGGAAGGAAACCATTTAACTCCCAAAATTATTTAAGTTCCTAAAAGGTAGGGGTATCATAGGCACTAAGATCAACCCCATGTTCCTTAAACCATCTAAAGGTTCTTTTCATGATTTCCATGACGCTCCATGGTATGGAATTATTTTTCACAATAGTAAATTCCACCTGTGAGATAGCCTAGGTTTCAATATTAGAATGATTGTAAACTATAGAGAGTTTCCTCTTATCATCTTCCATGTACTTTTAGATGGGGTAAATATTATAAGCAATGAATTATTACACTATTAGCCTTATATAGTCTAGCCTTCTTACATCTTCCTTGGTAGTGCAATCAGACTAGATATCTTCATAATGTGATTGATGTATAATCACACCGGTTTCCATGTTTACCCACCATTTGATATCATAGTTTGGCCTAGGTGGCATCTTATCAATCACATATTGTATGAACTCTTATTTTAATCCCTTGGCCTTGGAAACAAAAGCAAATGAATAGTGTTTAATTTTACCTATAAATTTGAAGGGATTGTTCACCTTCTTTATTTCTATAATCTCATGTAGGGACACCATCTACTGGGTGAAATCCATCACTTCTAGTTTATCATTCAGATATCTTGGTATTTTATATGGAGACCTAGAGTAGCCACTTATTTTGATAAAAGTAAATGTTCTAAACTAAATATATGAGGTGTCATACTTATCAATGGTTTCTCTATCCCCCGTAGACATCCTATTGAGGCTTCTCAAAGGACATAAGACACTCATCATAATGTTTAAAAAGCAATTATAAAATATGTATAAATTTTGTCTAAAGCCATCTAGATTTATTTATGGATAAGTCTCATATATCCTCATTCCATTGGTATTCCTTATGAGCCCATGGAATGTCCTATTATGAACCAAGGTATACATTAGATAAGAGGACATGTAGAATGTGATTTTGAACTCTTCCTTTAAGTGGATTACAACTTGAAGTTGTATCATCTACCTATGTAGGTTTTCACTCAAGATGGTGGCCCAATCTAACTTATTTTGCTATTCCAACACAAAAATTAAAATTATAAACATCCAAGGCTCAAACTTCTCTACTATGGACATACCATAAATTCTAGCTACCATGATAATCATGTATACTAGGTCAATTCCCTAAATTTCATCAGTTTTAGACTCTTAAACATTATGGATACCTTTTGCCTTTTCTTGGCTAGCCATGAGGAGTTGATAATGTCCCATATTGTTTTGTCATTCTTGTCTACATATTCTTGGCATTCCTCTAGAGAAAGTGTGATACTTTTAGGCTGAGAAGGAATCCCAAGCATGGCATTAAGGGCCAAAAGAGTGAAAGAGTAGATAAATAATTGGCTTCCATTGACCATATTCCTAATATCTAGTTGATACACTCTAGTACATGTAATCACTAGTACCAGGTATGGGGTAGCCAAGGGAAATATTTCCACGGGGGTGATATAACTCATGCCAAGATTTGAGATTATTAGTGGAGTGTTTGGTTGTTGTAAGGCATTCAATAAAACCACAAAGTCTAACCTTTGAACATTTGTATCCTTGATTCTATCTAAAACATAATTGATATTACTTTTCATTGATGTTGTAGAAGATGTCATTATTTCCTAGCTCTTTATTGTAATACTTTAAACTTGAAAAAATTATTTGCTCTAATCACCCTTGAAATACCTTCAAACCTCCTCAAAGGACACAATATAATTAACTAGAAGAACACTTACTAATAATTTGAAGGGTTGTATGCAATTGAATTTGAAAATATTTTGATAATTTATCATAATCACTCGCTAAATATATAATTTTCATGTTGTACATAAATAGAGCACATAGATATCTCGAAGACATAATTAAAAACTCTATATACAAAAGGTAAATGTGAATGAAGGAAAATGCCTTAGTTATAATCCTTTGTATTTTGAAATTAGGGTTGATATTAATGCTTTGAAGCATAATGGTTATTTACAAACTACCCATTTAATCATTTGAGATTCTTTAAAAAGAGGAGAGAGAATGTGTAAATGTTTCTTTTATGTTGGGCAATCCTCCTTACAACACATGGATCCATATAAGAAAACTTTACATTCTAGTGATTTTTAGGCCTTTAGGGACTGTTTGCACCTTGTTCACTAGAAGGTAAGTGGGTTAATCTTGAAATAGGGCCCAAAGCTTGAAAATCCTTGAGAACCCACCACATGTCATTACTTTTATTTACAAATTCAAGCATTTGGGCCTTCAGGGACTTTTTGCACCTTGCCCACCAAAAGGTAAGTGGATAAATCTTCAAAAAGGGCCTAAAACTCATAAAACCCCGAGGACCTACCACATGTCCAACTTAGATGCTAGCTTAGACTCTCAACCAACTTTTCACCTTTGCACCATCATTTTTTATATCGGGAAGGGTGAAAGATTATTTTAATCCCTAAGAATACACTTTAGTAGTTATGTAAGTGTCCTTTAGATCTAAAATTATCCTTTCAACCTTTTGTAGATACCCTTTGGGAATTTTTCAAAGGTAAAATACCCAAAGGAATTAATCCTTCAGACATTTTTCAAAGGTAAAATGACTCTTTGAAAGTCTTGAAAATGTCCTTTGGGATTTTTTTAAGTGTCCTTCACCATTTTAAATTACCCTTTGAGAATTTTTCAAAGGTAAAATTCCCAAAGGAAATGATCCTTCAAAACTTTTGCAAAGGAAAAATGTCCCATTGGGAATTCTGAAAAGTAACTTTGGCCAAACGAAAAATGCCCATATGGAAAGTGCCATTTAGATTTTTAGTTGTAGACAAAAAATAAAAAACAAATAGGTTTTATTATCTTTCTCAAAACAAAGGATTTATTTCAGGCCCTTTGTTCAAGAAAAATGCCTAAAGGGCAAGTGCCCTTCAAACTTTTTGCTATGAACAAAATGTTTGAAAAAAATGACTCATAATAAATGATAAGTCATTGAATTCTTTCAAAAAAATTGTAGCAAACAAAATGTTGAATGAAAATAAGTCTTTGGAATTTTTTTTTGAGACAAAAAATATGAAGACCTATTTCCATCAGGCATTATATTCATGAAAAAGGCCCAAAAAGTCTAAGGGAAAGAACACCTTCACCAAGAAAAGATAAGACAAAGGACTTAACATATTATGTACATGACCTTAACCTTACAAAGGAAAACATAGAGATATAAATTGGGATAATAACATAGACTTTGATATAAACAAGGGCCTAATTACTCCAATGTAATTTTGGGAATTAACACATGGATTGGTCCAAAGGTTATGGGTGACCTATAGGAAGACAAAAAGTCTATTTTATAGGGATAGATCCCTTGGTAAATCAAATTGAGGTCAATTCATAAGACCTAATGATTATTGGGGTGAAAAGAGATATAAGAATGAATGAAATAAACCTAACCTAATGAGGTGATGTACCAATATGATCTATCCACTCTAACTGATCTTCAATCAATAGTTAATGAATCAAGTAAAGAGTTATGACTAAAATAAGATTCCTAATGGACTAATAAGCATGATTATTTCATGTGAAGGCTATGTTGGATGAATATAACTTAAATTTAGTGGATAATATTTCTACTTGGAGCACTATCAACTAGCTTAATCTTAATACATCTAGAAACACTTTAACACATCACATGACCAACATAGGATGGCATTATAGAAACTAGGTAAAGGAGAGGACTATTTCAGTGAATTTCATCTTATATTTTGTAAAATAAGAAGAAGAAACTAAATATGGGTATGGTTGTGAAACCTATTTTATTATGCATATGTTGAATCAAAAAATTGTGAAGAACTCTTTGGCTTGAAAATATGACTTGCAAATAAAATAACACTAAAGTAAATGGTTGGTTAGATAGATAGCTAAGTATATTTCCTAGTGATAACTAGATACTATAATTAAGATCTTATTTGAGGGATATCAATCCACACATTTTAAACAATTAAGTTTATAAAACAAAATATAAAGTACTTGCATCAATAGTCAATAAGTAAATAAATTGAACACAAGAGATATTTACTAGAGAAATAAACTATAAATGATTACAAGTAATGATAAGATAATTAATATTAGTGTTATATGATTGGTGTCTACTTCAAAAAATTAGATAGGGGTCTGTATATAGGCAAGGACACAAAAAATCAATTTGGTTGGGGGTAGGTAGGTGGAAATATCTTACTAAAATTTACTACCATAGTGACTATTAGTGGTTGGGATAACCATTGATAATTAAGGCGATCATCGATAGTTAGGGTGACCATCAGTGGTTGGACAAACTATTGGTGGTTGAGACAACCATCGATACTTATTGTGTGTAGATTTAGGTTGTTGAATGTCTAATTGATGAGATCACAAAGTGGGATTCCAGAAGATGGGTTGGTGTTGGGCTAAGTGCAAAAGGCAAATAAAGTAATTAAATGTTGGAAATAAAGTAATTATCTAGTATAAAGCTGATCAGGTGTATGCTTGAGATGATTGACTTGTTGGTGGGAGTCTGATGTGATTCTAATAGAGTAATAATACTTAGCACTTTGGTGGAGCTATGGTAGTAAGTTGGGTCTTTAACATTATATCTGTTTTACTAGATTATTGATGATGATTGACTTACAAAAGAGAATTTTTGATGCACAAGCTCTTAATAATAATTGAAAATCATATTCACCTCCTTGCTCCTCTCTTCTTAAAAGTAAGGCAAGAGAATTGCAACAAGACATGAATTAGTCTTTCTAATTTTAATTTTTTCATGCAATAAATCACACATGGATTAAGATGAGCTATTTAAAAAAAAATCAAGGTGGGTGGATTGCATGTTAGGTGGGTATGAAGTTAGACCCTAACCATCGATAGTCAAGGTGACCATCGATGGTCATCCTGACCATCGGTGGTCGAGGGTGAAGGGTATAAATATATAAAAAGGTTGGTTAATCCATTTGAGAAAATTGACTACAAGTTAGGCTCGACTAGGAATCAAAGGGTAAAATTAGTCGCAAGAGGGTCCTAAGGTGTTCTAAGGATGTTTCAACACTCAAAATCATGGTGTGTAAATTTTTTATGTCTATATATTCCCCCTTTTTATTATATGGATTGAAACCAACCAGCTATAAAATAAAAACTAGTCAAAGGTTTGATTTTCCTAAGTATGGGAGAAGGTGTTCCCCCTAAAACTAGGAGTTGATGAGGTAAAATAAAATTGGGTATTGGTTTGATAAGGTGGGTGATGGTGGTGATGAAGGTAGGCATCATGAAGGTGGGTGATAGGTTGGGCATGAAAGCACAAACTAGTGTGTAAAGTGTGACAAAGGGTATGATTGCCAAGATCATGCATTGACAAGGTTTCCATAATTAGTAAAAATAAGGGTTGATGCTAGAAGAATAAGTGATAAGATAACCAAGCCATAATATTAGGCATATCTGATTAGGTTATTCCTATAAAATATCCTAAATAGGGTTGGTGTTTTAGTGCATATCCAAGGTAGGAAATGTTCTTGGTGAAAAGACAAATGGGTCAAGTGTCATGGGTATTTGAGGTAATAAGTGTTCCTAATAAGACACAAGTAGGTCTGGTAATTGAAAGGTGTTGAAAATGTAAAAATGAGTCAACATGGAAATGTTTTCATGTATTCAAAGAACCAAGCAAAATGTGTTTCAAAACATGCAATAGTTGGGCTGAAATAGACTAACAACAAGGTGATGAGGTGGTTGAGGTGGGTTGACAAGGTAGTCTCCATGGGTGGGTGGGTTGACTTTTATTTTGCTTAAAGAGGGATGCTCTAAGAAAAATCAAAAGGTGGGTTCTTTGACTATTGATGGTTAAGCTGGTCAAGGGTGACCATCAATGATCACCCTGACCATCGATAGTCAAGGTGGAAACCCTAAAAGTCTATAAGGTAAAAGTGAAATGTGAATCACTTTTAACTCATTATTACTTTGGATATTATTGAATTTGATATTTTATACTTATTTTGATTTCAAGCAAATGTCTTGCTGATGGGTACTATTGAGGTGAAGGTTGACTATTAGCTAAGGTGGAAAGTGGATGTAGAGGACTAGTTAGGATGTAGGGAGTATGCAGGCATGGATGAGGATGAATGGGCCTATACCTGATTCTATGATAATGGTCATGAAATGAGGTATGAGTTATCCTTAGTTTTGTATATTAGCTTGAATTTGTAATTACACTAGGGTGAGGGTAGGTGTCATTTGAATGTGGATGCCCTAGTTACAATTTTTTAGGGATTATGGGTAAATTTCTAGGTGAAATTGGAAATTGATCAAGTGGGTAGGTAGTTTGGGGTGGTTTGGGACATCAAGGTAGAAAAGTAGGTTATACTATTTTCATTTTAAGTAGTTTTAGGGTATGGTAGGGTTTGGGTGTTATACTAAGGAAATACCCACAATGACTGTTGACTATCGAGTTTGATTATCAAGGGTCAAATCTGATCGTCAATGATTGACATCCTTGAGAACATGGATGTTTGACCATCAATGATCATCATGACCATCAATGGTTGACTAGGGCAAAATATAGGTTTGGAAAGCATGTAAAAATGCTAAGGCAAAGTAAGTGTTTTCTTGCTAGGTATAGGTTGGCATTGTAGGTTTAGAGGGAAAATTTAGTAGGTATTAGGTATATGGGTAGGATGGATAAGGAAATAGATTAGTTGATTAAAGGATAGGGTAGATGATAATGGTGTAAGTGATTAAGTCATGTTTTTGAATTGGTGTAGATATAGATGCATGATTAAGTGTTATGTATCTTCATAGAGATCTAGTAGAGGATGACCCCAGATGACTAGGCCCATATGGAGGAGGTTGGGATTGGGGTGATGAGGCATTATCAACATGTGCCCTTAGAATACATCCATGGTCATAACACTCATTGAGAGATGGGATATTGCTATTAAAACCTTCCTATTACTGACTGATGAGATGATGATATTGACCAAGGACATTCATAAGATAACATGGCTTCCACTTTAGGGTGATCCAATGTATCATATAAAGTGAGAGGAACTCATGGAGATTTTATATGGAGATGATAGTGATCAGGTCTAATGGCATGCTAGTGGGTTCAGCTAAAACATGTTATATAAGAGGGCTCTAGGTGAGAGGATACTCGTGATGATGATTATGATATCTATCTCCTACTTTTCTCTTCCTAACTTGAACAGTGGGAGGTTACCATATTTGTTACTAAGGGCACTAGTGGAGTTATTGTTGGGGTGGACTATATTCAGTTGGGTGCTTGTTTTCCTAGTTTAAATATGCATGGAGCTATGGGTGTTTATGGCCTATAAGAGGTATGGTATTAGCATTGACTTGGTTCTACATTAATAGGCCTATGAACACATCTCAGTGTTGAGGATAGTGGGATTTTCATGGGTAAGATACACATACATAGATTTCCCCATTAGTTTTATATGGTGGAGGGGTGACTTAACTACATCAAGTGTAAGAGGTGGTGTCCATGATGTGGATTTGTTTAGGGATACACTAGGTGCACTAGTTATTGGAGACATCACTTGGAGACCCTATGTTCAGTTTTTAACATGGCCCAGGCATAGTAGGTAGACACTCTCCCTATAGAGCTATAGATGGATACTCAATAGGTGGGATGGGGAGGTGGAGCTTATCCCTTTAAATAGGGTACATAGATATTTTGGCCTAGTATAGGGTATTCTAGGCATATTTCCAAGGAACAAGCATGATGAATCAGATATTTTATTACTAGAGCTACATCTTATGTCGAATTTGTTAGACCATAAAGAGTTATCAGTTATGGCACAAATATATGACACTAGTTTTATAGATGGGTACATGGCATGGTACCAAGAATTATATGTAGTGATAGACATTGGTGGGGATAATGGATGAAGAGGGTCTATAGATGTGGACCCAACTAAGAGAGGGGGATAGAGTGCATAGGTACATGGGGCTAGCCTTGATGGATAGGCAAGAGTGGTGTTAACCACTACATATGTATAGGTTATAGTATTACAAAGATAAGTGACCACATTACAGGGTTAGGTTACTACCGTACAGGGTCAATTTAATACTCTCATAGGTGATAGGGACTAGATGAGGTCTTCACTCACCTTGGTTATATAGTAAAGGGACTCTCTAAGGTAGAGAGGAGGAGTAGTTGTAGCACAGACAGGGCCACCGAGTACCATCCCCATGGCATGATACCTAGCTATAGTGGATGAGCTATGGTACCATGAGGCCATAGTTTTGACACTGTGTCCATAAGAGCCCTAATGGGGTGAGTATAGATCCAACTTAGTAGGTGGTGCTAGTATAGTGACACCAGGTCAATGGGTAATATCTATAGCTAGATAAATAGGTACATCTAATGGATCAACAAGTATAATATATGGGTAGGCACTAAGATCCAATGGTTCTTTAAGAGATAATGGTGCCCTTAGGGCATATATAGGATATGACTAGACTATGACATGTGTATATCATTTTGATTTTGGCCTATGAGTCGATATGGTGAGATGTACATTTTGAGAGAGAGACATGTTTATCTACTTGTACATATTTATTATGTTATTTGGCTATATATATATATATATATATCTCTATATATATATATATATATATATATATATATATATATATATATATATATATATATATATATATATATATGATCATTATTTATGCTCATGTTCATGGTTTATGGTTTGTGTTGATATTTAATGCTTGTGATGTGATGTTATATTGATTATATATTATGCTTATGTTTTGGATGCTACACATTGATGTAGACTCACCTAGCCAGGCATGAGATAGTATTTATGGATGATAGCTATGCTTATGACATGCTAAATTTTAATGAGTACATGATTCATTATTTATATTTTAGATATGTGGTGGAAAATGGTTGGTTTTTTAATTTCTCATGGATGTTGTAGTGTTATCATGCTTGTTATGGTTATGGTTATGGTTATGGTTATAGTTATGCTTGTTGTTATTTTGTTCTAAGATAAAATTCATGAGGTAGTTTAATTAACAACACTAAATGGGAGAATAAAGAATGTAATAAAGAGACAAATGTCTTAATGAAAATATCAACTAGTCATGACTAGATAAGAAGAGGCCATTATGTTTCTTCATTGACAAGGACTAAAACAAAACTGAAGTTAGATTGGCTTAATGAACATAAACCCTTTGAATTCTTCACATTAGCATTCATTAGTTGGCTAAAAATGTGTCTTGACCACATAATGTTAAGTAAGCTCAAAAATCCCTTGATTATAGTATATAAAGGGGGAATGGATGGAAATAGAACCTTCTTGTGAGACTATCTTGCATCCTCTATAGGTGTCCAAAGAGCTAGGATAAATAAGTTTATGCCTAACTATGTAGACTAATCGATGTGAGAAGTCTACTTGTGAAATTTGATTGTAGCTTCCACCTTAGTTTTTTGTTTGAGAGCTAATTGTGGCTTTCAAAATTAGTTTAATTTAATTGGGATTTTTATAATGTTTTTTTGTTTTTTTGTTGTATATGGTAAGTTGATCGATGTAGGAAGCTTCCATATAATTCCTATTCCTTTTATAAAATTCTTTACTTAGCCATCCTTCAAGGGAGTGGTCTAATTTTATTTACCTTGTTCAATGATTTTTGATAGTTTTTCTTCAAGGGATAAGTCCACCTTATGTTTTGGAAATTTCAAATAAAGTTTTCAATAGTTGTATTTGAAGGGAACAATTTGTGAATGTTAGGAATGACCCATGATTGCTAATGATAGGGATTTTTACCTTTTGATTTTGCTTGACATGGAATTATTTATGTAGGCTTAAGGGTTAACCTTGATGAAGGAAATATAAAAATAAAAATAAGGTTGATTAGGTGTGAAGAGGCTTAGGTGACAATGACCATGGGAATCCATCTTGTGAAAGGAGTGAAAAGTACCATGACAATCATACCATAGGTAAAGCTGTGGTACCCATTATTCAAGATTAGGCCATGATGGTGGTAGATAATCACATGATTCAATTTTAATTATTTTCCCCTAAAATGGGGAGATAAATGAGGGTGGATACCAAGGGATGAGCTTAAGTTTAAACAAAAGGTGAACTTGATCCTTCTTAACAAAAGAATGTGTGTAGATGTGAAGCATTGAGGGGCTAAGATTCTAGGTGGGATTTGAGAGAAGATAACCAGTAATATTTTGATTCATACTTATGGGTTATGATATAGGTTCCAAGCCAATTGAAATAAAACTTTCCCCACTTGATTTTATCCATATTAGTGACATGTTGGTTTTCCTTTAGGATGAGGTATCCAATGTTGAAGTTACATACTTTAAGGTTTTTATTATAGGCATGCTTGACATAATATTGATAGACATAGAGATGGGTAAGGGCTTCTTAATGATGCTCATTGAGTAGCTTAAGCTAAGCTAAATGGTGTTAACAATAATCATCCTTAGAAATAAGCTCCTACAAAGATATGTGAAGAGATGGGATTTGGACTTCAAAAGACAATATAGCCTCCACTCCAAACATAAGAGAGAAAGGGGTAGCACTCGTAGGGGTCCTAATGCTAGTAGGATATGCCTATAAGGCAAATGGGATGTGAAAATTCCAATCCTAACTATATGCATTAACCATTTTAGTTAGCAAGTTGTTAATAGTTTTGTTAGAGGCCTTAGTGTATCTATTCATTTGAGGGTGTTAGGGTCAAGAGAAGTTTAACTTAATAATGAATCCATCACATAAACCCTATACTAGCTTGTTTTTAAAGGATTTACCATTTTTGGTGATAATCTTATGAGGAACACCAAAGTGGTAGATGATATGATGGTTGATAAAGTTGATAATCTTTTTTACTTTAGTTAAGACTAGAGGAATAGCCTCTACCCACATGGTAAAATAGTTAGTCATAGTGATGATAAAGTTGTGTCACTATGAGGAATGGGGAATAATTTCACTAATGAGGTCTAGACCCTATTGTGAAAAGGGAAAAAAATAGTGGAAATGCAAAGACTATGGCTAAGTGCATGATGTATATTGGTATGTTGTTGACATTTAACACACTTTTTTCACATAATTACAACAGACTTGGTTAAGGGTAGGCCAATAATATCCAAGGAAAAGGATACATTTATCTACATGAGGCCACTAAATTATCCCCCATAGACACCATCATGCATTTCCTTGATAGCATGAGAGGTTTTGTGACTACATAAGTAATATAAGAGAAGACCATCAAAGCCATGTTTATAAAGGATACCATGTAGTATGGTATAGTGTGAGGTAATCTGGATAAACACTCTTTTATAATTCATAGAAACACCAAAAAAGACTATGGAAAGGTTAAGATAGTCAAAGTTTTGTTGATACCCAAGGTTAGATTGGGTCTCTTCCACATTAAAAATGGTGGAAGAATCTAGTTTGACATAGGAAGGCTAGGTGAGTTTATGGATAATGATAGATAACTTAGAGATGGATAGTGTAGATGGTATTTGAGAGGTAAGGGAAGCCATGGTGTCAGTGAACTTATTAGTATATCATAAGTTTGATTGGATGCAGTAGTATTTAAATAATGCTAAGAGTTCATGAACTAGTTACCTGTACTATTGTAAAACATCATTATTATATTAGTAAGAGACATTGATTTGATTGACCACAAGTTGGGAGTCAACAAAGATATTGATCATTTTGAATCCGAAGGCTAAAATGGTTTGAAGTCTTATTACCAGGGCTTCACATTCAACCATGTTGTTGGTACATTTAACATCAAAATAGAAGGACAAAGGAAGAGATTTACCATTAAATGGGATAAGGATGATCAACTCCCCCACCATGTTGACACTTTGATCTGTTAAATTACATGGTGACTTGATAGGTAAAATATTTTCGAGAGAGCGTCATGATAGACTCATCAAGGAACTCAAGAGGAGGAGGTTGGTTATCTACTAATGGTAATTCAACTAATTGGTTGATAATGACTTGCCCTTTAATTAAATTTTTATAAAGGAACTCAAGGTCAAAATCTATTAAAATCATGAGTCACTTGACCATACATTAGTTTTAGTAGGGCTTGAAGTGCATGTACTTGAGTGGGTTGGTGTTGGTTATGACATAGGTTTTGTGGTTAAGGAGTTAGTGGCAAAGCTTGGTGGCTATGAAGAGTAAATATAAGAAAAGTATCTTAATGTGGGTATACCAAATCTCATATTCTAAAATTGTATAATTGATGCAGTAGATGGTTTGTTCTCTATGTCATTCATCTTGATGACCAAGCATTGACCCTAAGGAGTGGTCAGTGGCAGAGATATATAGGTAGAAAGGTTGGTCATCCTTAGGAGGGTTGAGGAAGAGTGGTGATAAAAGGTACTCCTTGAGTGAATAAAATGCCTTTTTATAGTTTTTATTCCACTTGAAAGATATGTCCTTATTCATAAGTTGGTGGAAGGGTTGACATTAGTCCAAAAACTAGGAAATAAAGTGATGAATGGATTAGAGCTTCCCTTATAAACTGTAGAGTTGTTTAAGGTTGAATAGAGGAAACATGTCAAGGATTAATTTGATCTTGGTGGGATCAACTTTGATTCCATGAAGGGAGATGATAAAGCCAAGGATCTTTCTTAACAAGACCCCAAAAATGCACTTCTTGTGGTTTAGGCAAATGTGGTAATGGATAAGTATCTCAAAGATGATCTTGAGAATGGCTAAATTATCCTTTTAGAGTTTGGTTCTTTTGAGAAGTTTAAACACATATTCCTTGACAATCTTATAGATAATTTTATGGAAGATATAGGTCATGGCACGTTGGTAGGTTGCATCAGTGTTCTTTAGCTTGAAAGGTATGAACCTATAGCAAAAGGTTCCCCATGGGGTGGTAAAGGTAATATTGTGCTAATCTTTGGGGGAAATTAGATTCTAATTGTAACCTAATAATCCATCCATGAGAGATAAGATCTTGTGGACAGCTATAAGAGTGACTAGCTGGTCGATGCTTGGTAGAGGAAAGTTGTCTTTGGGGAAAGCAAGGTTGAAGTCACAAAAGTCCGCATAAATGTGCAATCCCCATATGGATTTAGTGATAGGCATGAAATTCAATACCCATTGAGGATAGTCATTGGGTTAAATGAAATTGATAGATAGAAGATATTGAAACCCTTCTTTGATGAGAAGGGCTATGCAAGGATGCATGCATCAAAGTTTCTATTTGATGATCTTGGCATCATGCTTGGTGACTATGTTATGGTTAGCAATGGTAAGTTCAAATCCTATAATTTCATTATAATACCAAGAAAAAGATATGTTATGGTCTCAGAGGAAAGAGGGGAAGTCCTAGATTTCCTTAGAGTTTAGTGATTGGTCAATTTTGACAATGTGGGGGCTCTTAGGAGTACCCAAGTTGATATTTATGGTGGATTCATTCAACATGGTCAAAGTCTTGGGAGGAAGATAATTGTGGATAGAATAATCCAAGGCACCAAGGTAGGTATAATGTAATCATCATCCTAGCATTGAAAAATATTAATGGTAGGAGAGTCATATCATATCATCTCAGGATGGGTCAAAGGGATTGTTACGATCACCCCATCCTTTTGATAAATTAGGGGTCTAAGGCTAATAATGTTGATGGAAAAAAAGTTAGGTGGGATGATGTCATCATCCTCACATATGGATAGGGGAGAGGTCAGTGAGGAAGGGGTATCTTCCTCAAAAATAGAGGTGGTAGGTGGTTTGGGTTTCCTCTTATTGGGTAGGATGAAATTGAGGCCATGTTTCTCATGAGGATTTTTGGTTTCAATGGTGACCAATTCATGTTGTCCATGCTCATATTTCCTAAGACCAAAGCCTTTATAATCACACTAATGGAGGTATATCTTGACAAAGATAAATTTATCTAGGTAAGAGAAACTAGTGGTGAATGGTTGGGGTGGAAAATAGGTAGTAAAAGTGCCAAGGGGTTTGTCAATTCCCCCATAGATGAAACAAGTTTGATAGTGGGGAGTTCCAAGTGGAATAATAATTCTGACATTAGGGTCATACACTGGTTGGTTAGTAAGTTACCCATACTCATGAGGAGTAAGGAAAGCATCAAGGGCTAAAATTCGATATTCCCCTAGTGAAAGGTGATGGAATGTTGATTCCAAAGGGTCCATGGTGGGGATTTAGTTTGAAGGGATAGAGGAACTGGTAGATGCTTCATTGGTGGAAAGGGATATGACATCCACTTTTTTAGTTGAAGGTTGGTCTTTAATTATTGAGTGTGTTGTGGATGGAGGTATGAGGACATCATTAGGTTGATAGGTCATGTTGCATGTCAAGAAAGGACTTGGGTAATCTTGGATGGTGATGAACTAACCTTCATTCTCAAACTTGATGAAATAGGAAAGGGTGGAGGGGACACAACCCATGGAGTGGATCTAGGGTCATCCCAACAAAATGTTGTATTGGAATTCACCTTCCACTATATAGAAGAGTTTAGGGAGTGTATGAGGTCCTAAATGGATATGAAGTATAATAGTTCCTAAGGTAGTGGTCATGGTATCATTGAATAATTGAAGGATGATTGAGGTTTTAGATATTACATTATCTAATAGGCTGAGTTGCTTATAGGCATGGAAGGAGATGATGTTAATACTATCTCCCCCATCAATTATTACCTATTTGATGTAGGTTTGGTTGATGTAAGTATTAATAAAGAGAGGGGGATATAGGTCATCTAAATGGATGGAAGGTATTTTCAAATCCTTAAAGGTAACAAGGTTGAAAATTTAAAGGGAACCAACAAAGGTTGCTAGAGGTTGGGGATATTTAGGCTAGACCTCGATGGAATGAAAATCCTCTATTAGTACTTGGTGGTGATGGGGAGAGGTATAGATCAACTCATACGATCTCATCTTCATTGAGGTCTAGTGAAGTTGCTTGAGGATAACTCTCCTAATGGATTTTGAGGGGTTATATTGGGAGGCACATAAAATAGATACCTTGGGTTTGGTTGAAGATGGAGATGGATGGGTTTAAGTTGCTTGGGAGGTGGAGGATGGATATGTATAAGGAATGGACACCTTAGCCTTCCCCTTATCCTTCTATTGTGATCTTGTGATCGTGTTGATAGTATAGATAGGAGGGGGAGTTGAGGTAGAGGTTTGGTTAGACACATCTTCACTCTAAGGTGAGAATGGAGGAGTAGGTAAGCATTGAGTAGGTTTGGTTTTTAGTGGGATCATTATAGGGTTTGTAGGAGGTTTGTTTGTTAATATATTATTATTATCACAAAGTTAGTGGATAATGCTTTAGAGAGATTTGCAGTTATTTGTGTCATAGCCAGGTGTCTTATGATAAAAACACACTTGGTTTTCATTGTACTAGATGGGTTTTGAAGTAAGAGGGTTAAAGGTTTTGATGAGAGGAAAGGATAAATAGAAGTTTGTAATAACCTATGGAAAATAGTTGAGTAGGATTCAACTAAAGGTGGTAAAGGTTTAACGGTCTCGGATTTGGTTGTTGAGGTAGAAGTTTATTTGGAAGTAGGTTTGGTGATAGGTGCCTTAGGTAAGGTGGTGTACTTAGTTGATTGTTTTGGTTTAGACAATGAGGCTAGTGAGCTAGAGGTGAAACATTTCAAGGTAGGTAGCCTAGGTATTACTAGTGTGATGAAGAGAGGTATGTCATAAAGTAACTATGAAGGTGTAACCAAAAGAGGTGGTGGGGTTTTGGTAGAGATAATGGGCTTCCTACTCAAGATAGAGGGATGAGGTACTAAAATGGAGGGTTAGGTTAAAATAAGTAAATTTTTTTCTTTCAAGCCTTTAGGTGGTTTTAACTCTTTTGATTGTTTTGGTTTGGCACTTAGTTAGTGGGTTTGAAGATGTTAGGTCCACTTTCATAGATGGGTGACTAAGGCATGGTGTAAGGAAGGTACCAAGGCTTTTGGTTGATTTGGTTGGTGTGACAAGAAGGGGTTTAGTTATTTGGGTCATGGTTGACTTAGGTGGTTGAGGGTTGGTTGGTTTGGTAAAGGTTTTGGTTGGTTGGGTAGAGGTTTTGGTTGGTAGGCTAGATATGGAAATAGGCTGGTCGATAGAGGTGATGGGTTGGTTCTCCAAAGAGAGGTTTGGAGGTTCCATTCTAGTAATATAAGGGAGGCCTAGTTTCTACCAAAATGTATCCCAGTCAAAGTTTAATTTGGAAATAAAATCCAATCTTTGGACTAGTCTAGAGAATGGTTTATAGATCAGGTTGGTTCCATGGGTACTATGTTAAAAGGATAAACCCATCTATTAGGAAAGAGATATGATAACCTTGTCCTCTTCTTCAATCAAAGGATGCAAGGTTAAGATAGGTGGCTCTTATATGGGAGGAGTGTACATTGGGACTTCATCCTTGGGAATGATTTCTAAGGGAAGGGTTAGTTGCTTGGTAGTTATTGTTAAAGGTAAGGTGGTGATGGTTGGTTGCTCTAGTATATCAATTGAAATAGTGGTTAAGGGCTCCACTACCTCAATAGTTGAGGGGAAGAAGATGGTATTTACTCAATTTGAGTTTTCTAAGGAAGAAAAAGTGACTCCATTATCTTAGTAAGAGAAAGAAGAAAAAAAATGAGAGATTGTTTAGTAGGTGGTTCGATAATGAGTGAATTAAGGACCATATTAATTGTATGGGCATCATGAGAACACTCGACCTAGTTACTCTCATTCTTGGTAGGAGCATGGTTTAGAAAAGGTTGCCTAAATATATCAAGGGCTTGGTTTGATGGTGCATTGGGGTTATCCAATACAAGTTCCCCCTTGTCAATCATGGATTGGATAAGGCTCTTAAAGTTATTACACCTACTAACATCATGTCCTATTACTCAGTGGAAGGTATATAGATCATTGTCATTGTACCAAATAGGTTTAGGATGAGAAGAATCAAACTACTAAGGGGGTTTTATAGGAGGAAGTTGAATGATATTAGCTTTCAATAACTTCTCCAAGATTAAAGCATAAGATTCTCCAAGTGGAGTGAATTGCTTTTAGTTGTTATGGTTTTGGTTCCTCATGTTTTAATTTGAGAAACTAGAGGAATTTAGTTGGTTGATGGATAGTGGAAGAGCGGCTTTAAGGATAACTACATTTATGGTTCCCTTGACCTTGGTATTGGTAATGGACTAGTTGTTTAGTCTAGAAGAAGAGGCCTCATTGGTTTTGTAGGCGGAGTTCTTATTTTTCAATTTTAGCTTTCCTTCATCAATGGCTCTATTATATATCTTATGTGACATTGTAAAAGCTTCATCAAAGGTTCATAAGCTTTAGAAACATAGTATAGAGGAGATATGTTTGGCACATGCTTGAGTAAAGATCTCTATGAGTTTGGATTGAGGTAAGGAAAAGGAAGTTGGTTAATTAGGCTCCACTAATGAGCTATAAAATTATAAATAGATTCATCATCAAACTAATGGATAGAGTAGAGGTCAGTGATGGAAACCTTCTTGGAGATATTTATCAAAAAGTGGTCTAAGAAAGTTTGAGCTAGTTGGGTGAAGGATAAGATGGAATGCTTGGTTAAAGAACTATACCAATCTAATGTCAATCCTGAAAAAGACATAGGAAAAGTGTGGAGAAGGAGGGAATAATCATAGGTAATCAAATAACATGAATGCCTAAATTCCCTAAGGTGCTATTGGGGGTCATCCTTACTCTAAAACTTAGAGAACTTGGGAAGTTCCCATTAAGGAGGATATGGTCTGATATGCATAGATGGGTGGATGGGATCATTATATATTTGGTCATATGATAGGAGATTATGGGCCTTAGAGATAGATGACTCTAGATTTTTCATCTTATTCATGAGCATCTTCATTAACTTTATTGGGGTGGTACACCTGAAGGGTTGTAAGGTGCATACTATGGTTCAGGTTGAGTGAAATATTGGTAATTTACCAGAGTTTGAGAAGTTTCCACATATGGGTAAGTGGTCACAAGTGGTTGGGTCAAAGCCACATATGAATATGTGATCAATGGTGGTTGGGTAGAGGGTATGTACTACTGTGTGGGTGTAGGTGGTTGAGTCTTAGGTAAGGGATAAGTGGTGAACCTGGTAGTGACATGTGGCAAGGTAGAAGGTATAGGTGCCACTATGTTTTCAATTAGAGTGGAGGTAAGCAAAGGAATGGTAATGATGGTGGTAGTTGGTACTCCAAAAGTAATTAGAGTATGGGTAGGTAAAGGTTGAGTGGTGCCTATCTTGGAAGAATTATTAGTCAGACTAGGAGGTGTTTGTATGTTAGAAGGTTGAATAGGTTAGTTCCACATGGTTGTGTCTGATGGGTTGTCATTTGAGGTAGATTATTGAGTGGTTAACAATTGGGTGGTAACAATGGCAATATAATATTTGCCTACAAATCCTAATGGCATGCCATAGGGTGGGTCAGTAGGTGGTATTGGAATGGATGTACAATGAGCTACTATGTTAAGATAATGTTGTAAGGATACCGAGTTATTATCCAAAAAGACAATAAAATTTGGGTTACCTTGGGAAACTACTAGAGGCACATTAGAAGTGTTGGAATAATGAGGAAAACTCTCAACACCTGAGATATACTCCCTAGATGAATAGGTAGAGGAAACTAGATAATCTATAGATGGGTCTTGACTTGATAAGTCTCTTCATTGTTGATGATTAAGAACCACATAAGTAGGATGAGAAGAAAATAAAAGAATATTACAGCTCAAACAAAGATAAAGTAAGACAATGATCAAGGAAATCCAACACACACACTAGAGTACGTTAAAATGTTATGATTAATTTTAATTTCACTTTTGGCTTACGCCTTAAGTTATGAGAATATGTGATAGAAGTTGGCTTGTAGATCAGGTACTATAGAATCAATATATGGTTAGTTCTGGGTTATTTAGGTGCTAAAAAAGAATTTATATTGGAATCAATATGTGGCTAGGTATTGGGGCCTAACCATCACTTCACACACTATAGAAATAAGGGTGTCAAGTGCTTAGCCAATATGTATTGATTTCCAGAGTTTATACTCAACTAGAAAGCTGATTTGGTTCTCCACTTGGTAATGACCTCCAAGTAGGATCACTAAGAAAGGGTAAGGTTAGCACTAGGTGATGAAATCCTAGTGTTTCAATGAATTTATTGCTTAGTATTGTAAATAAAAATTAAGTACATGTATGGTTGAAAGACCTAATTGATAGTGCACATGTTGAATCAAAAGATTATGAAGAGCTCCTCTTTGGCTTTGGAGGATGACCTACAGATAAGAAAGCACTAAAGCAAACTTATTTATTAGGAAGATAGTTGGGTGGATTGCATAGTGATAGTTGGATCCTAGAAGTGAGTGCTTCCTTAGGGGATATCAATCCACACATTTTAAACAATTAATCTTGTAAATAGAATAGAAATATAATTGCATCAATAAATCAAAAGGTACTAAAATTGAATACAAGAATGCTTGTAAATAAAATAAACTAGGAATGATTAAATTAATGATAAAATAATTAATACTAGTGTTAGAGGGTTGGGGTATGCTTCAAAAAATCAAAAAAGGGTCTATGAATAAGTAGGGACATAGAAAATTGGGTTTGATTGGGTATAGCTAGGGTTAATTAACTTTCTAATTTTTACGTGCCATAGTGACTGTGAGTGGTTAGGATGACCATCAACATCTAAGGTGACCATCAACAGTCAAGTTGACTATTAGCAATTGTGTAGACCATCAATGGTTGAGACAATTGTTGACCATTTTTGGTCCAGTAGGCCAAAATCAATTTCTTTCTTCCCCTACTATTCTAAGCTAGTTCAAATTTGGTTTGCACAAGTCTTTCAACAGAAGATGAACCAATTCAAAGAATACAAGGGCTTTTACAAAACTTCTTCAGACATTTTGTTTGAATAAATTCACAAGGAAAGAGAGTGAAAATGATTTAAGACACTTTTCCTTAAGGTTGGAAAAAGTGGTTCAACGTCGAGGTTAAGTGACATGATCTTTCAAGAGTTTTTTGAAATTTGAACCTTGAACCATTGAACCGTTGAACCATTGAACCATTCAAGAAATGGTTCGATCAATTGGTTCACTCAATTGGTTCAATCTATTGGTTAAAACTTTTGGTTTAATCTTTTGGTTCAATCAGTTAGTTCAAGTGATTGGTTCATATGACTTGGTTCAAGGAGTTGGTTCAGTCGGCTTAGTTCAAAGAGTTGGTTCAACGGTATTGGTTTAGTCAGTTGGTTCAATCGAATGGTTTAAATGAATGGTTCAAAGCGATTGGTTCAAGCAGTCAATTGAATGAGTAGAACACAGTATTGAATCATTGAACCATTGATCCATTATTGGTTTAATTAGCTAGTTCACTCAAATGGTTCAATCAGTCAGTTCAATCAGAAGGTTCAAAGGAGTCTCCCAAATCTTGAAGGACAAGTGCCCTTGTGGAGGGCAGGGAACATTTGTGAAAGGATCAAAGAAAAGGATGAAAGGGTAAGGTTTTCTTCAAAAAATCAAAGGATGAACTTATTTGGACAAAATGTCTGAAGGAATTCCTTCAGACATTTTGTCTGAAGAAATTGCCAAGTCAAGGAACAAAAGGATATCTTTCAAAAATATTTTTTGTGGCAAAATTTCACAAGAGAAATACTTTAGAAAAAATGTTCGAAGGAATTCCTTCAAACATTTTATCTAAAGGAATGTTGAAAGGCCCAACAAAAAGTGGCAAAGGTAGAGGAAAGATTTCCTTTAGACAAAATGTCTGAAGGATTTGAAGAACAAGGCTGCCTGAAGGACCCCAAAGGGCAAGTACCCTTGTGGGGGATTCTCGATGACCAAAAAATGGACCATTCTCAAGGCCCGAAGGGATACCTTCCCTTTGAGGGGTTCAAAATATAGAAAGCCAAAGGAATTCAAAGAAATGATGTCCTTAAAGACATCAAATTTAGGGCAATAGACTAGCTGTTAGCTTTCAAATGGTGACAGGCGCACAGGTGTCAACTTTATAGAAATGAAATAATTGTTGGTTTTTTAATGAAAGGCATTGACCCAAAGGAATTTAAAGGCTTAAGGCCAAAAGGAAGAGACCAATGATAAGGGAGCCCAAAGAGCCAAAGAATTATCAAAAGATAGCCCTGAGGGCCAAAAGAGCCAGAAAAGACAAAGTACAAAAATAGACAAAATAGTCCAAGTGGCAAAGGAAGGTGTTGACTCAAGGAGTTACTCTAGTGGTTAACACAATATCTACCAAGTGGTCATCAAGGAGCACAAATAGTGAATGGTGAAACCCATTTTTCTTCACTTTGCATTGATGAGTAGACAAACTGCGTGGATGCCTTGAAGGAGTGGTCTTGTTAGTAGACAAACAACATGGCCTAAGCTTTCAAACATGACATTTAATGTATTTAGATGCCTAAAGTCAAAATCAGAGCCAACACAGCTTTCTCTTTTAGTAGATTCCTCTTTCCAATGCTCTCAGCACATGTGGGCCACTTGTCAAAGGGTGCCAAAGTGTTTTCCAAAAGGGGCACCTTTTGCCTCCTCTTTCTCTCTATATATTGTAACTTCTCATTTGAGAAAGCAATCTCTTGGCTTGTAAGGTGGAGCTCTATCAAATTTTACCTTGAATCAAGACATAACATTTTTAACTCCATTTGAGCTTACACTTTTGCATATGTTTATGGCTTTGTTTTATGTTAAGTCATTTTTCTTTTATGCTTTCATAGAATGATTCCAGCATGTCTAGTGTATTGTGAAGTTTATTCTTTTGTAGGTCTACCGGAAGTGTCTACAGAAGAGTATAGGTGCATGTGAACAAGCTGCCATAGTGTGTCTTAGAACACCTCTAGTATTTATTCCTCCCTATACCTCAAGAGGACCCCTAGCTCACTAATTTAGAAGAGTTTCTCATATCAGATGAAATGTATGCTAGCTTGTTCTTGGTGGAAAGTGTAGGTTCAAGCTAAGTAGATCAAACTTTTTGGTGTATCACCATTTAGTTTAGGTTCTATTTTCAGCATCCTTCTCCCTTTTCACCCCCCCCATTGTTAGCAGTAGGAAATATAGGACCACATAGATACATCAAAGGGAGCTAGCCCTTATCTAGAGACTCTCCCCCTAGTTTTGCCAGACCCATAGGCAAGAGGGGAGTTTCCATTGTGATGCATGGAAGAGAAGAGCTTAGTCTCCTGTCAAGGGTGTAATCCACTACATCAACAATTTTTGGCATGCTCGGTGGGACCACATTTTAACACTCAAAAAAGTTCCAGGATTGGTGTTAGTCTTGTTACAACAGAATGAACCATTAATACAACATCTGACCTTTAATCAGGTGATTATGGGACTAGTTTTTATCTAAAGAGTTGAAGAATTTTGGTGTGTTCTTCAACCAACCAGCCTTTGGATGTTTTTCATCAACACCAATAGCAACTCTGAGTTAAATTAGTTGGTTAAACAATCCTGCTGCCATCAAGAAATCATAGTTTGGTATGTATAATTCCATTGCTCAGAACCATGGGTCTTGTGTTCCTCCATATATTTTTTATCAAGCTCAGGTTGTTCATAGAATCACCTCAATAAATAAGGATGCATATAGTTATGAGTTTTTCCCTTTGCAGATCTAATATGACCAATCTCAGCGCTCATGATCTATATCAGTCTTATGCCCAGTCTTCTCAATGTGTCACTTCTCCTGCTCAACCTAATATCTTTGCTAATCAACCCATTTCCACCTTCAAAAAAGCACTACCGAGATATGAAAAGTATGTAGTGGAGCTTGACACTAGAAGGGGATGTGGCCAAGAAATCCTTAATCATGCCATCAATCAAGTGAGAAACACACTAGATTTGGTTAAGAGTGAATGGACTCCCACTGAAAGAGCCAATTAGAAAAGGCTTACAAATGAGATGCTAGATGTGAGTGGTTTGATTGCATCTTTGGAAGGGAGTCTGAGTATTCATAAGAGGTAGCCTTACCAAGTCTATCAACCTACATACCCATTACCCCAAGTTTCATATCAGCCATACGCAGTTCCTGCTCATGAGCCAAGTCAAACCTATCAAAGTCCTTTCCCTAATCATGATGAGGAGAGTTCTAAAATAGTAAATCTTGTGTTTAAGGTCAATCTTGATAAGTAGAGTGAATTAGCAAATCTTTAAATGCATCAGTCTATGTTGGTAGCAATAGAAGTGGAATCCAAACCCTCACTACCCTCTCACATTGCAACCCCATCACCCCAAAAGGAGATGTCTAGTCCTAATATCATGAGCTAGAGTAAAGTAGTTGAGTCATGGAACAACAAGGAGGAGAAAGACATTGTCCAAGAGTGTGAGGTACAAAATGAGGCTAGTCCTTTTCAAGTCCCTCCCACCCTTCCTTAGGAAGCTTCTTGTATTCCATGGTAGCCTTCATGCACTCCCCATTTCCATGATGATTCCTATGAGCTCCAAGAAAGACTCTTTCAAGAAAATCTAGCTAAGAAAATTGAGGAATTAGAAGCAAAGGTGAGATTTCTTAGTGAAGGAGAGATGGAGGTTTCAGACCAAAGAGAGGAGCCTATGCCAAAGACACCCCTTCTACCAATCCTCAAGTCTTTCAATATGATGTCCAGATTCCAAGTTGGAGGAGTGCCCATCATGAACTGGCTTAGGACCTTGAAGAAGATAAATCTACTCCTACTCATTGTGATGATGCTTGTGGCCTCCAAGAAAGGCTCTTCCAAGAAAATATAGCCATGAAAATTGCAAAGTTTGAATCTAGAATGAGGTTCCTTAGCCAAAGTGTGATGGATGGTTCAGATCAAGTAGAAGATCCTACATTTAAACACACCCCATTTACACCCCTCCAAGAAAGCTATCAAGCCACATCTAATATAGATGAAGTACTGGCCAAATGGAAGGAGGAGAATCATTTGATTCTATCTTAATGATTGCCTCTGCTTCCACCTGAGTTCATCTGTCAGCCTTCCACTTCACCCCTTCTCAAGGAGGAACTTATTTTGAAAGGGGTGAGTGAAAAGGAATATACTCAGTTCACAACCGATCAGGGAGACTCCACGAGTACAAATGAGAAGGATATCACCATAAATGTCATGGAGGAACATGGACAGTCTCTTGTTCATGTTTTGAATGATTCATTTGAAGTCATTGGGGCAGGCTACACTCCTCTTCAAGGAGGCTATGAGCTAGCTAAGGGTGGAGAAGGTAGCATTTGGAATCAAATAAGTATGCAAAGGGGAAACAAGCTTTCAAATTTATCTTTTCAAGAGGTTGGTGAATCTGAAGATGATATTCTCAAAGTCATCAAGGAGGAACCTATTTTGAAAGATGCAAGTGAAGAAGAGAGGATCCAATTTGTAGCTGATCAAGAAGCTCTCATGGATGTCAATGAGAAAGGAATCCTCATGGATGCTCTTTTAAGACATCATCAATAATGGAGAAGACACAGGTCATGCATACATGCAGATGTTCTAGCAATATGAAGAGGAATGTAAGCATGGTGAGCTCTCTCCTCCCTTGTTTGATGAACTTCCTTGTTGCTTTGATGAGAAATATGACCATGCCATGGAACCTAAGTTAGAGGAGGATTAAGAGGATGTCTTTGAACAACTTAAGACTCTAGTCTTTGAGAAAGAAAAGGAGAGGCCTGTCTATCATGAGGAATGCTTTGAAGGAGAGAGCCTTAAACAAGAAGGTGATGTACTGTGGGATGAGCAATCAGTTTGTGATCTTATTTCAAACATCACAATAGTCACCCTTATTCAAGAAAGCCATGAGGGAGTAGAGGATGAGTTTGATAGGGTCTTCAATGAAGTAGAAGGGAATAAGTCAAACCATAATGCATGTCAAGGGGACTATGCATATCAAAGGGCTTATGGTGACAAGCTAGGAGCCACAGATTTCTTGGTAAAACATGCCCGCATGAAGGACCAGCATTCGACAAGCTTCCAAGAGAAAAATGAATACATATATGTTGGAAGCATGTTTAACCCTGATTCACTTGGATGTAAGCCAATCAAGGTGGCAGGCAAGAGGAGTAGGTCACCGAATCTCCATTCCATTCAGCCACTTATATAGCACCATAAGTTTCTTTGCCATGAAGGAGACTTAAGAATTTTTCCCTTTGATCCAAGAGGGAGGCAAATATACCTAGTTAGCTATTTATAGTATTTTGATTTTAGTTTTCTTTCCCTATTTTCCCTAAGTGTTATTTGCACAAGTAGTTTTTTTAGCCTTGTGTGTGTTTTCCTTTGTGTTTGGGGTAAAATCTTCATGATTGATTCTTGGATCTATTGGGGCTATTTTTATCTTTTTTCAAGTTTCATTCTAACTCCATGCCTAATGGAATTTAAGGCTATTAGATTCTAAGAATATTAGGCATGCTTCCCCTAGGAATCACCAATTTGTTGACCATTTTTGGTCTAGCAGGCCAAAATTGGTCTCTTTCTTCCCCTGCTATTCTGAGCCAGTTCAAATTTGGTTTGCACAAGTCTTTCGACAGAAGATGAACTAGTTCAAATAATACAAGGGCTTTTACAAAGCTTCTTCAGACATTTTGTTCAAAGAAATTCACAAGTAAAGAGAGTGAAAATGATTCAAGACACTTTTCCTTAAGGTTGGAAAAAGTGGTTAAATGTCGAGGTTCAGCGACATGATCTTCCAAGAGTTTTTTGAAATTTGAACCTTGAACCATTGAATCGTTGAACCATTGAACCATTCAAGAAATGGTTTAATCAGTTGGTTCACTTAGTTGGTTTAATCAGTTGGTTCAATCTTTTGGTTCGATCAGTCAGTTCAAGTGATTAGTTCAGATGACTTGGTTCAAAGAGTTGGTTCATTTGGCTTGGTTCAAAGAGTTGGTTCAGTGGGATTGGTTTAGTCAGTTGGTTCAATTGAATGGTTCAAAGTAGTTGGTTCAAGTGGTTAATTGAATAAACAAAACATAGTATTGAACCATTGAACTATTAAACTATTGAACCATTGTTGGTTTAATTGGTTGGTTCAATCAAACGGTTCAATCAGAAGGTTTTAAGGAGTCTCCCAAAGCCCAAAGGACAAGTGCCCTTACAGAGGGTAGGGAACATTTGTGAAAGGATCAAAGAGAAGGATGAAAGGGTAAGGTTTTCTTCAAAAATCAAATGATGAATTTGTTTGGATAAAATGTCTAAAGGAATTCCTTTGGACATTTTGTCTGAAGAAATTGCCAAGTCAAGGAACAAAAGGATATCTTTTGAAAAGATTTTCCACTACAAAATTTCACAAGAGAAATCCTTCAGACAAAATGTCTGAAGGAATTCCTTCAGACATTTTGTCTGAAGGAATGTTGAAAGGCCCAACAAATAGTGGCAAAGGCAGAGTGAAGGATTTCCTTCAGACATTTTGTTTGAAGGATTTGAAGAACAAGGCCACCCAAAGGACCCCAAAGGGCAAGTACCCTTGCGAGGGACTCTCGGTGACCATGAAATGGACCATTATCAAGGATTGAAGGGACATATTCCCTTTGAGGGGTTCCAAAGAAAAAAAGTTGAAGGAATTCAAAGAAATGACATCCCTGAAGATGTCAAATTTAGGGCAATAGACTAACCATTGGCTTTCAAATGGAGATGGGTGCATAGGCGTCAACTTTGCAGAAATGAAATAACTATTAGGTTTTTAATGAAAGGCACGAACCCAAAGGAATTCAAAGGCTTAAGGGCAAAAGGAAGAGACCATCGAGAAGGGAGCCCAAAGAGCCAAATAATTAGGAAAAGATAGCCCCGAGGGCTGAAGGAGCCAGAAAAGACAAAGTGTAGAAATAGATAAAATATTCCAAGTGGCAAAGGAAGGAGTTGACTCAAGGAGTTACTCCAATGGTTGAAATAGTATTTGCCAAGTGATCATCAAGGAGTGCAAATAGTGAATGGCGCGACCCATTTTTCTTCACTTTACATTGATGAGCAGATAAACTGCATGGATGCCTTGAAGGAGTGGTCTTCTTAATAGACAAATGGTGTGGCCTATGTTTTCACACATGAGGTTTAATGTATTTAGATTTCTAAACTCAAAATCAGAGTTGACACAGCTTTCTCTTTTAATGGCTTCCTTTTCCCAATGCTCTCAACACACATGGGCCACTTGTCAAAGGGCACCAAAGTCTTTTCCAAAAGGGGCACCTTTTGCCTCCTCTTTCTCTATATATATTGTAACTTCTCATTTTAGAAAGCAATATCTTAGCTTGTAAGGTGGAGCTCTGTCAAATTTTACCTTAAATCAAGACATAACATTTTTACCTCCATTTGAGCTTACACTTTTGCATATGTCTATGGCTTTGTTTTGTGTTAAGTCATTTTTATTTTATGCTTTCATAAAATCATTCCAACATGTTTAGTGTATTGTGAAGTTTCTTCTTTTGCAAGTATGCTAGAAGTGTCTATAGCAGAGTATAGGCACTTGTGAATAGGCTGCC
Organism: Torreya grandis; assembly: GCA_037957365.1. Taxonomy (NCBI): domain Eukaryota; kingdom Viridiplantae; phylum Streptophyta; class Pinopsida; order Cupressales; family Taxaceae; genus Torreya; species Torreya grandis. The sequence continues at coordinate 972,552 of JARHVA010002188.1, forward strand.
ATAGTGTGTCTTAGAACACCTCTGGTAGTTCTCCCTCCCTGTATCTCAAGAGGACCCCTAGCTCATTGATATAGAAGAGTTTGTCATATCAGATGAAGTGTATGCTAGCTTGTTCTTGGTGGAAAGTGTAGGTTCAAGCTAAGTAGATCAAAAATTTTGGTGTATCACCGTTTAGTTTAGGTTCTATTTTCAGCATCCTTCTCCCTTTTCACCCCCCCCATTATTAGCAATATGAAATCTAAAACCACAAAGATACATCAAAGGGAACTAGCCCTTATCTAGAGACTCTCCCCACCAGTTTTGCCAAACCCACAGGAAAGAGGGGAGTTTCCATTATGATGCGTGGAAGATAAGAGTTTAGTCTCCTATCAAGAGTGAAATCCACTGCGTCAACAAAAACCATTGATGATTGTTATGTCTGGATCTAGGTTGATAAATCATTAATTGATGAGATCTAAAAGATGGATTCCAAGAGGTGGGTTAGGCTTGGGTTGGTTATTAAATGGAAATAAAGTAAATGCATACTAAAAATAAATTACTTATCTTACTAGACATCAATTAAGTAGATGATTGAGGTGGTTGATCTATTGGTGGAATCTATCTCAATTTTAGTAGAGTAATGATACATGAAGGCTTGGTAGAGAGAAGATATTAAATTGACTCTCTGATATGATTATTGGGTTGTTGATGGTGATTGACCTACAAGAAAGAAACTCCTAGATGCACAAATCTCTTGATGATGATTATGGATTCGTAGATGTTTTGAGATGTTTGCAAATGGCTTTTTACCTCTTTGTTCCTCTCTCTTATAGGAAAAATGGGAGAGTTACAATAGCATGTGAACTAGGCTTTCCAAAATTATCTCATCCAAAAAATGAATCATAACTAGAATTAGATGGGCTATTTTTAGAAAAACAAGGTTGGTAGTTGCATGCCAAAGGTTAAGGAGGTGTACCTTGGTCATCGACAGTCAGGGTGACCATCGATAGTTACCTTGGCCATCAACGATCAAGTGTCAAGGGGTAAAAAGAAAGGTTGATCTAATTAAGTTAAATTTACTATGGGCTAGGTTTGTCAAGGGTAAAAATATAAATGTTCCTAAGGGGGTCCTAAGGTAGTTCAGGGGGTATTTTGACATTTAGAATCACAGTGTGTAGATTTTTGATATCTACATTTTGCATCTTTTTTTTGTGCATCTTGAAATGAACAAGATACAAAATAAAAATTGATGTTGGTCAGAGGTCTAATTTCATCGAGTATGGGAATAGGTGTTCCCCCCTCAAGTTGGGAGTCGATGAGGTGAAACCAAAATTGAGTCAGGTTTTGATAAGTGGTTTGTGGTAAGGTACTAGGTGGTGACAAAAGGTGGTTGGGAATTCAAGATGAAAAAATATGCACAAAATGTAACTATGTGTGATATCTATGATCACACACAAAATAAGGTTACCAATGTTGGTAAAACTAAGGTCAGTTCTTGAAGGATTGGTGATGGGGTAAATGGGCCATAATTTTGATAATAGCTGATTGGGTTACTCTATCAAGTCTTCTAGATAGTTTAGATGTTCTCATAGGTATCTAAGTTAGGAGTTAATCCCTTAAAAAACATAAATGGTCTAGTTGTGCATAAGTTGGTTCAATTTCAAGTGGTCAACATTGCAAAAAAGGTTGGTGTGGTAAAAAAGACCAAGCAAGGTCATCATAAAAAAAGGTGATAGTTCTGGTCAAAAATGGCTAACATCAAGGTGGATGTGGTCTAATGGTTGGTTGGAGAAGGGTAATATCTAAAAAATTTGAAATTTGGTATGGGGGAGATGAGGTTATTTCCAAAATTTGGTATTTTGGTACAAGTGCCTAAAATGAAAAAGAGTATAATCTTGACCGTCGACAGTTAGGGGTCCTAGGGTAGACCATCACTAGTCACCTTAACTATCGATGGTCAAGGAAAACTCTAAAAAATGGAATATAAAAAGTTAAAATGCTATTTCATTTTCACTTTTGATAATTTGACTCTGAGATTTCTATGCTTTAGTGATTTTATACTTTGGTATTTAATTAGGAGACTATTTGACTAGGTGTGTGGCCGAGGTATCAGTTGTGGATTGGTTGAGTTGATCTACCTAAGATTAGTCATGTAGCATAGATGAAGACATGACCAAACTATAGGACATGGGATTTGACCTTGATAGTGATCAAGGAATGAGGTAAGGGGTATATTAAGATTGTAGACTAGTTGATTTTGTTGTTGTTGAAATCGTATTGGGTATGTTAGTTATAATTTTTGGAAATTGGGTGTGATAGGGTTTTAGGGGTTTTGACCTAAGTTTTTATTTTGGTAAAAAAGGGAAATTTAACTGGTGAAATTTGAAATTAGGGGAGGATTTGGTTTAGGGTGGGTTGTAGTATAGTTTTTAGTGGTTTAGCTGTTTATTTTTGGTATTGTTTGAAAGTGGGGAAGGATTAGGGTTTCACCACCAATGGTCACACAAAGTGATCATAGATGGTTCAACCTAATTATCAATGGTCATCTTAACCATCAGTGTTTGAACCCTAATGCAAAAATGTTTATTGTAATATTGATGGTTGGATGACCTGTTGGCAGTTGAGTGTTTTAGGGAAGGTTGGTTTAAAATGTTGTTAAAAGTTATGTTTGTAAATTAAAATGTTAAGTGTAGGTTTAATGCAAGTGGTGTGTTAAGTGATAGGTTGGTAGTCTTGGAAAAAGAAGTGTCAAGTATTTATGATTTGTTAGGTAATGTTAGGTGTTATTTTATAGGTTTAAGTAAGTTCCATGTTGTGAAATAGTTTGTTGGGTAGAGTGGTGATAATTTTGTGGGTAAGGGTAGATTTTTGGTTAAATGCTAAAGTTAGTTATATATGTGTTTATTTTGTTATCTTAGAATAATTTGTATAAGGTGGGTGTATTTTCATATTGATCTTAATTTAGAAAATAAGTGTGCATACTAACATGGTTATTTTGTAGGTACGAGACTAGATCCAGATAAAGGATCAAGTCTCAAGGATTTTTTCTAAAGATCAAGATGGGATGACCATGACTAAGTGATGCACATGGAGGAGCTCAGCCTTAGGGACATGGTCTATTATCAACACCTATCATGAGATGTAGATATGACCATGGTTCTCATTAAGAGATGGGACCCAGCTCGAAACACATTTTTGTTACCAACTAGAGAGATTAACATCTTATTACATGATGTACATAGGATTATATGACTACCCATTTGAGGGGATATAATTTACCATATTGAGAGTGAGGAGAGGGATTACCATATGGATCTATACTATGGTGAGGATTGGGTACATGCCAATTTATATTCTAGTAGTTTTAGTTATAGGCCCTTATACTAGAGGGTTTTAGGGGATCAATGTTTGATGACTATGATGATGATGGTGATGTCCTATTTTACATTACCATATTTGAGTAGTAGTCACTTTCCATATATATTTTTGGGAGTATTAGTAGATATGTTATTTGGCACAACCATTTTTGGGTGGGATTTTATTCTAATAGTTTAGATTTATAAGGAGCTTTGGGAATTTAGAGCTCATAGATAATATGGTATCAGTGTTGGGTTCATGATCTATTACTAGGCATATGAGCATATTCAAGTTTTGAGGCCTCTAGGGTTAGCCTAGGATGGATACACCTAAGTACATTTCATAGTGGGTTTCTTGAGATGGAGAGGTGATTATGCTTTGACTAGAGTAGGTGGAGGTAAGAAAGATATATATTAGTTTAGAGATGCTTTGGAGGTGTTGGTAATAGGTGATGTGGTATGGAGGTCATATATGGGTTGGCCTAGGTGGGCCTAGTATAGTTATCACACGCTATCACTACAGATCTAGTGATGGATATATAGGTGGAAAGAGGGGGAGATAGATCTTATCCCTTTTGATCAAGTTTGGTGGCAATTTGGTCTTATGTAGAGGATTCCAACTCCTCCTTAGAGGTATAGGAGAGAGGATGTAGAGTTTCTAATTCTGGAGCTACAACCATAGGATGTAGTGTTAGATCATGAGGAGCTACCAACAAGAGAAATGATAGATGATGCTAGATTTGTTGATAGATACATAGGTTCGTATTAGGCTATATATGTAACAACTTATTTTGGGTGGGGTGATGAGGGTCAATAGTTCATGGATGTGGATGTAGTAGGTACATAGGTATAGGGTGGAGGTCATGATGGGTAGGTTAAAATAGCAGTAGAAGTGGCCCAATCCCAAGTTCTAGGTTTACAAGGATAGGTGGCCACTTCATAGGGCCATATTATCATTCTACAGGGTCAAGTTGTGATGTTGATAGGAGAGAGGAGTCAGGCAAAGGTCTCTCTTGGGTTAGTAACTCAATATAGGGATGCACTAAGGAAGAGGGTAGGAGCAGTAGTGACACCAATAGGGGGACTAGCAAGAGGACCTAATATGATTCTTATGATATGATACTTAGCTACTATGGAGGAGTTGAGATATTATAAGGCATTAGTGCTAGTATGGTGTCCCCAAGAGCCTAGATATGGGGAGTATAGAGCCAATCTAGAAGGTGGTATGACTATGGATAATATAGGATAGTGGTCATGTATAGTTAATGGGTAGGTATAATGCACTCTAGGAGGATTGACACCTAGTGGTAGTGGCAAAAAATCAAGAGGGACCAATAGTAGTGGTGCCTCAGGGGCATGATACATGACATGATATATGTACATGTTTTGTTTTTTGATATCGGCCTATATACTGATGATGCAAGATGTACTTGAGAGAGAGATGACACACATTTATTACATGTATCATTTATGTGGACACACTATGATGTTTATTGGACTCATGACCTCTATAAATGTGATCTTGTTTATTGTTCATGCACATGTTTATTACGGTTTGATGTTTATGCTTATTGTTCATGGTGTGATGTTTGGCATTTGGTGCTTATTACTTATGATGTGATGTTTATATTGATTATGGAGTGTGCTTATCCTATATTTGTTTATCTTAGGCATGATATGGATCAAATTTTTGGTTATGTGATGTCATGCAAAATTTTAATGTGTATACACAACATTGGTAGACAAGACATACTATAGGAAATGGTTGATATGTTTAGATGCTTATGGATGTTATTATATTATGATGTTGGCCATGGTTAAGGTTGTTATGGTTATGATTATGACATGCTAATTATTTTTGGACTTGATTATGTTTAAACATGTTAACGTTGAACTTATTGCTAATGGATGTGATTATCATGCATGGTACGGTAATGTGGATGGTTATGATTATGCTTTTGATTATGAGGTTTTTATGGCCATGGTTAGACTTTTTATTAATGGCTCTGCTAAAACACATAAGGTAGGTTAGTTAAAAACACTAGATGGGGGAACAAATAATATAATCGAGAGACAAAATGCCATAATGAAAATATGAACTAGTCACAATAGGATAAGTAGAGAGCATAGTGCTTCTTGGTTGATAAGGGCTAAAGATAGACCCAAAGTTGGATTGGATTAATGAACATAAGCCCTTCAAATGCTTTTCATGGGTGATCATTAGTTGGCTAAGAAGGTGTCTTGGCCACATAATGTTAAGTAAGCTTAACTATCCCTTGCATATAGTGAAAAAGGGGAGATGGGTAAAAATGGAACCTTGTTGTGAGACTGGTATGCCTTTGTTATAGGTGTCTAAAAGACTAGGGTAAATAATCCTATGCCAAATTATGTAGACTGATCAATGTGGGAAGTCTACGTGCAAAAGATGATTATGGATTACCTTATCTTTATATTTGAGAGCTGATTATGGATTTCAAGATTATTTTGATTGTGATAATAGGTTTTCTACTAATTTTTGAATGTGAGAAGCTTATCGATGTGAGAATCTTCCAATAAATTATGATGATTTTGACAAATTCTTACTTATCCATCCTTTGAGGAAATGGTCTGAGTTTATGTTCTTTACTTAATGATTTTTTATAGCTATCCTTCAAAAGGAGTAGTCCACCTTATGTTTTGGAAATTTCAAAGAGGTTTTTAACAACTATCCTTCAAGGGAGTAGTCTATGAGTGCTAAGAATGACCCATGACTACTGGTGATAGAAATTTTGTTATTTTTCTTTGATTTTTCTTGACATAAACTTTCTTAGGCTGACTTAGTGGCTCACCTTGATGTAGAGAAAACCAAGATTACAAGAAGGTTGGTTAGATGTAAAGAGGTTTAGGTGACAATTATCATGGGGATCCATCCTAGAAGGGGGTGGAAAGTACCATGAGAACCATACCATGGATAGATCCATGATATCCATTGTTCAATATTAGGCTATGATTATGATGGATAATCACATGATTCATGTTTAATCAATTTCCCCTAAAATAGGAAGATGAATTTGAGTGGATAACAAGGGATAAGCTTAAGTTAAATAAAAGGTAGAATTGATCATTTTCAACAAAAAAATAGGCACAGATGTAAAGCATTGAGAGGCTCAAGCTCTAGGTAACATTCAAGAGAAGAAAAATAGTAAGCTATTGATCCATACTTATGGGTTATGATATAAGGTCCAAGCTAATTGAAAGTAAAATTGCCCTACTTGCTTTTCTCTATATTAGTGACATGTTGATTTTCCTTTAGGATGAGGTCTCTGTTATTGAATTCTCATGCTTTAAGGTGTTTATTATAGGCATGTTTGATATGCTCTCAATAGACATGAAGATGGGTGATGGTTGGTAGGTGACGCTCATCGAGTAGCTTAAGTTAGCCTAGATGATGTTAGTGGCACTCACTCTTAGAAATGAAATATTACAAAGATATATGAAGAGAGGGTATTTAGATTTCTAGAGGCAAGACCGCCTCTACTCCAAATAAAAGAGAAAAAAGGGTAGCACCTATAGGGGTTCTAATAATAGTATGATATGCCCATAAATCAAATAGGATGTGCAAATACCAATCCCGACCTAATTTGTTGACCATTTTAGTTGGCATGTTATTAAGAGTTTTGTTAGAGGCTTCGACCTATCCATTAGCTTGAGGGTGATAGGGTGAGGAGAAACTTAAATTGATGTTGAATTCATCACATAGAACCTAGACTTGCTTGTTCTTAAAGTAATTAACATTATCAATGATAATCTTATAGGGAACATTGAAGTGGTGGATGATATGATGGTTGATAAAGTCAATAATCTTATCCACTTAGTTGAGACTAGAAGAATAGCCTCTACCCATTTGTTAAAATACTTAGTTGTGGTAATGATAGAATGGTGTTTATCAAAGGAATGAGGGTTAATTTCACCAATACGGTCTATAACCCATTGTGAAAAAGGATAAAAATCAATGGAAACGTGAAGGCTATAGCTAGGTACATGATGCAAATTAGCATGTTGTTAGCACTTAACACAAGTTTTCACATAATCAAAACAGTTTTGGTTAAGGGTAGGCCAGTAATAGCCAAGATGGAGGATGTGCTTAGATACAATGAGGCCACTAAAATGACCCCCACATATGCCATCATGTATTTTTTTGATAGTGTGGGAAGCTTCATGGCTACATAGCCAATGAAAGAGGAGGCCATCAAAGCCATATTTATAAAGAATTATTCCCATAATGGTATAGCATGAGATACTCTAAATAAATGATCTTCAAGCATTCTTAGAGAGGCTAGAAGGAACTATGTCAATGTTAAGGTAGTCAAAGGTTTGTTGATACCAAAGGTCAGGTTAGGTCTCCTCCACATTGAAAATGTTGGGGGAATGTGGTTTGACATAGGAAAATTAGGTAAGCCTATGGATAATGATAAAAAACTTAGAATCTAAGGGTGTAGATGGTATCTAAGAGGTAAGGGAAGCCATAGTGTCAATGAATTTATTAGCAGATGGTGGGGTTGAATGGATGTGGTAGTGCTCAAATGATGCTAAGACTTCATCAACTAGTTATTTTTACTATTGTAAAATGTCATTTTTACATTGGTAAGAGCCATTGATTTGATTGACCATAAGTTAGGAGTCACTAAAGATACTGATTGTTTTGACTTTAGGGCTAAGGTAGTCCGAAGTCATATCACTAGGGATTCATACTTTGCCATATTGTTGGTACATTCAAAGTCAAGCTTGAAGTACAAAGGATGAGGTTCACTATTAAAGAGGATAAGGATGATACCTACTCCACCACCACATTGACATTTTGATCCATCAAAGAACATGGTGACTTGATTTGTGAAATCCACTTGAGATAGGGCCATGATGGACTCATCAGGGAACTCAAGTGGAGGAGGTTGATTTTATGATAATGGTTATTTAACAAATTGGTCAATAATGACTTTCCCCTTCATTAAATTCTAATAGATGAACTCAAGGTCAAACTCCATTGAGCCACTTGGCCATAAATTGATTTTGATATGGTTTGGAGTGCATGTACTTGAGTGGGTCAGTGTTGGTTATGACATAGGTTTTATGGTTAAGAATGTAGTGGTGAAGCTTGGTGGCTACAAATACTAAAGCTAAGTAAAGTTTTTCAGTATAGGTATATCGAGTCTCATATTCCACAAGTGTGTAACTAATGTAGTGTATGACTTGCTCTCTATGTTGTTCATCTCGGTGAACCAACATTTCCCCTAAGGAATGGTTAGTGGTAGAGATAGATAGGTATAAAGGTTGGTCATCCTTTAGAGGGATGAGGATAGGTGGTGATAAAAGGTACTCTTTGAATGAATCAAAGGCCTTTTGACAATCACTATTCCACTTGAAAGAGACATCCTTCTTTAAGAAGTGGTGGAAAGGTTGGCATCGATGTGAAAGTTGGGAAATAAAGTAATGAATGGACTGAATCTTCCCTTGAAATATTTAGATTTGCTCAAGGTTAGTTGGAGGAAGCATATATAGGATTGCTTTGATTTTGGTAGGATAAAATTTGATTTTGTGAAGGGAGAAAATGAAACCTAGAAGATTTCTTAAAAAGACCCCAAAAATGCATTTCTTAGGGTTAAGGTAGACATGGTAGTGGATAATTCACTCGAAGATAATCTTAAGAATGTCTAAGTGATCCTTTTAGAGTTTGGATTTTCCAAGAAGGTCATCCACATAGTCTTTTATGATCTTATGATAAGGTCATGAAAAATGTAGGTCATGGAATGTTGGTAGGTTGTACCAACATTCTTTAACTCAAAAGGCATGACTCTATAGAAAAAATACCCTACAGGGTGTTAAAGGAAGTTTTATGTTGATCTTCAAGAGTAATCAAGATTTGATTATAACCTAAGAACCCATCCATAAGAGATAACATCTCATGACTGGATGTAAGATTAACAAGTTGGTTGATTCTAGGTAGAGGAAAGTTGTCCTTGGGGTAGGCAAGGTTGAGGTCATGAAATTCCATACAAATACATAGTCCCCTTGTGGATTTGGTGATAGGTAAGACATTTGATACCCATTGAGGATAGTCAATAAGTTGAATGAAGTTTATAAATAAAAAATGTTAAAGCTTTTCTTTGATGAGAATGGATATGCAAGGATACATGCATCAGAGCTTTTGCTTGATAGGTTTCACATCATAGTGAGTGACTATGTTATGGGTAATGATGGTGGGGTCAATTATAAGCATATCACTATAATACCAAGTGAATGATATGCTATAGTTTTAGAGGAAAGATGGGAAGTCTTGATGTTCCTCGATATTCAATGATTGGCCCAGCTTGACAATATGGCGATTATCCAAAATATCCAAGTTAATATTCATAGTGGATTCATTGAACATGGTCAAATACTTGAGAGGAAGGGATTTGTGGATTGAAAAATATGGGGTACCAAGGTAAGAGAGGATAGAATCATCATCTTGGCACTAAATAGTGTTAATGGTAGGAGAGTCTTTTCTTATCATCTCAATATGGGTCAAGGGGATGGTTAATATCAACCCATCCTTATGGTAAGTAGGGGTCTTAGGTTAATCATGTTGATGAAAAAAATTAGGTGGGATGATGTCATCATGCTCACACATAAGTGGAGGTGAGGTCGGTGAGCAAGGGACATCCTCTCCAAAAATGATAGTGATAGGTTGTTTAGATTTCTTCTTATTAGCCAAGATTAAACCAAATTTTTTATTCTCATGTGGCTTCCAAGTCTCAATGGACACCAAATCATGTGGGCCATTTTCATATCATCCAAGACTAAAAAATTTCTAGGCACATCGATAGAGGTATGTCTTGGTGAAGCTCAATTTATTTAAGTAGGAGAAATTAGTGGTAAATGGCCTAGGGGAGAGAGAGGTAGTGGAAGAACTAAGGGGTTTATCAAATCCCCCATATACAAAATGAGTTTGATGGTGTGGAGGTCTAAAGGGGATGATGGTTTTGACATTGGGGTTATATCCCAATTAGTTGGTGACTTTCCCATACTCATGAGTAGGGAAAGAATTTAGTGCTAAAAGGTGATACTCCCCTAGTGAAAGGTGATGGAATGTTTATTAAAAAGGGTTTGTGGTAGGAATTTGGTGTGAAGGTATAAAGGATCTAGTTGATGCCTTATTAGTAAAAGGGGATATGATATCTGCTATGGTAGTTGGAGGTTAGGTTTTAGCCATTGAGGGTTGGCTAGATAGGGGTATGAAGCCATTATTGGGGTGTTAGGTCATGTTGCATGTCAGAAAAAGATTTGGACCAGCTTGGATGGTGATAACATGGCCTTCATATTCAAAATTTATGCAATAGTGGAGGTTAGAGGGAATGTAACCCATGGATCAAATCCAAGGTTGTCCCAACAAGACATTGTATTAGAATTCAACTTCTACAAAAAAAAAAAATTTGGGGATTATGCGGGGTCCTACATAGATATGAAGGATTATAGTTCCCAAGGTAGTGGCCATGGTATCATTGAAGGAATGAAAGATGATTGAGGATTTATATATGACATTGTTTGGCAAGTTGAGTTTTTTGTAGGCGTGAGAGGAGATGATGTTTATGGTAGCTCCCTGATCAATCATGACCCATTTGATGTGGGTTTGATTGATGTTAGCAGTGATAAATAGAGGATGATCTGGGTCCTCTGAGTAGATGGAAGGTATTTTCAAATCCTTGAAATTAACAAGGTTGTAAATTTGAAGGGCATTGACAAAGGTGGCTAGAGGTTGGGGGTCCTCAAGTCAGACCTCATTAGATTGTAAAGATTATATTAGTGCTTGGTATTGATGGGGAGAGGTATAGATTACCTCATCTTTACCAAGGTTTCATGAAGTTTCTTGAGGATAAATTTCTTGATGGATTTTGAGGGGTTAGATTTAGAGGCACCTAAGATAGACACCTTGGGTTTGATTGAAGATGAAGACGATTGGTTGTAGGTTGGTGGGAGTTTGAGGAGGGTTATATCTAAGGAATGGACACCTTAGCCTTCCCCTTATCCCTTTATTGTGATATAATGACCACATTTATAGTATGGATATAAGGAGAGGTTGAGCTATATGATTGGTTAATTCATCTTCACTTTGAGGTGAGAGTGAAAGAGTGGGTGAGTGTTGGGTAGGTATGGTGGGTGGTTAGATTGGTATGGGTCTCATAGGAGGTTTGTTTATTAATAGATTGTCCTCATCATAAATATGATGGATGATGGTTTGGAGAGCTTTGTAATTCTCCATGTCATGGCTGGGTGTCTTATGATAGGAACACATGTGATGTTCATTATATCAAAGGGCCTAATGGGAGGTGAGGATAAAAAAGAAATATTCAATAATCTATGGGGTGTCATTTATTCTAAAGGCTCAAAGGGCCTAATGGGAGGTAAGGATAAACAAGAAATATTCAATAATCTATGGATGATGATCAAGTAGGACTCATTTAAAGGTGGTAAAGTCATAATGGTCTTATATTTGGTGGTTAGAGTAAGAGGTTGATTGAAAATAGGTTTGGTAGTAGGTGCCCTAGGTAAGGTGGTATGTTTAGTCGATGGCCTCAATTTAGGTGAGTAGGTTGATGAGCTAGAGGTGGAAGATTTAAAGGTAGGTATCTTAGGTATTATTGTCATGGTGAAAAGAGGTGCATCAGAGAGAAATTATGAAGGCATAACCAAGAGAGGTGGTAAGGTTTTGGTAGAGGTAACTAGTCTCCTACTTAAAGTAGAGGGATGAGGCCCTAGAATGGAGGGTAAGGTTAAAGGAGGAAAAATTTGGGCCTTTCAACATTTATGTGGTTGTGCCTCTTTAATTAATTTGGTTTGGTATTTAGTTGGTGGTCTTGATGGGGTTAGGTCCACTTTGACAGATGGGTGAGTAAGGCTTAGTGTAAGGAGGATACCAAGATTCTTAGCAGACCTAGTTGGGATGATAGGAGAGGGCTTGGATACTTGGGTCTTGTTTAGCTTAAGTGGTTGGGGGTTGGTCAATTTGGTGGTCTTAGTTGGATAACTAGAGGGTTTGGTTGTTTGGGTAGATATGGTAAGGGGTTCATTAATGGAAGTGGTGGGTCAGTTAGATTGAGAAAGGGTTGGAGGCTCCAATTGGGTAATGTAAGGGAGACCTAATTGATACCAAAAGGTATCTTGATCCATGTCAATTTTGGAGATAAATTCTAATTTTTTTACTAGCCTATCTAAGGGTTTATAGGTTGGTTTGATTCTTGGTATAGTAGACCTAAAAGATAGGCCCCTAGGCAGAGACATAGGGGTGGTAATCTCATCCTCTTCCTCAATCAAAGGATGCAGGTTGAGATAGGTGTTTCCTATATGGGAGGAGTAGACATGGGGGTCTCTTCCTCAAGAATGATCTCCAAAGGGGAATCAGTTTGCTTGGTAGCTAAAGGTAAAGGCAAGGTAGTGACAGTTGGTTGTTTTAGTATATCAATTAAAAAGGCGGCTAGTGGCTCTAGTACCTCAATAAGTGGAGGGAAAGGGGATGGTATTTCCTCTATTTGAGTATCCAAAGGAATTTAAGGTGACTCTACTACCTCAATAGATGGAGGAGATTGAGGATTGAAAGATTGGGTACTAAGTGGTTGGGTAATGATTGCATTAAGGACCATGTTAACTATATGGGTATTGTTGATGCTTGGATTTTCAGCCTTGAAGAGATGCTCAATTATCCTCATCCAAGTGATAAAATTGAATCATCTCTCTTACTATGGGTGATAATTTTATTGAGATTAATCTCTATATTAAGGACTAGCTCCCCTTGATGCACCTTTAAACATCTCTCTAATCTATCAATTGTATATGAAAAGGGTAAGGAAAACAAATTATAAAATAAAACAGTGATGCACCAATGAATAATGTCCTCCCAATTTGACTTAAAATACACTACTTAAAGATCGAAAAATCTTCTTTCACACAAAACCCGCAATTCTTTATGTATTGTCACATCAGTGTTTCAAATGTTAGATTTAAGAATGCACTCAACATCCAAGAGAGCAATAAACAATTCCAAAAAAGAAAATAGTCTTAAACCACTTCTAAAATATTTATGCACTTAAGAAAGAATACTAACAAGGACTTGTAAAAATACTCTTTCTGTATATTTGGTAGGTAATATAGGATAACACGTTAGGAAAGATAAATTCTCACTAAAAAAGAACAACACAATTTGAACCGATAAACAATAGCACAACATGTGAGTAGAAAAAACTTGTATTATTACTTCAAGAGTTCTACAAGTACAAATCTAGCCAAAGTTTCACCATAACTAGTGGAGGCTGTCAAATGAGCCAAGAGGATGCATATTTATAGCTTCAATAGGTGGAATAATCAAAGGGAGTTCAAGGGTCACTTGAGACATTTGTCATCTCAAGAGAAATAGTTACATTTGCATGTGAGAGAGAGGTGGGTGAGCTATACCATGTCACAAATGAATAGATGAATCAGTTACAATTCATCACATCATTAGTTATATTTGTCACAACTAAACCAAAGCCTCAGTTATATTTGGTTACAACTGAAACAAAGCCTCAATTATATTTTCCACTTGTTACCTTTATCTCCATCTTCTATTCTCATTGAGTCATTATTTTTGAAATTCCAATGGCTAGTCTCCACAGTCTAAAATTGATGTTCTACAGGCCATCACCTTTTGGGTATTTATTCAAACTTTATTTCCTCAGACTTCTTGCCTCAGCACTTTTCCTAGAAAGAATTTATTCGAGTCTTTTACTTCCTTTTTTCTTTTCTTTTGGCTCTTCATTTGGTCCTTTATGCCTTAAACAATTTCCACAAACAAAATGTCTAAAATAATTAGTCCTTGGAACCTTTTCAAGTTTTTCAAAAGAATTCTTTAGACAATTCCTTTGAAAGAATTCCTTCAAACTTTCTATTTGGCCCTTTTTGGTTCTTTGAAATGACCCTTCAAGAAAGTGAAAAAGGCCCCTTTTGAAAGGAAACATACCCTTCAGATTATTTCAAGTGGCCCTTCAGAAGAGTTGAAAGTGTCCTTTAGCTTTTGAAAATGTTCTTATGAAAGGAACAAATACCCTTTGAATTTTTTGAAATGGTCCACCTTCTTGAAAAAGTCCTTTGAAAAAGTTGTCACCTACCCTTCAGAAAAGTTGAAGTGCCTTTCAGAAAAGTTGCAAGTGACCATTCAGAATATTGAATATGCCTTTTTCTTTTGAGTTTCCCTTCAAAAAAATTGTTATTGACCTTAAGAAAAGTCGTTTAGAATAAAATTTCTAAAACAATTATTTCCTTTGGATTTTTTGAAAAGATCCCTTTGAAAAGGTAAGTGTCCTTCAGAAGAAATGCAAGTGTCCACTTTTTAAAGAAAATGACCTTTGGGAAAGATGAAAATGTACCCTTCAAAAATATTGTAAAGTATCCTTCAAAAAATGAAATTACCCTTTAGGAAAGTGAAGTGGACCATTTCTTATGAGAAATATACCCTTTAGGAAAGTTGAAAGTGTCCACTTAGCCTGAAAAAGTCTTTCAAAAAATTTGTAACATACCATTAGAAAAAGTTGTCTCAATAATTTTCCTTAAATAATTACATTGAATGAAAAGTCTAAAAGAAATACACTTAAGGAAAAAAGCCTCTGACAAAAATTTTGAAAGAATTTCGCGAAGGCTTAGAACAAAAACCCAAAATAATTCATTGCAAAGGACTTAGCCAAAAGACTTAAGAATAAATCTTTCAAAAGGAAAACACTTGGGTTTTTTTAATGTAAAAGACTTAAATATTTATATAAGAAAACCTCTTCTAATAAAACTTTCATACTAGACTTGGACAAAGGTATAGACTCAGACATTTTTTGCAAAAAAAGGGTGCCCAATTTTGGCCTGAAGGGCCAAAATTTGGTCAACAAATTGATAACTCATAGGGGTAGTATGCCTGCTATACTGACCAGACTAGTAGCCTTATCCAACTCAAGGCCAATGGAGTCAATGGATTATTGAATATGACTAACAAGGATTATGGAAAAACCAAACTCAATGAAACACACCACACAATGATAGTAAGACCAAGCAAAGACAACACAAAACAAGACTAGGACAAACTCATACATGTGCATCAGCACTTAGGGAACATAAGGAAAACAAGAAACTATGTACAAAATAAAAATAACTTTAGTAACAATGCTTTAGATATATCCCATTAACTGGGATATATAACTCCTCTCCATCCAACCTTGAGAGTTGTAAAGCATTGTGATATTTACACTATGTGATCGCATATGGGCCACTCCACAAAGCATCAAAATTTATGTGTCTCCCAAGATTGGCCTTATATTCATCCCATTTTAGGACAATGTCTCCTTCTTTGAAACTCCTTGGCATGGACTTCTTGTCAAAATACTTCTTTGTTTGCTATTGCTGAGTAGTCATGGTGTGCATAGCTTGATCTCTTGTCTCTTCAAGCTCCATTAATTCACATTATTTGACCTCCATGCTAACATTTTCCATCAATTGTAGTTGATAGGTAAGATTTAAAATTGGTGACTCAAGTGAGATAAGAAGTCTATATTCCCTTCCATACACAAGTATGTATGGTGAGTTCCTAATTTCTCTCTTTAGGGTGATCCTATCAGCCCAAAGGTCTGTCTTCAACTTGGTATGTGAAGTCCTTTGATTCTCTTCCATTGTTCTCTTAATGATCCTATCAGCCCATTTAATGGCAAGTAAAGGTATTTGAATTGTGAGAAGACACCCTTAACATATGAAATATTTTGACGATGGCATTATGGGACTCATGGAGGCCTTCAAGGACATGATTTTTAGTTTTAGTGATGTTTTAAGGTCAAAATATAATCATCTTAAGGTCAAACACCCCCTTATAAGATAATAGACATAATATCAAGTGAAGGTGCAAATGAAGGTTACTTAAATACTTATGAACAAACATTATAACATGAGAAAGACATATATTAGGTTACCATTGATTTATTATAACAATATTAAACCTTTTGATCAAACCATACCTTGTAGATATTTAACATACTGGATGGATTCATGATGAGTTATAAGATGTAATAGTGGTTCATCTTTCTCGTGATCAAATTTAAACTATTATGACCATCCCAAGGCTTTTTGTAGACTTCCACACATAATTGACATAAGGGGAGATCTTGACACAAGTTCAAACAAGGAGTAAAGACAACCACTATGGTGTTTCTTAACATGAGAAAACATTTGACCTGCTATACTTGACATAATGATCAGTGGTTCCTTTTGGATTGTCCTAACACCATAATTTAGTATAAAAAGGGTAAAAAAAAAGTGAGATTTTATTTCTCAAGATAGGTTGAATCCTTTTTAGGCATGAGATCATAAAGTAGTCAACATTACTAGTGACTCTGAAGGCTTGACCTACTTGCTAATCAAGAGGACCTAGAATCTCTAAGCCATATCTCTCATCCCTAGGTGAATACTCTTTGACTATACTATCACTTCATGACTAATACTTTAAAAACCTCAAGGATTGAAAAAATTCAATAAAGACACACAATAAAATAAAATAAACATAACAAGGACACACATCAGAAAGTAATAAGAATAAAAAAGCAACTAGCAAAGCATGTGCTGTAACACTTAGAGGAAGAAAACTAACTACTATGCATAAGATGGTTTTATGATTATAGTAATAATAATTGAATAACACCCCATTGATAGGGATATTAAGTTAATCACAACTAAATTTGGACAATTGGAATTCATTTTTCTCCTTTTAGCTAGTAATGGCATATGGCCCACTCTAAAGACTATCAAACTTTGAATGCTTACCTTGATTAGCACGATTTTCATCCCAATTAAGTAAAATGTCACCTTGTTGGAAGGTATTTGAAGAGGATATATTGTAAAATTATCTCGTTAATTGATCTTGATTGGACCACATGGCATGCATAACATCATCCCTTGTCTCTTCCATCTCCCTTAATTCATTCATACTCACCTCCTTGCATCACCCTCCATGAGTTGAAGTTGGTGTGTAAGTTCCAAGGCTAGAAGGTGAAGTTATATAATAAGCCTTTATTAATTTTCATAGAAAATAAGATATGGTGAGTGGCTAGTAGACCTCTTGGGAGTAATCCTATCTTCCCATAAGGCATTCCTTAGCTTGGAATGCCATTACCTTTGGTTGTCCTCCATTATTCTTCTTATGATCATAATTAGATTCTTGTTGGTGGAATATGAATATCTATTGAAAAATGGATATTAATTAGATGAATAAATAGGGTATATACCATTATTAATATCCCACTCACTCACCCTTTCACTACTAAAGGCTAATGCATTGTCTAATATGATGTTTGAGGGGACCCCAAATCTGGTCACTAAACCATCATAGAATGCCAAGACTAAGTTCTCATTTTCTCCCTTGAGTGAAACTACCTTCACCCACCTAGTAAATTAATAAATATTATTCAAAAAACACTTATGGATACCAAAATATGGGGGATGAATCATACCTATTAAGTCTAGGACCCACTACATGAAGGGTTACTCCACTTGAATAGGTTTGAGAAGTAAGGTAACTAGCCTTTACTTGCCCATGAACATAGCACATTTTTGGCACATACTAACCCAATAATGAGAGTATTTGAATAAAATTAGAAAAAAAATATCCTCCTCTTATGATCCTTTTTTTGTGGTCTTGGTTACAAAGTGACTTCCTGTAAGCCCATCATGAAACTATCCTAGGAGCTTGTCAATTTGACTAGTTTCCACACACCTTAAAAGCATGTCATCAAGGTCCTTCTTGAAGAGTAACACATCAATAAATATATAATGGATGTATTATAGTCTGAATTATGTCTTTATTGTCTTATCTAGGCTTATATGACATTCTCCCATTTGGAGGAATCTCACCATGTCTTGGATCTAGCTGGAAGGAGATGTAGGTGAAATTGATTTTTGGTCATCTTAGACTATCAAAAAGATTTATTTGTCCTCTTTCACATCTAATTCAAGGTGTTCACATAGTCCCCTACCCATAACCAACTTTATAACCTTCAACTCTATGTCATATTCCATTCATTTGGTCACCTAACCAACCCTATTTTCACTCAAGTCTCTGTTAAGGACGAAATCTTTAATTCTAGGGTAGACTACCATGACAAATATTTTGTTGTTAAACACAATGTAGTTGAACTTATTAAATCCCCTCGTGATTGAAATTAATTTTTTTTCAAAGAAAGTGTACTTCTTTTCATACCCCTCCAATGCTTGGCTGAAAAAGGCTATGGGTTACTCGACCTTTATTGTTTTGCTACATAATCATGGTAGAAATAGTGTCATTTGTAGAGAAGGCATACATGACGAATTAACTTAAAAAATTAGGGTTGAGGAGGGTGGGATCTTGGGAAACAACCTAATTTATTGACTCAAAAATTATTTTACCTTATTTAGTCCATGAAAATTCTCTGTGTTTCTTGAGAATGTGAGTTAGAGGCTTTATCAATTCTACAAATTTGGGTATGAACCTTCTGATGAATTTGATTTTGCCCAATAAACTCTGCAATCCCTTCTTGTGTTTGGGTAGTGATAAGGCAATGATTGCATCTATCCTTTTACGGTTAATAGAGATACTATATTTTGACATAATATGCCCTAGATATCTGCCCTCATGGATTATAAAGATACATTTTTTGGGGTTTAAAAAGACACCAAATGGCCTGCACCTATCAAACATGAGCCTCAAGTGTGTCAAATGATCTTTAGGATCCTTGGAGAATATTATGATTTCATTAAGGTATATGAGGACCATCTCATTAACAATACCTTGAAAGGCTACATTTATTGCCCTTTGAAAGGAAGCTCCTACATTGGATCATCCAAAAGCCATCTTCTTGTAAGTATAAGTTCCCCACTTGGTTACAAAGGCAGTCTTGTGTTGATCCTCCTCCATCACTAACACTTGATTTTACCTTGAGTACCCATCAAGCAAGGATAACCTTTGTGAAATTTCAACTCTTTGAAAAATCTAATCCATAAATGGCAGAAGGTAGTGATCTCTTAGTGACACCTTGTTGAGATCTTTGAAGTCTACACATAAACTTATCTCCCCATTTTTATTCTTCATAGGCACAAGATTTTCCACCCATGAAGAGTGTTTTATGGTAAATATGATGTCAGATTCAATGAGTTTTGTCAACTCTTTATTCATAAGGATCTCAATCTTAGGTTTATTGATATTTTCTTTTATCTCACAGGTTTAACAATTGCCTCCAAATCTATGGTATGATTAGCTAAACTAGGGTTAAACCCCTTCAAGTCATGATACTCCCAAGAAAATATGTTTACAAACTCTTATAATAATTCTATAAAGGATACCTTATCCTCTTTGGTGTTCACTTTTCCTAGTTTGATCATCCTATCTTTGAAGATGATGACTTTTTCATAGTGTTCCTCTTTAGTGGATATGTTCATCGTATCTTTTTTTATCTAGTCATATTTATTTAATATGATTTCGAATGTTGCCAAAGCCTTATGTAGTTTTTTTTCCCCTTAATTGGACAATCTAGTCCCCATAATATTATTGTAATCTACCTTGGTTCTTTAAATAGAATTCTTCCTCCTACTGTAAGAAAAATGAAATTTGCTTATCATTTTCAAACACAAGCTAGCTCACCTCATTGTCAAGGACTGAAGGTATACATATCACCTTGATTTGGAATTAATCTTTGATGTCTTTGACCCCACTTGTTATGTCATAATGTGATCCTATGGCTTCTAATTAGTCTACATGGTGATTGGATTTTTTAGGAATTCAGAAAATGTCAAAGGCCTTAAAGTCCTCCAAGAGGTCCCAAACCCTGTGTTTGTAGGCCTTCAAGAGTGGATTATTGACTGCAATTTGACCTCTCACTTGATACACTAACAACTCACTATCTCACATTAATTGTAAGAGTTTGATGCCGCTTTTTATTTCCCATTGAAACCCATGGATAAGGGCTTCATACTATACTAGTTGGAAGTGCAACTAAATTGAAACCTCATGGTATAAAATTACCTTTTCTTGTAAGGAGAGACAAGCATGAAACCTTCCCCATTTCCATTCTTGAATATAGATCCATCAAAGAATAAACTCCATACTCCATGATCTTGGCTTGGGCTAGTGAGAGCTAGTATGATAGCCCCTTCTTCATGCATACAATACACACCCAAACCTACCTCTCTAATGTTGTTGTATGGATCATATCCATGGTTTTCTACTACCCATTCATCAAGTATCAAATCTGATATACCTTTAATTGGTTCAATGGCTCTTGGTAATTGGGGTATTCATCCTCATCTATGATAGTGTAATTGACACTTGATAAGTTAGGCATGTAAGGTTCTAAGTGAAACCTAGAAATAGGATCAGATCTTATGGTAACTTTTGTTCCATATCTAGTCCTAAAAACCATATAAGGCCAATCATAAGAGACATATCCCCCTATCTTGGTAGTGAAATACCTAGATAACCATAAGGAAAATTAAGGGGGGAGCTCAACTACTACATATTGAGATATAGTGAAATTAGGACAAGTATCCAAGATGTTTTTTATATCCTTAATTATACCCACCATCTTAATAGGAGACCCATCTAGTTGTAATACTCCTTTGGCATTAGGTTCATACTTTAGCCCTAATTTATCCATTATAGAATTTAGGATTGACATAAGTGTTATCTCCACTATCTATCATGCATTTATGTACTAGGGAATCACCTATTATGATATAGAAATAGAAATGGGGGGATTTATTACCTTGGGTGCTTAAGACTCATGAGGTTTATTGGAATTGGTTAGGAATTCACCCACCTTTCTGCTTGCTTGTCCAAGACATGGAGTTTGTAAAGCTATTCTTGAAGGAGATATTTTTTTCTTAAAATGACAAAGGTGTCCCACATAGGGATATTAACATGGAAATTCTTCATCTTATCCAAAATGCTAATGTGAGAGGTGGCATTCTTAGACTACAAATTGGGAGAAGCAACACCACTTAGAGTTTGTGTGAATTGAGGTATGAATGGACCTATATGATTCTACCCTTTCCCATCTTGAACTTGCTAATTTGATCATTTATTATGAGTTAAATCTTAATTATTAGTCCATTGAGGTGTTTAAGATGGTGGATGGGTTTCTCTTTCAAGTCATGAACCATCACCAACTGCCCTTCTTTTAGCCCTTGTATGGGTTACAACTGGAATGCCTATCTTGGCTATATTTCCACCCTAATTGGTGGATACTTGTTCAAAAGAATGCTCTCCTTATTTTAATTTAAAAAATGTGGTTTAATATGGTACTTTACTTCCAATTATTTCTTATATATTTGGCATCTTATCTTGAGTCATAAAGGGAGTGTCTCCATGTTACATAAGAGGACCTTCCTTGTGTTTTTTAGGAGGCATATTGTCATGTGTTGGAAGATCTTGATTTTGCTACATGAAAGAAGTTTTAAAAAAATCATCACTTGGAGATATTGAAATATCATGATACTACCCACATTGAGTAGGCCATTGAACCTCTTGAGCATAGTTATTTTGAGTTGGAACTAGTTCTCTAGAAGTCATACCAAAATTGGGGTTGTAGCTATTATAGGGCCTTCCCCGAGTGATCTATCATTGACCTTGTTGATTAGGCTAATATGGAGGTATATTGTATTGATAGGTATAATAGGGAGCTTGATAAGGTGATTGGAAAGGTCTATGGGGTGGATTTTTTTGCATCTACAAGGTTACTATCTTGTTGTTTTGGGCCTTGGGCATCCCTTCAATATTTCCCAATTTATCTACTTGAATGACATCTACCTGATCATGATTGGTTGGTGATGGTAGTGGATAAATGGTAGGCATATGGGGTTGAATATCTAGGAAAAAAATCATGAGGGGTGTTGGGATAAGCTTACCTTCTTGGATTAAAGAATTTTGTACCCTTATGACCACCTTATAAGTGTCTGGTAGAGTGTTCCCTCCCATGGAATGTATCATGATTGCCACATAAGAATTTAGGGATCTTAATTAGTATAAGAATTCATAATTGGGGGTGGGATTGACTATCATGGGGATCCTATATGAGGTTTTATGAAACCTATAATTAAAATCTACCATAAACTCTTGGGAAGCCCTTTTAATTATGGTGAGCTACTCTACTAAAGATAAATGGTCACTCCTATCCTCAAAGTGTTTACATAAATGTTCCCTAAATTCATCCTAAGTTTTGATATAATAAAATTTTAAGCGCTTATACCATTATAGTTATTTAACCTTCAAGGAAGTGTTCAATAATATCATAGCCACCTTTTATTGGGTCACATTGTGAATTGAGCATAAATTGGTGATGTATGTAATATGCTCTATAAGGGTGGTTGAATTTTATCTTATGAAATAGGGAAGGATATTGAGTTCAAAAATAGGTATGTCATCAAACTAATTTAGATTTAAGGGGATACCACCATTGAAGGGCACAAAGTATTGAAGTCTAAGCCTAGACATTAGAGGTGCAGGGTTTGCAATAATGTTTGGTTGAGTATAATTAGGATAATTAAGGGGTATATGATTAGTATTAGACCTAGGATATCTATTTATCCTAGAAAAGTAAAATGATAACTCAATAAACTTATTCTCCTTACCTTTTGATGATCTTGTGACCATTTTTTGCATGAAACTTGACCATAAATCTACCACTAAAATGTTTGAACCTCTATGATGTCATCCAAGTCTACAAGTGAATGATATAAATCATTTTAATGCTTTTCCCACTGGGCATACCAAAAATATTAACACTCCAAACTGTACCCTTAGAATAATATGGTTCAGTTCTTTCCAAGTTTAGGGTAACATGGGATTGGTCCAAAGGATATGGGTGTCTTATAGGAGGACCAAACCTCTAGTTTATAGATTTATCTCCCATATTACATAAAATTGAGCTCAATTCCTAAGACCTACTAATTTTTGGGGTGAAAATATATGGAATAATGCATGAAATAAACCTAACTTGATGAGGTGATGCACCAATATGATCTATCTAATTTAACTGATCTTTAATCAACATTTAGTGAATCAAGTAAAGATTTATGACTAAAAAAATATTCCTAATTGACTCCTAAGAATGGTTATTTAATTTTAAGGATACGATGGATGCCTTTAACTTGTAGGTAGTGGATAATAGGTCTTCTTTGGGAACTATCAACCAACTTACTCTTGAACATATCTATCAATACTTTAACACATAATATGACCTACATAGGATATAATTATAGAAACTATGTGAAAGAGAGGACCTAAAAAGGAGAATAAACTTCACACTTTATTCAAATCAACATACCATAAAACACTGATCTATTAGATAAACATGAAAACAATCCTTCTTTATTGATTCAAATAGGTTCTCAAGATACAATTTGGTAGAGTTTCATTACACCTAGTTGAGGGATAGTTATAATGGATTTAAGGCCTGAATATATAGAATAATGAAAAAGAATCAAGATATATTCAATCATGGGAAGAGCATGAATATGTCATGAATTACCCCAATCCTTTTAGTTATTAGTTACAAGTAACCTCCACACTCCATGCATTGCCTATGCTGATTGGTGTCTTCAATAAGCATCTTTAAGGCATTGCAGTATATTTTTATCCAATGTTGAAACCATAAAGAGAATATGTATTACACTCTTAGTTAATTAATTCTCCATATGATATTTACAAAGCATTTAAATGTCTCAATTAGGCCTCTTTAATGAAGCATTTAGTAGTCACCTCTTTCCTTCTTGTTGACTAGGTTCAAGAAAATCCCTAAATCATATATAATGGTCATGAATGTTGAGCCTTCTCACCTTATGGGATATTTATAGGATTTTCATGATCATTAATTAACTCCATAGTATCCTTCTACACCCAATAACATCTTCCCTTTGAGTAGGCTTGTTAGATAATTAGCCTAGTTTCTTACCTATTCACTGCTTGGATGAATATGAGGAATGAATGAGACCTTAAATATGACTCAGTGAACCCTATTAAATCATAAAACAACATTCTATAGAAATAATTAATTGACTAAAGCATCTCACACCTAAAATCTTACCTCATTTAGATGACTAAGTCACCTCCCTTTAACGCATTTAAACTACTTATTTAGCACAAACTTGTATGAGCATTTTAGGAATAATTATAAGTGTTTAATGATTTTATAATTTGAAAAATGTCTCATATTACCTCCTCCAATGATTTTAAACCCTTGATCAAGTTCTACACCTTGGATTCTACTCAAAACATTGTAAAATTATAGTTTTTAGGGGGTCCATACAACAATTCATATAGACTAGTACTATGGATGGGATATCTTGAGAATGTAATATATATTCTCAAAGTGTTTATCATACCATCCTAATGCATTTGGATGTATTTTTTCCAATATCTTCTCAATCAGGTCTTTATTAATGTTTTAAGGAGGTTTAAGGGCATTTTAGACTCTTAGCAATGGTTCATAAAGGTTAGGATATAAACCTATAAAAAAATATCATGGATCTATTTTAGAAAAGGCCCCTAAACTATCTCAAAGTGATCAGATGCCCATGTAAATGTTTGATACAGTTATGAGCTCATCAAGTTGCTCCTCAAGTGAGACATGTGCATTCTAAGCACTCACAAGGCATTTCGAAGCCAAAGTGACCAATTATGACCTCTCCTCTACAAACCAAAGATGATTTCACACTTGAAACTCCTTAATAAACATATCCATGATGGTTTGAATTGTCATCTAATCCTCTTTTATCTCTATTCCAAAATTTAAGTAGCATTGCCTTACGAGAAGTTTTAGACCACTAGATGTAAAGGTGGGAATTTTAAATTTGACTCCAAAATGAAGCTATGAAGCACTTAAACATCTTTGTTGATATGTAATGTACCCCTTAGGATGTTTAGATCATTTATATTGGCTTGATCAAGCCATTTATCTCCTCTTTGTATGCACATAATCTTTCATTTAGGCACTTAGGCCTATCTGCAAGTGGTTATCAATCATGGAGGGCCTTTAGGTGGCCATTATATAGTTATTTGAGACCCCATATTCCCTCTCCCTCCTTAGAAACACATAGGGTATACATATCCATTTAAATATCTTTCATATAGGCTTATAGTGGTTCTTTTGGTTCTGATCCTATACTACACATCTTACACGTGCCAACTAGTAGACCATTTGAGTGCTTAGGAGACCTAGGAAGACCATTAATACTATTTAATATCCCAAATACCTCATATAGATGCATTTGGAAGTGTAATTTATTCATCAAGTCTGAACCAAGGTTTAAGAATGGTTTTGGAGGTCCACCATATTAATGATGGTTCATATATTATAGACCTATAAACCAAAATTTTTTGTCATTAACATATATCCCACAAACCCCTTCAAATATCTTGAAATGATTTGGGTCCCATGTAGACTATACGATGTGATATGAATAAAATATGGTGTGTGTCGAGCTCCTTGTAGGTTATAGTGTTAATATTTGTTCATAGAGTTGGGACCCTAAATCCTATTCTCTCCTTCATGGATTTTGAGTGCATAGTGGTCCCCAACTCCTCCTAAGAGCACTAGGTCTGAGTCCCCATGTCATGTGAGATATGAGTGTTGAAAATAGAAACTCAACATGGTTGTTTAAGGTAATAGAAATTGAAAAGGTCTTAAGACTAAATTTGACCATTTATTTGCATTCCCCTACTTCAAACATATCCTTCAAGATCTGAAACATCCTTATACACTTCCTCATTGCCTTGAGTCTACTTTGGGGTTTTGGATCTACTATTGAGGTGGAGATGGGGTCTAGAGACCTAAATGTGTATTTAGGCCTTATAGGTTTAGACTAGGTTTTTAGAATTTAGGGCACCTATAGGTGTTTATGTGGATCCAACACCATTATTTCACCCTTTTCTCTCTAGCCTCCACCCTCAACATTTGATCTTTTCAGGTCAAACCATCATCCCAACCCCCTCTCTCTTAAGTCTACCTTAACCATCATTATCTATTTAATAGCTTGAATAATTGGTGTTGGTGACTTGAGCAATTTATTTTAGCTCACTATAGTGATGGATTTAGGGTTTAGGTGACATGTTATCAAGATTTGACCATATATCTGAGGCTTAGCCTCCCTTATATTAGCTATCAACACTCATTTACGTAGTCATATCTCATAACATGCATGTCTTAGGTGTGCAACCTAGATCAGATAGTCACTAACTTGATCACACCATCATGTGAGATCTTTAGGGGTATGTATGTCATCATAATATTTAATTTTTCCTTTACATGTCTACTGATATTTCCATTCTCATCAATTTGGCACCCTCACTAATTAGGTAACCCTAGCTTATTTTATGTGTCTAAATATAGGTCATTTATGTACTCCTATAGGTTTCCTTTCCCTTGATAATATATCTATGCTTTGATTTCCTTTGTAGACCTATCTTTCATGTTTCCATAACACCTTACAATAAATATTGATGGAAAATTGCCTGTATTTCTAAGCTTGGTGGAGTTTTAGTGTGACTATCAATAGATCCTAACCATAAAATGAATTGGGCAACAAAAGGGCTTTGATATCATGTTTGAAACTCTAGTGACTTGACTTGAACACAAATAATATACCTTTAAAATGACCGTCTCTACAATCTATGACCCATTTTATGCATCTTGAGACTCAATTGCATATGATTTACCTTGAAACCCTTGATGGCTAGTTATAAGTTGTGTTACTATAGGTGGGCATCATGCTTGTCAACAATAATTATACATGGTTATGCCCTTTTCATATAGTCTTA
The DNA here is from genome assembly GCA_037957365.1 of Torreya grandis. Taxonomy (NCBI): domain Eukaryota; kingdom Viridiplantae; phylum Streptophyta; class Pinopsida; order Cupressales; family Taxaceae; genus Torreya; species Torreya grandis. The sequence continues at coordinate 999,738 of JARHVA010002188.1, forward strand.
ATGCATTTTCATGGTTCTATACAAGATTTGGTCTTGATCTTAACCCTTATGCATGGGTATAAGGATTAAATCTTGTAAGTGGTATTTAAAAGGATTTATGGAGTTGTATCTTGGAATTCAGAGCTCATTATGAGGTAGGTTGATAGTGATGAGATCATCAGATAATAGAGGTTCCTTGAGAGCCCAAAATGGACTATTGAATCATAATCAAGATGACTTGAAAATACCCTAGGAATATCTACTCACATAATCAATAAGAAATTGCATTTTTAGGTCATCAATCAGACATATATAGTGAGAAATATAAACCTACGACTCTCCAAATACCTCAACTTCTGCTAAATAACATTAAATTCTACTTATCAAGTTTGTGGAGGCCTTGGAGGGATAGATGATAGTTTATTAACTATGAGATCCATAATAGAGTTTGGTTCTTGTGAGAAGTGCATCATTATACTTGACTCTAATACCTCTAGTACTTCTCTAAGGTGTTCTAATGACTTCTAATAACTACCTTCATGGAATACTTGGTTCTCATTTGTAATGAATCTCAATATTTAAGTGGTCTCATTTGGAGGTGAGATATTGTGATATTTGAGGTCCATATAACCATTTAATTTTTAATAAGGATTAAATAAGAAATGAAAATTTTTAAGGATCCATCAACAAACCTCAAACCATTATCATTATCAAACATGTGCACTGAATATCCCTTTTTCACTAGTAAAACCCTATTTACAGTCTATAGATAGTGATAGATTGGATATTTATTACTACAATAAGCTCACACATGTGATCCAATGGTGGAGGATTCCATGGTAATACCTTCAATAACTAGAGAAGACATGAAAAACCATTAGTTTCATCAACAAGCTAATAATTCATTGAAACCATTCCCTTTTTTGGCCTATGTGGATATAGAAAGATAACTAATTGCCTTAAGTTCTTAACCTTTGTTCATAAAGCATATGGGATCAATATATAAAATAATGACCATAAATATAAGTCCATTAAACCCCCTTACTCTAGCCAATAGTTGAATCCACCATTTTATCTCTTCTGTATGAATAGAGCACAAAAATGAAGTGTTATCCATGGCTGCCAAAGAGCTTGGTAAAGGAAATAGACTAATTTTTGTTATTTTGGTTTTGAAACACATATATACTCTTACCTAATACCTATTTTTAACTCCCCTTATGTATAATTGATTCCATATAACCATATATGTATTGTAAAATATACTATACTTATTTGAAAACTCCTACAATTGGCAACTTTCTTGTATTTTCTTATGTTTTTAGACCATAAATCATCATTGGTAGGTAGAAGGAAAAATAGGTGTAAAAATGCATTTCAAAACATATGTTATGGTTGGAAAATATAAAGGATCAAATTTTCACATGTGTAGAGCTCATTTAGTGGAAAATAAAGGTATTTGACTTGTGAGAAGACACACTTAGCATATGAAATGATTTGACCATGGAATTATGGGACTCTTGGAGACCTTTGAGGATGTGATTGATGATTTTAGTGATATTTTAAGCTAAAAATAGTATCATTTTAAGGTCAAACATCCCATTTAAGATAACATATATAATCTCAATTGAAGGTGCAAATGAAGGTTACTTAAATACTTAATAAAAGACCACAAAACATGATAAAAACCTAGATTAGCTTACCATATATTACTTATAGCACTCTTAAACGTTTTGATCAAACCATACCTTGAAAATATTTAAAATAATAGATGGATTAATTGTGAGTTATGAGATGTAATAGTGGTTCATCTTCCTCATGAGAAAATTTATACTATTAGGACCATCCCAAGGCTTGTTGTAGACTGTCACACATAATTGACCTAAGGGGATCTCTTGACACAAGTGAAAATAGGTAGTTAAGACAACCAATATTGTGTTTATGTTATCACTTATATTTTTAGCCTTTTAGGATATTCATAAGCTCTCCTCATCCAAGTGGCACAATAGAAACACCTCTAGGCTTTTGGGTAGCCTAAGGATGAGGTGAATCTCTATATAGGGTTAGCTCCCTTGATGTACCACTTTGGATCACTACTACACCTAAAATTTTGGAAGGAAAAGGGAGAGATAAAACTAAAATAAAACTATCCTAGGGGAGGTGATACAACAAAGAGATTGATGAATTCTAACCAGCTGCATGTTACACTTGAAACCAAGAGACTAACTAAACATACACTTCTCCAATCTGATTCTTCTCACATCAATATTACATTATGAGGTTATAGATGAATTTTTAGGATATGAGGAATAAAAAATAGGCCTTTAATGTCACTATTTAATAAAATCACTCACTCAACCTTGACACTTCTTAGAACACTTCACATGCCCTAAAAGAAGAAGCTTTCTAACTAAAGATAGATGATAGAATGAAACAATCATGTTAAGGAAACAAGAGATATCACATATGAAAAATCAAAATTTTCAAATGAAAACACTAATTAAATTCATGTAAGAGGTAAAAATTAGTATTCTTACTAAATAAAAGGTATGAAAATGAGCAGGGCTTCACCATACTCAATTGGAGCATAAGTTTAATGGCTAAAATAGCTAGTTCTTATAGAACTCGAGAGATAGAGGAGAAGAGAGAAGTCCAAGGGTCACAATGAAACTTGTAAATATGAGAGAATAAATTAATTATGAATGATAATAGGATATGATATGAACCATGTAATTTTAGAAGAGACAAGTGGCTATCTAAGTCATCAAGCTCATGAAAATTTGCATGAAACTCCTCATTCTAGCTCAAAAAACTACCTTCATGATTTGGACTTATTTGAAATTACCATAACTGATTAGGGATAGGTTATATTATTGGAATTAATGATAATGATATTAGACATGCCTCTCCATGCATTGGTTATAGGTCTGGTCATCTAGAATCATTTGGGAATGAGCCATCATCAATTGTAGTCCAAAAAATTCCTCATTCATGCATCCTACACACTTGGCCTCTAAAAAGGCATAATTTTCCATGAAAATACAAGGGATTTATTTTATGACACATTTAAATACCATCTGTTTACTTAGAGGCATTAGGAACACCTTAAAATCAACACACTTGAAGTTTCCCCCTTTCTCACTAGCTTGTCCATTATGCCAATTTTAACTGGCTGAGATGAAACATCTAGTTTGGAAAATTATGATTTATTTTGAAAAATAAAATAGACATAAATATATATTAAAACTCCTAATCATTCACCCAAATTTTATTTCATATCTTGAAACCTCCTATAGCCTATAAAATACATAAAATAGTCAAAATTAGCCTATTTTGTACCCTATTCATACAAGTCCATACAACTCAAAAGTGTGGGGAGGAGATTGAGAGATCACTCAAATTTAAAATCAATATTATATACAAAATATGACATTTTATTATTTATCCAACTCTATTTCTTCCATCGGGTCTTGATTGAGGGTTTGTAAGGGTTTTAGGCCTATTTTCACTCTTAAGCATTGTTCATAAAAACCTAACATTGGAATCTCAAAATAATTCCAAAAAATAAAATTTAAATACCTTAATAAACATACATAAAATCCTTATATTGCCATGTATAACCTCTTTAAATATATGAGCATATAAACTTGACCTATCGAGCTCTTTTCTCCAACTTGTATAGGTCTGATGTTGCTTTTGAGCCAAAAGATGACTCCTTGTGGCCTCTTCTAAAAATTTAAAGATTTTAAACACCTATAATGACCTTAAAATAATTACCAAATATATTTTAAATCTCATCTCAAGGTGGAAATGGAAATGGCTCTTTTTTTGGCTTCCAGGCCTAAACCCTACTCAATGGTTTAATTGCAACCTTGGGTTTTTTATCACCTTGTTTAGTTTCTCCCATATGTGACATACTTATCATGTTTTATTAGGTGTGTTTAAATTTCTCACACATTATTTAAAATTACCTATACCTTATGGTTTATAATTCTTACCCATCTTTCCAAAACTACAAGTTTCATGCACAAGTGAGTACCTTTTGTCTAAGACAAAATAGAGGGAACTCCCTTCTTAAAAAAAAGTGAGTATTTCATGGGATTCCTCAAGTCTATATATATATATATATATATATATATATATATATATATATATATATATATTCATTCCTTTTTTAAACCATCTAAACTTCCAATCCCTCAGAATTCCAAAATAGACTTATGCATATTATTTTAGAGTATAGGTTGGATATGGCATTTGATAAGGTCCTTTCTTTGCTATATACCCATCATGATGGTGCTATAAATATATTATGATATTATGAAGGTGTTTCCATATCCATTTATGACTCCAACTCCCAACATGCTCCTTATAACTTTTCCTTAGTCAAGACTATATGACCTTGCCTGACTATGTTTTAATTCTAGAGGGCACACTTGTAGGTTATATTTCATTAATCAAGCTTGAAGATAATTATTTTGATACATTTAGATTTTCCAAAGTTAATTTGACATTTTTTGGGACTATTTTATTCAATTTAGGCTACCTACATGTTGGAAACACTACCTTCTCATTCACTTCCTATAACAGTCAACATAGTGGTTGTAGGTGCATACTTTTGAACAAAAGGGTATTTGTAGGTGTTAACATGATCAAAAATTTAAACACTAACCTATATTTTTGTCATAATGTTAGAACAGGTTCTCATCATGCTCTAGGTATAAAATAATGAAACACTTTCTCAAACCTTACCCTTGGCTAGATGTAGGTGCTCACCAAGCTTGTGTACAGATTGAAGGTGGGTAAAGGGGTCTAAACATATATTATGATCCTTTTTGATGATTTATTAGGTCAAATTACTCTTTTTACTCAATTTGAATCATTCAAATATGGTGGGAAGGTCTATTTTACAACTTGAGTGAAGAAGATCTCATTTGGGTCACAATCCTATATACAATATTGAAGGAATTTAATATTTTGTAAGTAATTTAGGACCCCAAACAACCAAATTCCATTAGCTCTCTGCCCTTAAAACTTTGAAAGGTAATTATACTATGTAGGAGTTTTAAAAAAACATAATAAGAAGAATTAGAATGATTTAAAATCCTACCATATGGCTCTTCCAAAATGGCCCTAGGCCTCTATTTTGAATTTTTGGGGAATTAGGTCCTTGAATTGGTCATTTTGTCTTTTGAAGGTTCCCACTTCCTTGTCTATCAACCTTTCAATTATAAAAGGTCTACCATGATGTTTTAAAATTACTATGACCTCAATATAGGTTTAAACACTTATTTCATCACCTCAAAAGGGTCTTCTAACCCTTTGTGGTACCCCCTATAGGTGGTTATTTAATGTGTATAGGCAATAAGTACAATTTAGATAGTGAGTAAGAGATGCAATCCCTCATTGATTTTTATATTCATCTAAAAACCTCAAAATGTAATAAAATCTCAATAAAAACCCTACTTATCTCAAAATATCCCTTTCATCAAGAAATTCTCCATGACAGCACCTGCAAGTGTGTATCCATGGCTGACTATATGAAAATGTTTAATATGACTATCACAGTCCCTCTTCACACTCTTTAGAGGATTTGACTTGTTTTTTACTATTTATAAACATATTAAAAAATATTTATACCTCCAATATATCTCCATGATCATATTAAATAGGATCTTCACACGTGATTCAACATGGCTTTAAGTGGGATATGGCAAGGAGTTGACTAAGTATGATAATGGATTGCAAGCTTGATCCAAGCATGATGTAGTGAGATAAAACATGAAGAGAGGTGATTAATATGGAGTTGAGACATGGTGATGAATATATATACATCCTCTTAAACCATTTTCAAATCATGGGAGTTTTGAGAATGGTGAAAAATTGTTTGTCATCTTAAGTGAGACTAATCTACCAACTTGAGATGGTTTGCTCACCAAAACACCATTAAACTTGAAAAAAATCATGGAGGGAATCTAATAAGAAATCTAACATCCTTTGGAGTCAACATCACCAATTATTTTGTATGAAATTTCCCAAAATGGATAAAAACCTATAAGGTGCATGAAATAATAAGCATAAAAACAAAGTCAACTTCATAAGGATGGTTCATAAAGCACAAGTTATCATTATTCAAAATCTCATAATGGAAATGAATATATCTAAGTTTAATTTCACCATTCCAAGGTGTTTGATCTAAAACCTCCTTTGTTGGTCGTACCAAGTACAAACCTAAAGACTTGTTCTATGTGCCTAGAAGGATGAAATAGGAGTAGAAAGGTATTGGGCCAAAAATGGCACTTTCAGAGCATTTCAAATGTTTCACACTTCCCCATGGGTTGCATAAGTGCCAAACTCTCCTTTTTCTCAAGAAAATTGCCCTTTCTTATAAGAACCTACCACTTTTTAGTTATGTCAGTTGATTAAGGCCTATTAGGACACATGGGGCATGACATCATCTTTTTTAACCTTCACATTTCCCTAAGAGGCTATATAACTCATTTAATGTCCATTTATTACCCCAAAAATAACTCAAAATGATAAATGGACTAAAATACTAATTGACCAAGGCCAATATGATATGTAATAACATAAAAAGACATATAATACATCCCATGACAAGATAATATATCTATTAAATAATCTAAAAGTCAAGTTTTTACCTATACATGGTCCAATTTTACATATAGGGTCAAATTTAGTCAACAAATTGGTGGCTCAAAGGGACAATATGCCTGCTATACTAACTATAATAGTAGCCTTATCAATCCATTAGGCTTAGAGAGTCATCTGAAGTCTAAGAAATAATAAGAGGAATTTTAAAACAAGCTTTGATCAAGACAAGACCAATGACTACCTCAACCACAATAAAAGACACACACAAAGCAAAAGCAAACACACATGTGATTTAGGTTATCTTATGGAACACACACACCAAACTAAATTAAAAAAACTCAAACACTAACTAACCTGAGATGAAAACTCCCTCATGGATCAAAGGGGAAGTTTGAAACCCTTCTTACTCCATGGCATGATTAATTTAATGAGACATGTATCTTTTTATCCTTTAGCATTGATGCCTCCAACCTTTTCATGATTTTTTCCAACTTCATTGGCATGATGTTCATTAAAAACCAAGTAGTTTAAAATAGGTTGGATATATAAATGAAATCTTCTTGCATCCAAATAGCCTCAACCTTATCATGTGGATCTTTAATTACAACATCATTATTGATGCCCATAGGGCTCTCAATAAGATTGGGTTTCTTATCAACTCTAAGTTCTTCTAGCTCATCAAGGAGATTTACACACTCTATCCAATCTTAGTCATTATCATCCATGGAAAACTCTTTATTCACCTTTTTATGTACTTGGCCCTCAACTTTCCAAAGCTCTTCAAGATCTTGAAATAACTTAATTTGCATCTACCAATCCTCTTTGTCCTCTTTATAATCTAGAACCACTACCTTTTCACTCTTCTCTTCTTGATGTATGAAGTCATAAATATAGTTTTATTCAAGATCCAATCCATCTAATGGTGATTTAATATCAGGTTGAGGTATTGGGTCATTTTTAATAACAACATCTTACACATTGGTCTCAAGAGAGTTTTCTAGGGCTGCAACCTCTTTAGGAAAGACTTGAAATTAATCTCCATCCATAATAGAACATTCATCTTCATGCTAGAGGTGATCATTTAAAACTTTTTGATTATATGTAGAGTCTTCTTCAATGGTTTCATGATCCTCCATCTCCTTCTCCTTCATGGTGATTCTAAGACTAGGCATCTTGAAATCATGTGACCTAACCCAATGAGGTTGCCAAGGAGGTAGGCTTTCTTAAAGCAAGTGTTCTAATTTTTTGTCAACCAAATAATCTTATTTAGGTCTCCATACCATAGGTACATCAAGATAAAGTGGGATGGGGTGAGGAAAAAATTAACTACTTGGTGGAGGTGGCACATAGAACTCAAAATCATATTGAGAGTGAAGTATAGGGGATTCTTTTGGAAGATCTTAAGGAAGGGGAGGTGGACCTTGCGATAAAATATCTTGGTTTTATTCCTTACATTGGAAAATTAATTCATTAACATTTTATTTATCTTGAGGATTCTCTTGATGGAGGTTATATGGTGTGTGTTTAGGCATAGGATATTCTTTTGGGTCTAAACCTTCCATCACACATTGACTCAGCAATTTCTTCCTTGTCTCTAGCTCTTCTATTTTCTTAGTTATGCTCTCTTGGAAATGTTTTTCTTGAATTTCATAGGAATATTTATGAGTATGAGGAGTATAAGAGGGTTGACATGGAACACTAGAATATTTTTGAGGAAGGGTGGGAGGGACTTGCATAGGTTCAAGTTCTTTCACAACTTCACACTCTTTATCAAGGCCTTTATTCTATCTCTTTCCCCATGACTCCACTATCTTATTAAAGCTTAGGGTGATAGTATTAGGAGTCTCTTTCGTAGGTAGTGATAAAACTTTAGGAGTGGATTAATTATTCAAAAAACTTGGAATCTCCTTGGGCTTGAATTCTCTACCTTGTCTCAAACTTGGAATATCATATCTAGAGGTCACTTCTTGAGGTGGGGATGTAATTAGAGAGGGAAATGCTGGATTATATTACACTTATTTTTATGGTTAAATGAACTTATACATATCAATATTATCCAACCCAATAAACCTATAAATATTATCTTCAAAAACATTTTTTCTCTTTTCAACTCTCTCATCCAACTGATTGGGAAAAGGATGACTTTGATAAGCTTGATTAGGTTCATGAGTGGGAACTATGTAGGTTTGATAGAAACCTTGTGGAAGTGGAAATTAAGGATTATAGGTTTGGTGAGTCTAAATTTCATTAGTTATTATCCTATCCTCTAAGGAATAAACTAGGCCACTCACATCTAGCATCTCACTTGTGAGACTTTGCCAATTGGCTCTCTATATAGGTTTCTACTCTCTTTTGACTATATATAATGCATATCTTACATAATGAATGAAATTAATAGGAAAATATTGACCATGTCACCTTAGTTTATCAATATCTAACATATAATTATCATGCCCCAAAAGAGTTTTCATGAAGGTGGAAATGGATAGATTTGAGAAGTGGCTAGGTTGACTAGGAGAAGTAAGATATTGAGGGGGTTGGTTATAGGACTAGTAAAACTCATGAAAAGGATAGATGTAGTGATAATAAGAATCATGAAAAAAATATAAATGGTCATAGTAAGATTAGTAATAATCACACCAAGGCTGATAAGAATCATATAAAGGCTAATTAAGAATGCCATGAGCTAGAAATACCTCACCATCTTATGTAAAACAAAACTCAGCACCAAAATTAGCCATGAAACCTCATTTAAATAAATAACACAAAGGAAAAAATTACCAAAAATATTAAAATGATAACCTAGGATACTTGATTAGCTAATATAACTTTGGAGTTTCCATTGATGCTTGGATTGATGCCTCTAAAGGCTGATTGTTGAAAGATAACACCAAAAGTCTTTCAACCTCGTAGACTAAGAGTCCCACTGGGCATGCTTAAAAATATTTTCACTTGGATTTTAAACCTTTTATGAGATGATTAATCTATCCTCATCCAAGTGGCACAATGGAAATACCTCTAAGCTTGTGGGTAGCCTAAGGATGAGGTGAATATCTAGATAGGGCTAGCTCCCTTGATGTACCACTTTGGATCACTAATACACCTAAAATTTAGGCGGGGAAAGGGAGAGAGAAAAATTAAATAAAAATATCCTAAGGGAGGTGATACACCATATATATTTATGACTTCCAACCAATCATATGTTACACTTGAAACCAAGAGACTAACCAAACATACACTTATCCAATCTGCATCTTCTCACATTAATATTACATTATGAGGTTATGGATGAATGTTTATGATATGAGGAATATAAAAGAGGCCTTGAATGACACTAGTGAATATAATAACTCACTCAACCTTGACACATCCTATAACACTTCACATGCCCTATAAGAAGAAGCTTTCCAACTGCAAATAGATGATAAAATAAAACAATTATGTTAAGGAAACAAGAGTTATCACTTATTCAAAATCAAACATTATAAATTAACACACTAAGAATAGTCATGAAAGAGGTAAAAATTAGTATTATTATTTATCAAAAGGTATGAAAATGAGTAAGAATTCACCATACTTAGGTGGAGCATAAGTTATAATGGTCAAAATGGCTAGTTTTTATAGAACTTGAGTGAGAGAGGAGAAGAGATAAGTCCAAGGGTCAAAAGGACACTTGTAAAGATGAGAGAATTAGTTACTTGTACGTGATAATAGGATATGGGATGAAACATGTGAGGTTATAATAGACAAGTGGCTATACAAGTCATCAAACTCATGAAAAGTGGCATGAAACTCCTCGTTCTAGTTCAAAAAAACTACCTTCTTGATTTAGACCTACTTGAACATCCCAAAACTGATTAAGGATAGGTATAATTATTACAATTAAGTTTAATTATATCATAAATTACTCTCCATTCATTGGTTGTAGACCTCATTATCTCAAATCATTTGAGAATGAGCCATCATCAATTGCAGTCTAAAAACCTCCTTGTTCATGCACCCTGCACACTTGGCCTCCAAAAAGGCATCAAGTTTCCATGAAAATTCATGGGAATGAGTGGATAAAAACTTTTAAGACTCTCCATGGGCTTAAGGTCATCGTGCACACCTTTAAATTAGCTCACTTGAAGTTCCCCCATTCTCATTAGCTTGTCCACTATGTCAGTTTTGACTGGCTAAGATGAAGAATTTGGTTTGGATAATTAAGAGTTATTTTTAAGAATTAAATGGCCATATGGAGTTATTAAAAGTCCTAATATTCACCTAAAACTTTATTTCATATCTTTAAACCTCTTGTATCTTATAAAACACATAAAATAGTCAAAAGTACCCAATTTTGTACCCTATTTGTACAAGTACATACAAATCAAAAGGGTGGGGAGGAGACTTGGATATTACTATATAAGGTTCAATCACTATTATATAAAAAATATTCCATGTTATCATCTATCCAAATCCATTTCCTCTATCAGCTCTTGACTGAGGGTTAGAAAGGGTTTTAGGCTTGTTCTCACTCTTAAATATTGTTCATAAAAACTTGACATTGGAATCTCAAAGTAATTACACAAAATAAAATTTAAATACCTTAATAAACATCCCTAAAATCCTTATATTATCATGCACAACCTCTTGAAAGATATGAGCATCTAAACTTGACCTATTAAGCTCTTTTTCTAACTTGCATAGGCCTGATGTTATTTTTTACGCAAAATATGACTCCTTGTGGCCTCCTATACAAAGTTAAATATTATAAAAATATTTAATGACATTAAAATAATTCCAAAATATATTATAATTATCATCTCAAGGTGGAAATGGAAATGAATCTCTCTTTGGCTTCTAGGCCTAAACCTGGCTCAATGATTTGACTACATCCTTGGGTTTTTTAGCACCATATTTAGTCTCTCCCTTATATGAAATCCTTGTCATGTTTTATTATGTGTTTTTATACCTCTCCCACCTTATTTAAATGTTCCTATATCTTCTAGTTTATACTTGTTACCCATCTTTCCAAAATTACAAGTTTCATGCATAAGGGAGTGCCCTCTATTTGAGACAAAATAGAGGGCACTCCCCTATTTATTCAAAAAAAAGTGAGTATTTCATGGGATTAATAAAGTAATTTAGTTTATCTTTATCAAATTTTATCAATTTTTTAAACCATATAACCTTCCAATCCTTCAGAATTCCAAAATAGACTTATGCAAAAAGGACTATGCACAATATTTTGGAGTATATGTTGGATATGGCATTTAAAAAGGTCCTTTATTTACTATATACCCATAATGATGGTGTTATAAAGATATTATGATTTTATGAAGTTTTTTACATCTCTATTTCTAACTCTAATTCCCAACATGCTCCTTATAACTTTTCTTTGGTCAAGACTATATTACCGTACCTGACTATGTTTTACTTCTAGAGGGGACACTTGTAGGTTATCATTCATGAATCAAGCTTAAATATAATTATTATGATACTTTTAGAGTTTATAAATTTAATTTTAAAATTTTTGGGAATATTTTATTCACATTTAGGCTACCTACATGTTGGAAACACTACCTTCTCATTCACTGCCTGTAACAGTCAACATAGTGGTTGTAGGTGCATAATTTTGAACAAAAGAGTATCTTTAGGTGTTAACCTAATAAAAAATTTTAAAAATAACCTATATTTTATTAATAGTGTTAAAAAAAATTCTCATCATGATTTAATTCTATAATAATGAAACACTTTATCAAACCTTACCCTTGGTTGGCTATAGGTACTCACCAAGCCTGTGTACGGACTAAAGGTGGGTATAGCGGTCTAAACATAACATATGATCCTTTTTGATAATTTATTAGGTAAAATTAATTTTTTTTATAATTTTGAAGCATTCAAATATGGTGGAAAAGTCTATTTTATAGCTTGGGTGAAGGTCTCATTTGGGTCATAGTCCTATAGATAATATTGAAGGAATTTAGTGTTTTATAGGCAATTTTAGGACCCCAAACAGCCAACCTCCATTATCTCTCTATCATTTAAAATTTTCAAGGTGATTATAATATGTATGGGTTTTAAAATAAACACAATATGAGGAAATATAATAATTTAAAACCCTACCATATGGCTCTACAAAAATGGCCCTAGGCCAAAGTTTTGTATTTTTGGGGAATTAGGTTCCTGAATTGGTCATTTGGTCTTTTGAAGGTTCCCACTTCCTTGTATATCAACCTATCAATTAAAAAATTTGTTCCATGGTTTTTAAAACTTAATATGACCTTAATAAAGGTTAAAATACTTATTTCATCACCTCAAAATGGCCTTTTAATCCTCTGTGGTACCACTTGTAGGTGGTTATTTAGTGTGTATAGGCAGTGAGTGCAATTCAGGTAGTGAGTAAGAGATGCAGTCCCTCATTAAGTTATATATTCATTTAGAAACATAAAAATGTAATAATATATCAATAAAAACCTTTCTTATCTCAAAATATCCCTTTCATCAATAAATTCTCCATGAGAGAACCTGCAAGTGTGTATCTATGGCTGACTATATGAAAATGTTCAATATGACTGTCACAGTCCCTCTTCACACTCTTTGGAGGATTTGAATTATTTATTAATATTTATAAACATATTAAAATATTTTTATACCTCTAATATAACTCCATGATCATATTAAATAGGATCTTCACATGTGATTCAAAATGGCTTTAAGTGGGATATGGCAAGGAGTTGACTGAGTATGACAATGGACTGTAAGTTTGATCCAAACATGATGTAGTGAGATAAAAAATGAAGAGAGGTGATTAATATTTAATTTATACATGGTGATGAATCTATATACATCCTCTTAAACCATTTTCAAATCATGGAAGTTCTGAAATGGTGAAAACCTACTTGTCATCTTAAATGAGAATAATTTACCAACTTGAGATGGTTTACTCACCAAAACACCATGAAAATTGAAAAAAGTGTGGAGGGAATATGAGAATAAATAAAAAATCCTATTGATTCAACATTACCAAAAGGTTTGTATGTACTTTCCCAAAATGGTGTTAAACCTATAGGGTACATGAAATAATAAGCAAAAAAACATGGTCAACTTCATAAGGATAGTTCATAAATCACACACCACCATGATTCAAAATATTATTATGGAAATGAATCTATATAAATTTAATTTCACCTCCCCAAGGCATTTGATATGAAACCTCCCCTACTGGCCATACTAAGTACAAACCTAAATACTGGTCTTGTGTGCCTACAAGGATGACAAAGGAGCAGAATGGTTTTGGGAAAAAATGGAACTTTCAGAGAATTTAAAACATGTAACTAAGATTTAGGAAGCTGAAGGGACATTATATGATCTTCTCCCATGTGGTACACTTCCCTAGTGTGAAACTCTCCTTTTTTCTTAATAAAATTACCCTTTATTATAAAAAACTTACCATTTCTTAGTTATGTCAGTTGATTAAGACCTCTTAAGACACATGAGATGTGACATCATCTTTTATAACCTTCACATTTATTTAGGAGGCTATATAAATCATTTAATGCCCATTTATGACCCCCAAAATGACTCAAAATGATAAATGGACTAAAAGACTAATTAAATAAGGCTAATATGATATGGAATAACATAAAAAGACATATAATACATCCAATGACAAGATAATATACCTCTTAAATCATCTATAAGTCAATTTTTTACCTATAGGTACCCTAATTTAACCTAGAGGGTCAAATTTGGTCAACAGTTTCTTGACATGACAAAAAAGTTAACTTGTTATCCTTGACATGATGATTAGTGGTTCCTTTAAGACTATCCTAAAACCACAAGTGAGTATAACAAGGGTGACCAAAAGTGATTTTTGAGTTCTCAAGATAGGTTGACTCATTTTTAGGCCTAAGAGTAGAAAGTATTCAATAATAGCATGAGTTACTCATCATGATATTTTTGATGGTGTATTATCATAACATGATACTATAGTTATAATTGATCCTAATTGTATGATATACCCCAAACTATGATAGTTTGTTTTAATTGGTTGGTGAGACATCACTAGATATGCAGATATGAGGATATGCAAAATGGCTAACACTTCGAGTAGGATGTTGAGAGCTATGAGCATGGCAGATAATAGTTGAGGAATGAACTACTCATATGGAGATAATAAAGTAGATAACATAGGTACAGATACAGGCCTAAGAAACCAATCTATAGGGTCAAATTTATGGAATTTAATCTTGTATGGAGTTATTATAGTGGACTATTTAGAGGGGAAATTCACATGCATCTATGGTTAGTGAGGCTCATCTACCTGATAGACATGATGGAGCATAACCTTAGAGCTATTGATATTATTATACTTGTATCATGTTTTTATTGTAATGTGTGTGTGTGTGTGTGTGTGTGTGTGTGTGTGTGTGTGTGTGTGTGTGTGTGTGTGTGTGTGTGTGTGTTATTTTATATTGATCATGGATGTCTATAGATGTATATTTTCATTCTAGCACATGTGTTGTAGTTTTTGTTATATACTATGAGAAAATATGTGATGTTTTAGATTCTTTTCTAGTAATTTGTGAACAAATGTATGGTTAAAAACATTTAATAAAAAAATTGTAAAAAGGATGTGTTGATGGTGCAAAAAGTCACATCAATGAATCAACCCCTTTTCCTATCATTAAGGTTAAGGTGGAATCATACCCATTTATTATTAAGGGTCTTAGGAATATATGTGATTGTAAAGATGCATATAAGGGTTAATTATATAAATGATCTAAGAAAAGGGAGAAATTTAAATAAACCAAAATTCTTAATTAATAATCATAAATCAAATATCTCTTAAAATATTAAATAAGGAATCAGATTACCCCCTGTTAATGGGTCAATCACCATTGTTAGTAAAGTTTGAATAAGCAATCAAAAATGGGCTCCTCCTCCAGGAGGATGGCTCAAGCTCAATTTTGATGGAACATATCATGGAAACCCTAGAGCTTTAGGAATGGGTTGTGTCATTAGGTATTATAGTGGTTCCTTAATTCAAGCATTGTCAAGTAAACTTTAAGATGGTATGAATAATGAAACTGAAGTGTAAGATATTTCTTTGGGTATTGATATGGCCCTCTAATGTGGTATCCCAAAATTATTGATTGAAGGTGATTCACAAGTAATGATTTTTGCTCTTTAAAGTAAAGAGGCAAAAGTTTGGCATTTGGAGAATATTCTATTTAATACCTGTAAACGCTTGGAAGTTTTTTCCAAAGTAAGTTTCAAACATCACTATTATGAGGCAAATACTACCATTGATTTTTTGGTAAATTATGGTATCAATCAAAAAGAGATATGTACAATGGATAATGTTCACGTAGCTTGGGAAGATTTCTTAAATATTTCTTCCATCTAACTTGGTTAAGGAAAGGCTTTAGTGTGGTTATTCATCTAAATATGGGATAGTCCTCTGCCAATTTAAAAGGGGGAGGGTGTTACCAAATTTAAAGGTCTGCTAGGTTGGGGGCTTTTTGTTGGATGCTTAATTAATAGATTTTTGGCATAATCCCAAGTCATGGGGGAGTTTTTCACATGGGGATGCATTGATGTTGGATATCAAGGCATCATTCATTTAAATAGTGGCCTCTCTTATCTTGTAGGGGCTTTATGGATACCTATCCATTTCATAATGACATCCCCAAAATTTTAAGTGAATTGGAACTAGTGCATGGAGCATTGGTAAGGTTTGATGGTGCTAGTGAAGGAGGGAGTAAAGGTTGGTGGAATGGAAGATATAATAGATGTTTCTCTGGTAGTCTCGTGCATTCAAGGGGAAGCAAAGTTTGATAGATGGATTTTGTGGGCTAAGTCTCAAGGGAAAGATTATCCCACATCTTTTAGTTACCATCAAAGGAGTTTTTTGGGCAATTTCAGATGTCTTGGGGTTAGATTTATTTCTCTATGGGGTGGGGAGTCATGTGAATTTGAAAATCATGTCTTTTTTTGCCTCTAATCTAATAACACTGGTATCTAATGCAAAAATGGTGGCCCAAATGATAGCCTTTTGTATATAAATAGAGGTGTAAGTGGGGCTTGTTAATAAAATACACTTCATGACCTGTCACCCTTAATAAATTGTACATTATCTAGGAGAGATGGCCTTGGATTAATACCCCTCTCAACTTTCATGGCATTAAAAATGTATTTTTTAATTTTGGTTGATTTTGTGGAAGAACTATAGCTAAAATTTGTAGAGTAGGGTTCTCAAGAGGGTAAGCTTCCCAAGATGCTTAGTTTAGCATAACTCTAGAATCAAATTCTAGAGCTAGCTAAAATGTGTGAGAGTCAACATGGAAAGCATAGGGTCAAAGTTGTAAAAAAATTAGTAAAATGGATTCAAAATATGGAATTCATAGTGACATCTTAGTGTATTAAATCTTGGAAAGAATTTTATGGAATCTAGGCCTTGGGAAACATAAGCCAGTCTATGATTTCAGCTACTAGTGATGATGGTGTGAGGAGAAAAGTGAAAGTGGAATTCTGGCTTGGGAGTGCTAAGGAAAATCCTAAGGGTGGAGAAGTTTTCAATGTCCTAGATTCTGAGGAAGCTAAGGTGGGGGTAGTTTAAATATTTTCTTAGTTTTTGGTTTCTAGTTTTGGTTTTTTGGGTATATTGGTTTACATCATTTTAGTTGTCCTAGTTTTTTTTGTTTACCACCAGGGGTGGTTGGTCATTTTTGTAATGTTTGTTTTTTATTATCTTCTAGTTTCTTTTGGTTTATTTTGGGTTGGGGGGCCATAAATACAATCCCTATATATATTTGAAAAAAGGAATCAGATTACAATTATATACCTATCTAATAGACAAAGCCTACGAATTAGACATTCTTTTTAAGGAAATTTTTTTGATCCTTATAATTTTATTTTAATCAATTGCTTATAACACTTTGATCTCTCTTTCGATTCAAAATAAATCTAAAGAAAAGAAACATAACAAACTAAAAGGGAAATAAAACAACTTAAAAAGAATACCAAATAATGAAATAGAAACAAAAACAAACATGACTAAAGAACTAAAAGAATATCCTAATCAAGAAAGAACTTAATCTAGGAATTATAGTGAACTGAGAAACAACTAAATGATGCAAATAAAACAACTTAAATTAATCTAACATTAACATATAAGGTCTAAGTAAGAAATAAAGATCTAACTAATTAAGGTTTAATCATACTAATATCTAATTTAGTTCAATCATATAAATAAGAAATGAAAGCTCTAATTTAAGAAAATAGAGAAAATATAAATAAACAACTAAAAATATAAAATAGATGACTATTTATAAAACATAAAATTTATCTAAAATAAAAAAAATAACTAAATAAACTATGAAATTTAACTAAAATTTAATTAAACTCTAATAAATAAAACTTAATACAAACACTAAATTAATAAAAATGATAAAATCTAATTAAATAAATCAACATAAATAAAAATAAATAACAAGCATGAAGATAAAATGAAATGATTTATTAAAAGAGAAAATGAACAATGAAAAATAAAAGTAAACTAAGAATCTAGACTAATCTAAGAAGAATAAAAAATAAAACATAAATTAAATCTAATATAAAATGAAACAAATACAAGTCTAAAATAAAGTCATCTTAGAATAAAATTATGATATGTTATTGAAAAACAACTTTAGTACAAACAATTTTCAATAAGATAATCATTTACGATTGAAAGATCAATAAATGTCACAATAAGTGATGTATTCATCATTGTTTAGGTCAAGTATTTGATGTTATGCACATATGACTATATAAATCCAATCATCATAAGATATTAAGCTTGATAGACTTTAGATAATTAATTTATAAAATAAACAATAAACCTAAATATACTTGCACTAGACAAGTGGGTCACTTAACCATCAGAGAATGTATCATTCGATCTATCTTGAAATGACTATTTAATATTAGAGATTGTTTGTGCAGAGAGAGAATAAGATGAAAATATAATAATTTTAGAGATCTATAATACCTATTATATTCCTCTTTTTGTGTTGTGGCTTTGATTTTTTTATAAAGCTATCTATCTTGTAGATAGTTATAAAATATGTTATAACTAACTTGTTAGTTAGTTTTAGTTAACTTTAATTAAATTTAAAAAGTTAATTAGTCAACTTAACTTTAATATTTAAAAAGATAGACTTTAATAAAGTCTAATTAGATCAAATAAATTAATTAAGAAATTGAAAACAAACTCTAACATAAACAAAATAAACATTAGATATACATGACATCTATAGTGATAAAAAAACATTAAATAAAATTAAATACTTAAAATTTTAAATACTATGAGCATTTCCATAATATTTTTAGTAAATCAAACATCTTAGTATGTAGAAAATAAAAACACTTCGATCAAAATTACCATAATTACCATTATCCATATGTAAAAATATCAAAGTAGTACACGTAGATAATAAAATAGTAAGTTTTAAACACAACATGATTAAAAATAAAGTTAACTCATCAAAATCTAAAACTAAATCAATCAAAGGAGTTTCTCTATTAGTTAGCTACTCAATGTACTACATTGATGGAAGTTAATTAATTTGGTACCTTCTTCATCATCCAATTCCTGCTTAATATTTTTGTCCATTCTCATTATCAATGGAAAGGGTATAGGGATATTTACATGCTTTCCACTAGAAGGAGTTGGCCTCTCATACTTAAGTGAAAAGGGTACCAAATGATCAAGAGATAACTTATTACAATATTTAATTTTATTTTCAATTTTAGCTGAGGGAAGCCTGGTATTAATTAGCACAAGTGAATGAGGGTGTAGCTTAGCAGTCACATCCAACACATTTTTAGGAAGTGGAGGTGTTGAATTATTATTTTAAGTATATCATACAATAGTATACAATGTTGGGAAGATTCACTTGGGTACCTCATTTGCAAGGATAATATCTCCTAAGTACTCTTCTCAAGCCTCTATTGCCTCAAAATTTTAAAGAGATAGAAAGTAATGAATTAAAAAAATTCCAAAAGGTAAGATCAATGGAATCAAAATGTATGGACACTTGGGTTCTATGATTAAATAGCCTAGGGAAAGTGTGAGAATCCCTACACCAATGAAAGAACTAATTTCAAGAACTAACTCATGAAGGAGTGTGCTCACTAAGTTGATTTTCACTCTGACCCCATGCATTTATATCAAAATAATCTTAATTCGGTGTCTAAACTGACATCTTATATACTAAAATAAATAAAATCTCATTCAAAACCAACTACAAATATATAAAAAGTTATTTCATATCCATAAAGTCTACTAGATGTTCAAAACCCTAAATATCAAATAAACTACAAATATTCTGAATAAAAAAAATATTAAAAGGTTTAAATATATGAATTCAAATCCATAATTCCTATACTTAATGAAATTCATATACTTATACTCATCAAAATATGAAAATTTAAAATTAATTTTAA
Source organism: Torreya grandis (assembly GCA_037957365.1). NCBI lineage: Eukaryota > Viridiplantae > Streptophyta > Pinopsida > Cupressales > Taxaceae > Torreya > Torreya grandis. The sequence continues at coordinate 1,019,802 of JARHVA010002188.1, forward strand.
CTTTTCCACTAATGATATTCATATCAATAAATGCTCAAATTTCCATAATGTGACATATACAATTTCTTTTGATAGATACAGAGGATTAAAGGCCCCCCCACCCTTTAAATAAAATGAGAAAAATCCATTGAAGAGGGTCAAAAATTGCATGACCACTGTTAAAAGAGCTAAATGAATTTAACCTTTTAAGAATTACAAGAAATAGTCCAAAACATAAGCCAACATGAAAACAAACACCTACTAAACTATAATTTGGGTATCTAAAGATGCCCACGTAAATAATAACCATGAGATGCCCCTAAATTGATGACTAAAAATAATTAAAGCTAATCATTTACCCCCCTTCTCCTATGGGAAAGAAGGGCCTCCATGGTCAACTAAGATCCATCGACCAATGATTTCAAGGCATCCATATATAATCATTCTTATTTAATTTTACTTATTTTTGGATTCTTGGGGCCACAATTTGGTTTAGAAATTAATAAATATTTCTATGAGATGGAGAGAATTTTTTTACTTTCCAATTATTCTTCAAAAGCCTCAAGAAATGAAGCTTCAACAACTACTAGGGAACATCTCCTAAACTACTATTGTTAATAGGATGGAGATACCCCCTATTTTATACTATCAAAAAACCCCAACCACTGAATCTCTAAAATTCCATGCTCAACATCAAAAAAAAAATGAGAGGTGACATCCATGATATAAAAATCAACACTCGAAGCCTCCACTCCTTGGCAATCAGGATTTTCAAGAGAAAACTACTTAAATCCTATAGAATCTGATGAAATCCCTACACCAATACTAGTTTGATGATCCTTTCCTTATTGATCAAGACTTTTAGCTAAAATGAAGGGAGATGACACAAGAACATAACCATGATATTTATTAATCCATTTATGCAAATTAATTGAGATGGCCCCTAAATGCCACTTAATTTTGTAGTCTACAATTTTATGCCCAAGATGGTTACATCTGAAGCATCTAAATGGAATCCCTTCAAAATTCACAAATTGAATCCAAAGGCCTATTAAATATGAAATATTGATAGAATGGTGTAAGTATTTAGGAAATTCAATCATGACACAAGACCACACACAACTATTTTGTAAAGCTTTTGAATCTTTATCAAAGCAAAGACAATCACCTAAAATCCCAACCAAACACTAGAGTAAACCTAGTTTCCTCAGCACTAATGGTAAATTATAGAGTTGAACCCATACTGTGGCTTTAGAAATAACTATTGAAGATGGGTAAAAAAAAAGAGGTCTAAGGGCATAGAAAAATCCCATACTTCCCTAAAAACCAAGGGCTATTGTGACAAACAAAATTCATGTCTTCCTCTTAATTGAACATCACCTCAAAAAATACATTTTAAAGTTGTCAAAAAATAGGAACATGGATATTTTACCAAGACACTTGAGCCTACCCAAAAAACACTAAAAAAAATCCTCTTAACCACAAGTCTTCAAATCAAAGTTTTGCTCCCATAATATAATTCTACCTCATTGATTACATTATCTTCAAGAACAATATTTGGTTTCTCAATAGAAAAAGTCATAAAAACATCCCCAAATGGCACTTGATCCATAGTAGGAGATGATTTGGAGGTGCCCAAGGCCACTCCCCTAGAAAAAGGCTAGACAAGTCCACATCTGACCTACCCTTAACCAATCCAACATCTGCTACAACTATAGGGTGCACCTCTAGGGAATGGAAATACACTAGATAAAAAGATCAATTAGGGTCAATTAGGGTTATCACATTCTATTTGATCTCTTAAAAAAACATTGAAATAGTCATATGGATTTGAAAATTTTGAGCAATCAACATACACCATGTTAAAGAAATTATACTCACTCAACAAGTTTGTCGAGGAAACTCAAGGTCTTCCTAGGTTGTAAATAGCCATCTTTGTCTAAGATCCTTCTCCTAAAACCTGGTTCCACCCTTTCCCCAAGTCACATAATGATTAAAATACATCCCTCCCCTCCTAACATGAAGTATATTCCCAAGCCTCTACCTCTTGCCATTGTTCTCTATTCTTTCCTCGCACCTATCCCACCCATAAAAATTCTCCTCAAGTAGAGGCCTCTGAAAATACATTTTTTCATAATGAGATAGATACTTGATAATAGTTATTATACCCTAATTTAACTATCAATTTCTGAGTAATATTTCACAGATATCATATTTCAACAAAATCAATCAAATAGGATAAACCATGCAAAATGATCAATTTATAATATCTTATCAAGCTTCAAAAAACTAACTTTATTGTTAAAAACCTCAACATACAAACCTTTAAAATATATCAACTCAAATTATTATTTTTATTCTAAAATTAAAATTGGAATTATCAATTAAAATAAATCTTGAAGTCAAGTATGCCAAACAATTTGCTTATCAAAACCCTCTAAAAATGCAAATAATCTAATGATATTACAAACTAGCGATGCCCAACTCAGCATATACTAGATAGTTTCATGAAATTAATGCCACGTAACTAACAATAAAATAAAATAAATTTGATTTTATATCTCAAATATTTCTTGGAACATCACTGTAATATACCAAGAAATGGATTGAAAAAACTATATATATGCCATCAAAGATCACTGACAAACCATTTCATGCTTTGACAAATAAACCACTAAGAGAGACTGAGCACATATATTTCACAACAACAACATTATACCACATAGGAATAATGTTATATTCATATTTTCCATAAAATACATAACTTCCATCAAACCCAAAAATGAAAATGATTAAATTGTGCATCCTATCAAGCTTCAAAAATAACTACATACCAACCTTTATATTTGTAAAAATGTTTTTAATATAAATATTGCTTTCAAATTCCATTCAAACCATCACTTACCAAAAAATGACTTAGGTATATTACTAATCAATGTTGGATACATGCATAATAAATCCATAATATATTTTAAGCCAAACTTCATATAAACACTATCAAAGTCATGAACCCATGTTGAATTTAGACATTCATAGAAACTAGCTACATGATTTGAAAAATAAACCATGTCAAGAGAAAAAAATTTACATCAGGAAAACCTACATGCTACAAAATAAATATTCTTAAAAGTATTCCATAAAAGCTTCTTTTAAGGACTCACGATGAGATAAAAATAATTTTTCATCAACTATTTTATAAAAACACATCACTACATGCACAAATTATGCATTCAAAACGTCTAAACATCTTTCAAAAAGACCTCACTAAAAAAGCACAATGTTTTAAGTGCATGTAAAATGATCAAGAAAAACAAAGATATGAGACTATCCATGCAAAATATTAAAAAATAATTAGGATTCATCAATCCATTTATTAAAACCAAAACAAAAAAATTCCCAAATGCTTGTTGAACAAGAAAAAATGTTGCATAAAGCCTCTCTGATGGATAATCATCAAAATATATTGAAACTTTAAAAAACTAGTATGTAGATCTTTCAATAAACCTTCATATTTCAAAATTAAATCTTGATATATTTCCTTTTCATTAATCAAATGATTGTACATACCTTTTTAAACTAGATATGCTTGTAAAAACCAATTGTTTTCATTTGAGGCTTCTATAATTCTCCCAAGCAAGGTCTATATTCTACAACAAACTTTGTGAATAATGAAACAAAAACCAAAAATTGCCTCTAAATATTTTGTAACTACTTTTTACCACTTGAGTTGATATGTCACTTTTTCATTAATCCCTAATAATCTGCCAACCACTAATCTTATTTGACCAAAGTTGGAGGTATGCTAATCCATTTAGCAGTGTATTTGCTTATTCATCAATTGAGCCCACTAAAATGTATTTTCTAAGATAGTTACCAAATTAAATCAAGTATTCTAGTTAAATCTCAAGATTATGAACCATCAATGTACTAATGAATGAATCCATGGTAAATCAATCCACATTTCCCAAACCTTTGCTTCTAACTATGTTAATAATGACCAATATCAACTTAGGTTTCAAATAATATTCCTATCAACCATAACATCCTCAAAATCAAATCAATATTATGAATTAATCCATGTGGGATGTTACCCCTTAGAAAAAAATGACACTAGGAAATAGCTTAGGTTTTGATAGCATTCCTAAAATAGGTAATTAATCTTATGTCTTAGAGCTTGACACTTAGGATTTTAATCAACATTATAAACTTATTATCAATATAAACCCCTTTTTAAATCATGGATTGCTGTAAAATAACAATATGTTTTGTGAAAAATAAATTCCCAAAGATCCTCTTGTCAAAGACACATTATCAAAGCCTATTATAACAATAAGAAAAATATGGATAACATGAATTTAAAAAGCTATCTATTTAAAATTTGACTGAAAGCATCTAACTGTCTCATTTTTTCACATTGATTGTTAATACAATTTATCATGCATATGAAAAATTATGTGATTCAACATTATGTAAACAATGAATTCAAACATAAAATTATGACACTTATGAATCCTTAAATACACTATCAAATGCCATTGAAAACTATTGGGATTGATACTAAAAATAAAGAATAATTTCATTTAGAACCAATTCATGATTTTGAAACTACTTAATCAACAATAGAAGCAAAATTTTGTTCAAATGTAAAAATCACGTTTGTTAGATATTACAAATTCATATTCAACTAAATTTAAATGAGTAGGCCTCTACCACAATTTTATATTTTATGACATAAGTCATCTATATGGTAGTATCAAAAATATGGCTTTCATAAAAAATAGGTGGATTAAAAAAATGGGATTAATAATATATATTAAAATAAAAGAGTAATAAAATGTAGTACACACTAAATCATGATGTGTAAAACATAAATAAAGGAAATAATTTGTAAAATACACTTAAATCAATATTTTAAAAGTTTTTACTACAAATATAATTGGTATAAAACACATTAAATCAAGTTTAGGAACATGTAAGATGTAAATGTTGGAAAATAAAGAATATAAAACATATAAAATTAAGATGGAAAGTATGTAAAACAAAATCAATAAAATATTTGTAATAAGCTTGAAAAATAAAGAGAGATTGAATTTTAAGACACTTACGAAATCATGATGGGAAGTATGTAAAACAAACCATAATGTAAAACACACTTAATAAAATATTTGGACAAAGAATGAAAAACATGATACATAAGGAAACATGAAACACATTAAATAATGATGGTAAGTATTCCCATGATCTATTGAATCAAAAATGTAAGACACACAAAATTAAATATTTAATCGTGTAACACAAAATGTAAAGAATATCAAGTTTGATATTTATTGTTGTCACTAATCCTAGTATAGGGGGTGTTAGGGATGTATTATGATGAAGGTTTGGTCATATCAAAGGTCTTACACCACAAATCATAAAAGAGAAATCAATGAGGTAAATCTTAATATTGGGAATATTTGTAGGGAATGAGGAAATGTTTGTGAGGAATACTTGGTCACATCTAAGGTCTTATACTACAACTCACAAAAGGAAACCCTAGGGGTATGATCAAATAAAAAACATATTCATCAAGGAGAAATATTGGGATTTTTGTAATGAATTAAGGAGTGTAAAAATCATGACATGAGTGTTTGTAATAAAACCTTAGTACACATGAGGCATACTAGGTAAATAGGGACACACTAAGAGTCTAGTGGATGCCAAATATAGAAAGTATTTATTCATAATAAGCACAAAACTTTATGGACATATAAGTTTAGTAATAGGATCAAATAATTAAGGTTAATTATATAAGAAAATAAAAATGGACGTACCTTCCCACATTGTTTTTTTAATTCCTTAGGACCATTTACATATTCATCAGTCTATTGTGAAGATTGAGAACTTTCATGATAAATTAGGTAGCACTATATATAATTTTTAAATATCCTATCCAAATCTACTAGCCTACCACACCCTAAAGGACCTTAGTTATATTATGAGGCCAACTATGGAGTTTGAGATTTGATTAGAAATAGGAGATGTGCTTAGATATGAATAGTCTTTTAGTGTGATTTTAAATTTTGAATGATAATTTTTGCCTTTTGATCATTGCTTTTTGTTTAAATGATTTTCCTTTTAAATTTTAATGGATTTTTTTATTCCTCCTCCATATATATTTGGAATAACCAACCATTAGTGATAAAAGTGACCAACATAAATGAGTTGTAGGCTTTGGTTATAGGAGACAAAATACCTAGAGATATTGACATGTATTATTAAATACTTAGGCTTGACTAAAACCAACATGTGATCTCAAGTCTTAACCTTACATGTGCTTAGTATGAGAAAGGGAATAAAGGGGAATACATGAATATCAAAATATATGTATGTATGTAGTGATACAATGAGATGTATTCTTGTTTATCTAATCATATGGTAAAGATAAGATAATCAAGGGATGTGGGTTTAGGAACCATGTCACAATAATAACCATCTTTATTTTAAATGATAGAATACACATAAGGAAAATAATTTTAATAAAGATTAAACCATGAAAAATAATTTAAATGATAATATTAATGCATGAGATATTCATTTTAAATAAAAAATATGTGAAAGAGAAAAGGAAAATAACACATGAGACATATTAAATAATCAAAACCTAGTATCCATATATACTCATAAATTAAGTCTAAATAATATAATAGTGTGATAAATAATGTGATAGAAAATAATGATGTGTTCATAAATACAAATAAATATTGACAAAAATATCATCTATAACATCTGACACATCCTTGTGTAAATAAATTATGATGTAATTTAGAGTCTCATCAATCTTCATATAAAGTCATGAAAAGACTTCCTACCATATCACCTCTATAGAGAAAGTAGGTATGCTATAATTAGCATGATTCTTATGAGTTACCTCATGTGTGGGATACTCAATGTGATAGAAATGTGTCAATTTATGAGAGGTATTTATCAATTTATATAAATGTGTAGGCTACAAAGAAGGAGGAATCTTTATCCATGAATGACCTAGACCATGAGGTTGAGATGGTGAAGGTATATGAAATGGAAAATATTAAAAATGCTACCAAAGTACTCAACATCTATCACTATGGTGTGTATTACACTAATACTAAATACAATAGACCTTCCCCATAGTGAGGAATATACTCTAGAAGTACCTTTAGAGGTGGTAGACTCTTGTATTTTGGCTATGATATAACTGGATGAAGTGTATTAATGTAGTTCCTAAGTTTTTAGTATTGAATGGAAGAATTTTTACATGTATCATGATAAAAATAAGTACATATAATATAAGATGGTGAAGGTTGGATATATGTGGTATCAAAAGAAGAAAATAGTTGTTATTGTGCACTAAAATCCTTGGCCTAATGACTGACAACTCTATGAATCTCAAAATAAGGCTCATTTGCCCATTGTGATAGTGGAGGATCAAGGTTAGGAAAAGGTGGCATGCCATCACCAATAATATAAATCAAAATAGGATCAACACTATATTGGACCATATGAATGTATGAACTCATAATGGGTTGAAGTATTATAGTTGGCATCTCTAAAGGAAGTAAGATCAAAGAATCATGGAATCTAGTAAACTAGTAAGGTCCCATCATGGCATAATCCATAAGCATACTCCAAATAGGCTCAGTAGTGACTATTGGAGTAGTTATGTACACACTCCATCTCATAACTATGAACATTAGATGAAAAACTAATTTAGGTACTATAACAAGAGAATGAACTATAGGAATAGAAATAAGAGAATGTAATAAATAAGAATGATATCTAAGTATATCTATATTTTTAGCTTGAGAAAATATAGCTAAATATAGATCTTCTAAAGAATATACATCATAATAATTAGGGGTATAAATTTCAATAGTACATGCATCAATCATTTTATTTGTCAAAGAAGAATGGTGAATGGAACACTTAGTTTTTGTTATGGTAATTGAAATTTCATCAGATGGTTTTTGATGAGATTGAGGTCACAAAGAAGGAGGTGATTAAGAAATTATCTTAGGAAAGAGATCAAAAGTTTTGATTTTTAAACTTATCCCATCTTGTTCATCATCATCAAAGTATACAAGATTAGGTTGTATGTTTCCTATTAATTCAAGATAACCATTATAACCTCTAATAGAATTGATGAGATAATTAAAATGTTTTGATTAGTGAAATGGGATGATAAGAAAGAGGTTAAAGGGTGGGTATTTTAAAAACACCTATTTATTGGAATTTTTCAAAATTATAAGGATTCATATCTCTTTGATTCTTATATATATCAATGTTATAGGGAAATTTAACACATTGACATGTTGATGAGGCAACTATGCTCATAAATGTGTCCAAGATCAACCAAGTAAGATATTGTAAAAGAGTGAAAAGTTAAATATCATGGCTTTCACATGTACTATGACTAGGGTAACCATGATAAGAAGCCAAACATAGCCTAATAAAGGAATATATCTTAAGTCATATCCTTGACATATACTTTGTGTGTATTTAAGAATGCATTCAAAGTATCCAAGTGTTTTAAAAAAATCAAGGGAAGTAACATAAGTGCATGATACTTCATTGATTAAATTATATTTGACTTGGATGTCTCCTATTTATATATTAATGACTAATTGTGGGCCATATACACAAAGCAATATATAATTGGGAATCATGGAAGAGATAAGAAACTTGAGCGAAAGAGAAGTGTCCACTATTAAATCAACATAGATAGACATTTCTTTACACTATTGAAGGATTATATCTTTAGATCCTAATAAGATATATTATTAAACCATGGGTTGAGGATGATGGATGTTCATTTCAAATAATAATTATGTTAGTCTATTACTATGATGAGGAGAAGTTCTCATAAGTTCTAAAAAGGTAATTTGAGATGGGAGATGTGAAAATTACGTTATGGGATCCCATTCATCATAACCTATTAGAGTGGTATTGGATAAAGGTAAATAATGTTAAAATAAATCCTTTTAAATTAGGTCATAAGTGCATTGAAACTTATGTTGATAAGGTGTGTTTTTTTTTAAGATTTAGTTAAGATAGATTGACTATTTTTAGGTACTTGTGCTCTCTTAAGAAATGTGGTTGTATCTTTTCAATTTTATTTTGTTTGAGTAGAATAAATATTGATTTAAATTTGTGAGGTAACCACTTGAGGTATCTAATTTGTGGGATTAATAGATATTATATCAATAGTATGAGAGGTATTATTGATTTGTGGAGTTGATACTTGCATGTTTGTTAGTTCCTCATGGCCCAATTTTGTGAGATGGGATGGGTAGGATTTTTAAACAATGCATAACTTTGGAAAATTGTTATGGTTAGAGGTTGGATATTGATCAATAAAAGAAACTACTCTTCTTATGTTATTCATGTTGACAACATTATCATCATTGATATTATGAACTTGTTTACTTTCAACATTATTGGCAATAGGAGGTTAATAAGTGTTATATTTATGGTTAGAAAGAGGATCCTTGTAAATGGATAAGTGAACATTGGATTGATTTAAATATTCATTTTTGGTTTTAGTTTCATGAGACTTAATTGTTATTTCATAAGTTTGTTTACATTTATGTATAAGTGATTCAAGATAAAAGTTGGGTCCAAGGAGATAATCCATAATAAAATTTTGTAATTGGTGACAAGTTTTGTGAGAATGGACCCAAATTACATGAAACCAAATAAATTTGTGGGGATCATACTAGTGTTTAATAGGGCATGTAAGATCAAGATCTCATGGGGAAGGTCATAGAATATGATTTTGAATTTATATTAAGGAAATATGTTTATTTACATCCATATTATTTCCTTGAGAAAATGTGGAACTAAGATGAGAATTATTATTATTTAACATTAGAGGATTATACTCCATGGCATTGTTTTGAGTAATGTCCTAGATAGTGTTTATGGATTCATAATTATACATAACACCATTTCTCATTGCATGTAAATTCTTGGCTTTCACAAGCATTTGAGTTCCCATTGATGGGTGTGAAGGCTAAAATGTATAAGGAAATCTTGATGTTTAGCTTGGTTGAGAGCTTCTTTCAAGGATTTTGGACAAAAAGGTCCTAACACGATACTGTAATTTAGGATGAAGAGCATTGGTAAATAAGTGTAAGAGGTTATCATCTAACATATTATGCTCAAATTTATTAGAAAAGAATTTATATCATTTAATGAATACTTGTGTTATTTCAGATTCTACTTATTTATAGTTGATAAAGTGGGCTAATTTCTTTTCTGAAAGACTACCAATTTGGAATTCTTAGACCAAAGCATTAATTAAGTCATGTAAGCTAGTGATGGAATTTTTTTTTAAGTTGGTTATACCAATCTAAAACATCACTTGAAAAGGTTTTAGCAAATATTTTGGTGGTAGAAAAGGTATTAAGTTTAATCCAATATTTATATATATTTCTAAAGGTTTTAAAATGCAAATCTATATATATGGATCCATTATAAGTGATAGTGGGAACTATACCCCCTATGTCAATTTTTGAAATTTGAGGAACATAGGTTTCATTTTTTAAGTGTTAAATATTCTTGTTAATAAGTGGGGGTTTTGGTATAAGGTTACCATGTGCATCTCTAAGGGGAGGTGGGGGTACATTAGGATTTTATGTTCCCCATTGAGTAGGTTGAGGTTGGTTTTGAATATGCAATAATTTTTTTTCCATTTGCATCATTTGGTTAGCATTATTAGTTTGAAAAGTAACCAATTGATTAAGGGTTTGTAATAGTAAATGAATAGTTTAAATGGTATTTTGGCTAGTAGAAGCAAGATTTGATGCATTATTATTATTATTTGAAATATTAAGGGTTTGAGATACACTAGTATCATGAGCATCACTACTAATAGTATAATTACTATGAGTTGTGTGTAATTGGGTATTAGTATGGTGTTTTGAGTAGACCCACTAAAAGTCAAACCTATCATGTTTATAGAAATACATGGCATGGAGGTGATCAAAGATATGTAAGATGACACCATAGTAATATAAAGATAAATGATAGAGGGTAAAGGTTTGGTATAATTCATGAAATTACTTTACCCAAATCTTGTGTAAAATATAGGTAAAGTTTAATGGGGTTATCCAATATAAGGTCCCATAATGAGGTTATAGACGGATGTAGGATCCTTACCACTATGTTGATTATTTTAATTTATGAATAGGATCATTTCACCATGTATTCAAGGTCATTTTAATCTTCTACCATTTTAATTACTAAAGGGTTAAGATCCATGGAATAGGGAGGAGTCCCATAGTTTCTAGTTATACAATTAACATGGACATTACTTTGATCCAAGTTAATCACCACAAAATGTCTTTTAGTAAATTTATTAAGATTAGTGAAACTCATCATATTAGTTTTATTTTTATATGTAGCATTTTGAAACAAATATTTCATGATTAAAAGACTAAATTTAAATACTTACTGAAAATAAAATAATTTGTAGTATACTGAGTTAAGTTGGTTGACTTAGATTTATAGAAAAGGAAATAATATAGTCTGTAAAAGACTAGTCGAGTAGGTTGACTTAGTTCTATAATAATGGAAAAAAAACAACCTAAAAAACACTGGGTTCAAGAGGTTGACTTAGTTCTCTAAGAAGAAACATAAAACAACCTATAAACTATTGAGTTGAGTAGGTCAACATAGTTATATTGGAAAGAACACATAATATCCTATAAAGGATTGAGTCAAGTAGGAGAAATTAATTTTATAAGAAAAAAATTTAAAATGGTTTGAGTCTAGACAATTTATTTTTATTTAGAGAAAAAGAACTAAACACATAGGCAACTAGGTCAATCCAGTTACAACACACAACATAAACCTTGTATCAATGTTGGCTAATACCAATTTAAAATAAAACATATAATAGAAAACAAAAAGCAATAATAGTGAAATTTAGATTCTAATTAATAGATCAAAAATAATATTAAGAATTTTTACTAAAGGTTTTGATTGATAGTGCAGGCTCTAGATATGCTTGTCCATTAGATAGTGTCATCCCAATATTTGGGGCATTGACTATGGAGGAAGTACCATTCCCATAACCCATTAAACTTAGTTTCAAGGTTAATTTATAAGTAATTTATTGGTACTAACCTCTAACTGATGAACCACACAAATAAATGGATGGCTAGATTCTTAAGTTTCAATAAAGATGGAACTCCTAGGCATTTCCAAAATACCATGAGGTAGGCATAAACTAAATCTTGTGTTTAGCTCTCTACTATGGCTATGAGTATTGAGGAAAGACTCTCACTCTATGATATATCTAAATTATAGATACAAATCATAAATATATTATCAAGTAACTCTTTATGAGTATCTAAGTAGTTTCAAAACTACCAGTACAAAATTTTTATTTAAAACCAAACAAAGTGAAAAATAAGAGAAAAAAATCAAAATTTCAAAATCTAATTTATAATTTTTGGAACTTAAATAAATATTCATCTAGATGAAATTTAAAGTGATTTTAATTGCTACCAATGTAGGTTAATTACCTTTGCTTGAACTAGAAGTAAAATAAATAGAACAAAGTTGAGCTAGTTGACTTAGTTGTATGAAAAGAAAATGATAGAGTTAAGATGATATTCAATATGTTAAAAGATAGTCCAAAAGAAACATATTTGAGCTGGTCAACTTAGTTTTTTAGATAAAAGGTAGATATATAAC